>JAHWFO010022894.1:828213-850826 GCA_023313115.1 Rhysida immarginata
GATTCTTATATAGTGTTAAAATACAAATTTGTATTCAAAAATAAAAAAAATGTTTTATATAAACGAAAAATTGCCTTGTTGATTTGTCACGTGATCACTCATGTGAAGCACTCATGTTTATACCGGGTGTTTCAAAAATAACCGGATAACCGGTATATTTGAAAAATCAATAAAGACTAAACGGGCAGCGATAGAAATACACCGTTTGTAATTTCGAAAGTTTGTCTGCCTGAAAATTTACTGTTGTCCCAAGCATATTGCTTTATTGATTTATTGATTTTTCATTGATTTATTGATTTTTCAAATATACGGTCATTTTTGAAACACCCGGTATTAGCTCGCCGTTGCTCGTGTTAACCAGAGACCATCAATAAGAAATCGTGGTAATGCAATAATAATCTCTTTTCATCTGTGATAATCCACCTTGCATCGTAGATACGGTTTTCAAAGTTTTTAATTATCTTCAATTAAATTATTAAAATAATTCCGATAAAAAGAACGTTAAGCAATGTATTTATCTGACGTCATGTATGACCTACCTCTCGAACAATCCATTTACGGGAGAATGACGTAATTATGACTAAACCGAGGCTAACGAGAAAGACAGCTCCGGCACTGAAAGTCACCTGACCAAGATAGATCTATTAACAATGTAACTTTCATTGCTTCCATCAATGACGTATATTAAAGATAGACTCCGAATCCTATTGTTGTAACTTGAAGCAAATTGGGAAGCTCCATGCCCAAAACTGTCATGGCCGAAAGTGAGTGAAGATTATGCAAAACACATGGCTAAACGCAAGAGCAGCTGATTAATAATTCTTTCACACACCGATCACGGAGTGATAAGTTTATCTTTTCGTTTACTTTGTATTTGAAGTATTTTATTATATTTTATAAACAATTTTTCGATTATGGTTTCAATTTCAATTTCGTTTCGATTGTCTTTCAGTTAGGTATTTTCATTTTAGTTACGTATTTTTGATTTATTTTTGAGGAAAATGATTCCTGATCCTTTTTCTTGTCTGTGTGTACAGTTGTACGCAGTTTAACTTTGAGGATTGCTTTTGAATTAATTATTCCTCAAGCCCAAAATCTTCAAAAACAAATCAGCCAGACAGCTAATTACTCCACGGCTCACTCCTGCCCAGAACTATCATGGCTCAATTTGCTTCACTTTTTGCCGCTGTTAACAATAGGATTCGGAGTCTATCTTTAATATACGTCATTGGCTTCCATCTTGTATTTTAACAATCAGTGTTTTTTCCTTTGTTGGAAACAATGAAGGTTGGATTGTTAATAGACCTATCTTGGTCAGGTGACTTTTCAGTGCCGGAGCCTGTATTTCTCGTTAGCCTCGGACTAAACCGACAGTAGCGCCGCGAAGCCAGAAGTGTTTTTAAGGAAAATTTCATTGGTTGACTTTCGTAACGTGATCTCTGAAAAGTTTCATTTGCGGCTATAGGGAGTTTCCCCTCTGTTTCTTATTCCTCTGTGATTCGAGACTTCACTTCATCGTTGGACAGCAGCCTCATCACTTCACTCTTCTTCTATCTTATCACCACGGGCCATCTACACCCGATTGAACTGGACATAAGCATTCTTTATGGAGTTTGTTCAAGCCTGGTTTTCTGTGGAAAACAGGAAAATTTGGTATACGTACGAAACTACGTACGAAACTGGAAATCCACATATGATGGTGCTTAGCAGTCAAATAAAGCGAACTTTGGCAAAAAGTGTGCACGAAACTGGAATTCCACGCATTTCCACTGTATTTTGTTTCCAACATCACAGCTGAATGCAATTTTAAAATCATGAATTGTCCCCCAGTCGTGTCATAGACTTATCCGTTAATTGTATGAGCATCAAAATCAAAGGGGGAAGCAAAATAATATAATATTAAGGGGTGATACTTTAAAGGAAACCCCGAAACTTAAGAATGAACGTGGCTCGTTAAAAGACTTTTATTTTAGTTTAAAAAATGCAATATTTATTTATAAAATATCAAAATATTCTATACAAAAGAATGTTCTATACAATATGATTTAATTGAGGAATAGGCATTGCGATCTCGATTACAAAAGAAAAAATATTTCTCGGAATAAAATAAAGAAATACTTAAATGTACGTTAAATACAGCAAAACACTGTAACGAGAAATATTAATCGCTACATTGAGCGAATTAACTTTAAATATAAAAAGAAACTGAGACAGACCAATTCCTTATAAAGAATAAGGAAAAGAAATGGTTAAATTGAACTATCTGACCACGGCGTTTTACGTTTTTCGCGTTTGTTCATTTCAATTGTTGGCGCGCGTTTTCTTTCCCGTCGATTGTTCAGGAAGCTGCGCTTTTTTCAGATTACGTGACCAAATCTAAAAGTAGTTCCAGTGAGAGGTTATCAAAGGAAAAAACCACAGATTTAAGGAGAAAAACAAATTTTTAATGTTTTCTCCTTAATCTGTGGAAAAAAACTACCTTTAAATTTAACAAACTTTTACCACTCTCGGCGCTTCGCGCCTCACGTCGGCCCTGCGGGCCTCGTTCAATGAGGCTCATTGGTCACTGTTTTCCGTTACTCGAACGCCTTCGGCGTTCTGTCTACGACGCCCCCCTCCGGGGGTAAATAATTGATATATACCCCAACCTATTTGGTTACAGGGGGCAGTTGATTTCCCCTCGGCCGGTTACAGGAGGCTAATGATCCGTATTTTTTAGTGGTCACAGAAATGGCTGCCAGAAAGTTACGGGAACTCATTTTATGGTTAAACCTAAGTTAACCCAACCACAGTCAACCTAACCCAACACCAGAACGCTCAAAAAATGCTGGCTTACCTTTAAGACATGGTTCCTTTCGACAATGGCTAATCATCCAGAAAGCAAAAAAAAAAAAGAAAATCAGAAATCCACAAATAGCTCGAAACCACCGCGATATGCTAATTATGTGTGGTTGCCATGGCAACAGCTACAGCACGACGGCAAAAACACGCCTTCCAACGCCTAAATCCAGAAACAAGCCACTTCACAACCAAAGACAATAAAAGTCCGCTACCAGAAACACCAAATATGTGATATCACTTCGCGCCAAACATGAAACACCACAGCCATAAAATCACCTAACAATTGAATTTGAAAGGAGAAAAAAACGCAGGAGCAACAATAGAAACGAAAGGAGAAAAACGCATCGCAAGCTCTGGTCAGATAGTTCAAAACAACCAAAGAAATTTCAAATTTCCATTAAATGTCTAAAGAAAGACTGCGAAATGATAATCAATTATTAATGGAAATAAGAATTGAAATGTGCAGCATGGCGTCCCTTATGCGCGTTATTGTTGAAATAACATTAAAAGAAATTTTATTATTACCTTATGGGGTAACCCGCAAAACAATGCTGCTCGATAAAGAACCATGGCTGCCGCGAGAAAGTGAGAAATTCAATAAAAAACTAAACATCGAGCGGCAGGGTAAGAGTAATTTGCAGAACATTGGAATGAAAATGATAAATGGAAGTTGAACGCCATGCTGCAAGTTAGGAATGACGTGGAGGACCAGAAGGAGGGACGACTGGTCAAGCCAGAAGCTAGAAGTGGTCTGTCTGAAATAAAAAAATCAGTAACCACGGAAAGAACATCAACAATAGTGGGACACACATCCTCGTGATCACGAAAATTATTCGCGAGGGACAAGTAGCTGCAGACAGTGATAATCACGTGAAGATTTTTTAATTAACATTTATTAAAACAATATATACTCAACAATCACTGTCTGCAAAACAGTAAAAAAAAACTTAAAGAATAGAAAAAATAGAATAATTAATTACAAATAAAATTATATCTATTTTTACATAAAAAATCTGAGTTTTCCCGAACAAATTTTAAAATCATGAATTGTCCCCCAGTCGTGTCATAGACTTATCCGTTAATTGTATGAGTATCAAAATCATACACTTAAGGAATCAGTATCAATTACTAAATTAATAAAATATTTTCGTACATTATTAGCATTAGGAAGAAAACGAAACCAGCTATGTTCACTATTATCAACGCGCTTTGTGTTCAAAATAAAACTCGCCTTTAGGTCCACCAATATTTCGTCACGGAATCTCTTTATTGACATATGTGAGAGCATTTAGATTTTATGCCAAGTTTAAACTGAAACGATGGAATTTTAAATTAAAAAGCCAAATATAAAAAATGAAAACAAAATTAGTTTTAATGCATTTTATTGGAATTTTATTAGGGGCCACTTATCGGGGGCAGTTTAGAGGGCAGTTGTCCAGGAGGCAATTGTCATAAAACCCATCGAACAATTTCAAATTTGACTTGCAGACTACTCTGCACTTTCATTTACTCCCCACATCTCTCTTCCATTATTATTCAGAACATGGTCTCATGTCTTCTGTAGAAGGATTATAAATTTCATTCTCACTTCTTCAAAAGTTTCTCTTGCCATGCTCAAGTTTTACTGATCTTAAAATAATTTTCTGTGATCAGTTCAGGACCAGACGGTAAAAAAATCATACGATTCAGTATATAGCGTAATCGTACATCCGATATAACTACCAAAATATTTGAATAGTGAAATATGTCTTTAGGAAAATGTGCGAAACTTTCGAAGAGCCTAATCATTCGTTGGTATTTATCAGAATGTCTGCTCCCACATGACAACTCAATTTATCTGTTGTTTTCTGGTTGTATAAGAAGCTTTTCTCAACAATGTCTCGAATATTTAACTATCGTTTAAGAACGGTTATTAGAACTTCCACTTTACATGCGGATGGCTTTTTATTTTTAAACCTCGCAAAAAGTTCACTTTCACGGCTCCATTCCCTTGTACTAAGGCAAACGTTCACCCGCTTCAAATGTCTACGTTGAGTATTCTGAAGAAGACGCGCATAATCAGAGGCAGACACGTTTACCATTAACGCCACCACCGAGGGCGGCTATAAAGGTTAAAGGAAATTCATAAGAAGCATAGAAAGAAAAGTCTTCATGTAAAATTCAACAGTCCTTACAGTTTACTTTTTTATTTACAACATTAAAAGAAATCTTTATAAAGCTCGGCATTACAAACAAATACGATGAACAAAAAATGATTTAGGTTCTATTTTCTGCGCTTCTTCATTTGTAAGCAATATTTAAAGCACCTCTTTCTTAAATTTCTGGAAAATCTAAGTAAATGCTAATATTAAGAGATGTGTCATCATAGTGCTTGTGTAGCGAAGGAGTTTATGAATTAAGATTTTTCCAGCAGCTACGACTGTGCTAATGAGCTTTCTAATTATATTATTCAGTAGATAATTTAATGACCCTAGAAACGAAAAATTCAAACGCGTGTCACCTGTTTCGAGTATGCTTTAAGGGGAGCAACAAACAATGCATTGGAGGAGGGGGTTCAACAAGAAGAACGTTGCCGAAACAACCCCAACAGACTCATCCCATCATCAGCTTGTGTTAAAAAAAACAGGAAAATGCAATAGAAAGGAAAGAAAGGGGAGGAATGAAGCAGGGGAAACGAAGAACTGTTTGCCTCGACTCGGCGTAAAGAGTCTGTTTGCATTCGGTTTCGTTGCAGACTGAATTCACCTTAGCAACTGTCGCCTCCCTTGTTATGCGGATTAATAGAATCAAGGGTGAAGACGTTCGTCTCCGTGGCAACGTACTTTCCAATGAAAATGTTATACATTCATCGGCACGTGCCACCGTCGTAGATCATCTCTTCGGTTGGGTGCAGTTGTTCAATTTCCATCACCCAACTCCCCACTTTCGCTTTTAGTGTCTAAATAGACACAAGACTCTTTCGTCACAATCGACGACGACGTTCTCTTAGGAAGAAGAAAGGAGCGAAAATGAAAGTTTGGATTATATACATAATTCACTGCTTATTCGTATCTGTTTGTTATATTCATTAAAAGATTTTTCTTTTGAAAATTATTTTGGAAGCTGTAATCCATAAATTTGGCAAATGCATTTTTAAAGACCTTTTGGCAAAAACAACAGGCGTAAATCTTATATACTGTCTTTGCATGGAGCTTTATCTTATCTTTATCTTATCAGTTTTTAATAACTTTTCTAAAAAGAAATAAATAAAATGGGTTGCGAAAGGACAGGAATTTGACAAATAAAAAAAATCATGGAGATGCTCGGTCTTATCTGAAATTAACATGACTTAATATTTCAGATAAATTTTGCGTATTGAGTTCGTCCTAAGGGGGGGGGGAGGGCTTAAAATGTTATCTGTAAGTCTTCCAAAGTTACATTCTAAGATTATTATATGCATTGAATGAGGACGACACCGATGCCACACTGCCATCTAGATTTACCTACATCCATCTAATGTACTTCAAGGAGTTGTATGGCAAAACGACGAACATATGGAACATGTTATGCATTAGCTGGGTATTTCCATTCTGTAGTGATCACTTTAATATGAATTCTGTATCAATCTTATACAAAATAAATATGTAATTCATAAAACAAATCGAGTGACATTTCTTGCTCCACAGTTAATTCTGGTTTTCATTATTCTTTATTAAGAGAGAAAAGGAGCAAGGAAGAGATTGGTGGGGGTGAGAGATAAAGAAAACGCGGTAGTAGCGGAAGAAATGGTCTTAAGAGAACAGATGGTGGTAGTGGGGCGAGTGAAGGAGACAGTGGCAATGACAAGAGAGAGGGAGACAGTGACAGTGGGAAAGAGTGAAAGAAATAGTGGAAGTGGGAAAGAATGAAGGAGCCAGTGGCAGTAAGGAGAGAGAGAGAGAGAGAGATAGTGACAGTAAGTGAAAAGACAATGGCTGGGTAAGAATTCCTGAAGTGGGCCCCTCAAAAACAAACATGTCGTGAAATTTAAAACTTTTATTATAATCTGATAATATCTAACGGAGTATTAAAATTTCCAAAATATTTTTGAAAATTTATATTTGTTAAAAAGTTATAAGCAAATACATGTTTTTTGGTGCTTTTTGTTTAAAAAGTCATATCTCAAGCTAATTTTATCAAATCTCTTTGACATTTTAAAGATAACAAGTATATAAAAAAATATATTTCATATAAAAATATTAAAAATATGAGAATAACTGTTTTTTTTAATGTTCTCAATTGATTTCAACAATTTTGAAAAAACACATTGAATCTGTATTTATTAACTATTTAGAATTTGAAAAAAAAAATTGGTGATCTCTGTTTTTACGCGAATAACATCAATTTTTGTCAAGTTATTCAATCGTACCACTGGGCTGTAACATGGATGAAAGAAACAGGATGGACGACTCCCTATACTTCTCCAGCAAGTTGGATTTCAGAGCGACCTCTGGATTTTTGCATGAAAACTAACATCTATCGTCTACTTAGGGAGAAGAGGAATCGTTATCCATAGGCTAATGGTTATTGTTGACATATTGCCAGAAGACAGAAACAGCTGCGATTTCTTTGAAACTTATAATATAAATTTAGATCATGTGTACAGAAATGATTTACGGAAGAAATCTTTTCCATTTTCATTTTGATATCTTTTAATGTAATTTTAAGTATTATATTTAAAGCAAAACTTTATACGTATATAGCTAAATTGTTTAAAGAATCGTAAATAATTTTAATAAAAATTACACTTTAATTTCACAACTTAATATTTCAATAAACTAATTCAATAGAATAATAAAAAATACTTTAATACAAAAAAAATTCAAAGGAATTCGTAATATTTGAGAATGCTGCCATGCTTTTCTCCTGTAACAGCTTTGTAAACAGAAACCATGCGAAGCGAAACCAAACGTTTTATATCTGCGGCACCTACTCCTACGAGGGAGTTTTGCGCCATCCCATTAAATAACGACTGCTACGAGATGACAGTAGCAGCCGGGACCGACGGCTTAACGTGCCCTCCGAAGCACGGGGGGTTTCATGATGGAAGAGCTGCTGGGGATAAACGAACCAGAGGCTGTCACCAACTGCTGGAAAACCAGCTATGGTCAATCGGTAAATGGGTCAGACCAAAGTCCCCCAACAGCCGCGCCCCAAATAGCTGTCCCACCAGCGGTGGCCCTCAAGCCCTGGCCGTCACCCAACCAGCAGCTGGCCGCGCCTGAAGTTGCTGAACTCCATCGATTGGCAAGCCAACCGACGAGACAACCAGGCCACGGCCACCCCCATATCAAGTACTACAATATGTGTTCACAGATCCCTTTTGATGATAACGGGGACACTTTACATCGTCCCTCTAAGCGCTGCGTTACTTTATATTACCTTTGCACCTCACAGCATTTAGCGTGCACAAAAAAAACTACGTGCAGGAGTAGGGTAATTTTGAACATATGTATCTCGCCAACGGATAAAGATTTCTGAACGAACAAAAATGCCTTTTAGGTTAAATGCCTTAAGAATGTACGGTAAAAAGGAGAATCATTTGCCAAGCATTTAAAGTATAGAAATGGCCGGTTGGGTAAAAAAAAAATCGTATTTGTTTGGGTTTTCTCAAGAACCGCCGATGAACTAAATAATGGTGCCTCCATAAGTCCCCTAAGGCCTACTTTGGACCACACCTAATCCAAATGGAACCAACCGATTTGCTCAATTTGCCTACGGTGGAGGCATGGTTCCCTGTTCAAACTTTAACCCTGCACTGTATCATAGTTACACTGCGCTAATTGTTCCGATGGGCATATAAATGATCGCTGGCTGAATGCCTATCGAAAACTTGATCTCTTGTTTCTAGAGGCAATAGAAACCCTATCCCTTAATTCAGATCTTCGTGGCATGATGAATATAAATACATATATTTCATGCACTACAATCACCTTCTTTCTTTGTACAAAGTATACTTATTGGATAGATTTCATTAGACTTTATTCCGTTATTATATTAAGATAATTTCATTTTATAATGTAATGAATTTGTTTACGTCAACGAGTTTATGACGATGGCTACATCGCTAAAGTTCTTTTTCCATAAAAATGTCTATTCTAGACAGAATTATGATAAAGAGAAACGGTAGTTAGTCGACTTTCTCCGAACTATATCCAGAGATCGTAATAATTGATAGAAGAATCGTAACATTCGTCCAGAGGGATAAAGTAGAATGTAATTCTTAATCGAGCAAGCGTATCAAGACAGTTTTAAGATTATATAAATGACTGCGTGACAATGATGTTGTCCAAGTTGCGAGTCGTAAAAGCCAATTAGAGGCATCGTAACACCGTCTCCATTGCAAACTTTTGCTCTTAAAATAGCCAAGGATAATTGAATACGACATCGGCAAGATTCCAACTGAAAATTGAAATTATTGTAAACAAAATTAAAAGTAATAATTTGAGAATTAACGGAATGTTTGTTGCCGCAATTTCATAACAATTTTTCGTATTGGTGCTTAGTGAAAAGGAAAATATTATAAAATGTAATGGTTATTGTCTTCTCGTCTCGGCTCAGAATTCTTCATATTTTGGCAAATATCTTAAAGCTTTTCCAAAGACATTAGCATCTATATTTGTTTTTTAAAATTTCTTTTTTTTTTTTGGAACAACGCCATATTTTATTAATGAATAACCCTGTAAGATTTATTCTGATAAAAGGACTTCTGACCAAATATAATAAATTCTGGATACAGTTTTTAGAAAATAAGAACTGAATATTTTGAAATTTCAAAAACTTTATAGTTTGCATAAAACTAAAGCACATCGTAAAATATGTTGTTTATCGTTTAAAAAATGTATGATATTATGTGAGGCAGTTTTTAATGCGCTTTAAGGGTCGTAGAATTTCCGACGACCGTCCTTATTGGATTCAACTTGAGCAAAGCGCTGTAAACGAAATTTACTTAAGCAAAAGCATTATATCTTAAAATCATTTCTTTTAACTTTTTCACAGCTATCAGTGTTATTTCAATTTTGCAAAGTTTTTTCTCTCCTTGTTTTACTGTCCATTATTAATTTTAAACTGGAATAAGGTGGAAAGAATGAAAAAAACCTAAAACACAAAACATTTTACTTTTATCATCACAAAGGAGAAAGTTTGAAGTGTTTTGTGAACTCTTAATTAAATCTGATAGCACTTTTTGATCCTTTATAAAATTTTGAGTTATAAAAGTAAAGAAAAAGTATTTTCAAAAATGCCCATATAAACGGACAAAATTTGGAGAGTTTAAAACAGTAATTTTTGCCAGATAAAATTTGATAAAAGTTAGGAAAATTTGGTGGGTTTTTTTCACTTCTGATTTAAGTTTGCTTTGAAATTTGAGCTCCAAACTTTCTAAATTAGATGGATGTGCCTTATTAAACAATAACTCTTTAACGAATTGTATGTGGGCATAATTTTAAAAAATGGACAAGAAAAAAATCCTATCAGTACTGCAATAAAAATTTATATATATGTTTGATATAAAAAGTTTTAATAGTTATATAAAGGAAAATTAATTATAAAAATTGAACTAAAAAAAATCTCTGCATTGTATTTGAACAAACTTTGATATGAAAAAGTGAAATTTAATTTAACAAAATTTAATAAAATCACGTAGTCGTATTATTAAATTTTACTTTGCGATTCTTTTTTTTTGACGAGTTCATAATTCAAGCCACACATTTTCTTACATCATTGATTTGAATCAAAACATACGAACTAGTAAAAAACAGATTCCAACGAGAAACAATCAAACCAAGAAAGCATTTTAAAAAAGTATTATCTTTTTAAATTATTAAAAGTTTTATTGAAATTGTGTTTGCGGCAAAATACTGGTACATGTGTTTTGAGAAAATCATAATGGTACTGTAATGAAATTTCCTGAACTCTTAACGTGAATTTCTTGGGGGGGGGGGGGGCACAAAAAAATCTATTTCTGTTATTCAAAATAAATAAACAAACGAGAGAGTTTGAAATGCTTTGTGAACTTTTAATTAAATTTAATGGCATATTTTGATCCATTAAATTATAAAAAAATAAAGAAAAACTATTTTCAAAAATGCTCATATAGACAGGACAAATTTAAAGAGTTTAAAATATTAGTTTTCGACGATTTTTAATTTGGTTAGGCATGCAACACAAACATTGCCAATCTCCATGTCAAATAATTGTTTAGCGTTCGCTCCTGAAACGCCTTTTAGCAGTTCCATCAATTACTTTCAATAAACAACTTAATGGAAATGGAATCCACGTTGCACTCAGAAAGAAATTAAGAAGAAGAAAGAAACTGAGAAATGAAACAAGTCGGATGAATAATTTCGGTTTTCGTGCAAAAGATTAACGGTCATCCGCGTTTTCTTGTTCGAAAATCCAATCAAGTATTTAATTAGAAGTTTTAATTGAAATGTAATTAACGAGCACCGAAATTGGTTGGGGCTTTTCTCTGTCACAAACGAGGCTGGATTTCATTCGCCGTAACCGTTGTCTCGTCTCAGTTAATCTTACCTCCGGTTTGGATTTTGAAACGCCTTCCCTCTCGTCCATTGGACCTTGTGCAACTTGTAACTGTTTCTACAGCAAACTGTAAATCATCGGAAGGTTGTTTGAATTTTAATTTAGCAATGCAATTTACGACTGAACGTTGGGATTTCGGAATGCTCGGCGCTCTTACTCTTTTAGTTGTTTGTTGGTTCAGTGGGTTGCAGGTGATTCAAACGCCAAGTTGAGTCCTCATTTGTCGGATAGAAAAAACAAATAAATTATAACTTGCAATTAAGAAAGATTTACTCATTTCCATTCCTCTCTCTCTTAGCCTTAATTCAAGCGTTCTTAGTGCGAGGTTAGATCAGCATAGTGCTTGTTAGTCAAACAACAACCATAAATTAACTCCTTGACGCTGGGTAAATTAAGAGGCAAACGATTTATTATACGTGATAGTGCTACAACAAAAAGTTTTTAAACGAGGATTCATGTCTGTAATACTATATAGACCAAACTAATGGGAAATAAATAGCCAATAAATATTTGAAGTTTTAGCTTTCCGCTACTGGTATAACCTACTTGCCCCTACAATAATAAAATGTATACTTAATATTTTTAAAGATTATAGATCATTTATAAAATAATACACAAAAACAACAAATCCTAATTTGTATGGTAATTGGAAAAAATCTTTAAAAAAAATTGATTCTTCTCGAAACTTTGTATTATTTGAAAAGAAAGTATGCAAAAATGCTTTAAAAATATTCGAGCATATTCACAAGTCCATGAAGCGTTTTAGAAATTCGCCCCATAAAAACTGCGTAATTCTTACGCATCTAGGACGACTGTCTTTCCAAATTTTTTATTTTGGGCGCATTACTATAGCGATATGCAAAGGTACCTCAATAAAAATTTTTTAAAATATTAGACAGGACGTAAACATTAAAAAAAGATGACGAATTAACTTTTCGGTTAATTTTTCTTGTGGAGATTCGAGAAGGATCATCTAATTAGTCTCCCAAGAAGTTTATAGCTGTATCATTGCGGTTGTGACACTGGCAGATCGTAATATGCTGATAGATGTCTACTACATCACTGTTTATCTAAAAGACTACATTGAGCATTTGTGAAGTCTTTACAGATTGAAAGACTGTCGTTTATTTGGCATAAAAATTTCCTTTATTCATCTCATAGTTTTTATATGTTGAATTTCTAAAATATTTCACGGACTAAATTTCTAAAATGTAATCAGAAGAGAGTTTTTTTATTAAGCAAATTAATCAAAGAAAAAACAAAGTAACACCCGAGGAGGGTATAGGAAGGTAGCGGAAGCCTTGAGTTTATTTATTTTTTAATCCTTTTATCTGGACATGGACTTTCCGGTATTACAATACCCATGGTCAAGCTTTGCTCACTTTCAATTCTGAAATAAAAGGGCAATATCAAATTCATTAAAACTTGTTGGGAGCTAAAAAATTTCTATAAAATAGGTTAGGTTCTACTGTCGCAAAGAGGTGTCGGAGTTTAAAATTCATTTTAATTCCTTATCGTATAGGAAGGGAATAATAGAAACCGTATTTACATCGCCAAGTTATGTCAGATTTCAGGATTGAATTCAATAAAGCGATTCCGTCAGTTTGTCTTTATTCAGGTTCCCTTTACCGTACTTCCGTTCTCCTTCATGGACTTCACCGCCACTGCTCCATGAGCCGGCTGTCAGCACGAGCTGGCTCTCACGGACATTTCCGTGCCCAGGACTGGTATAGTAGAACCGAAATATTTGCTTGATTACACTAGTCAACACACATTTTGTGACTAAGACCACACAAAGTGTTTTTAGTAGTAATTTGTAGGTAGAATCCGAATCTGGTTTTAGATTTTTTTCTATCACGTCAAGTTTCCAAGTTATGCACATCGAGACTTCTATGTTAAAGTAATGGGAGTGAAGAGAAGCGGCTACATTGTTAAAGTATCCATATTTTGGGGCCGCAAGGAAATTTACCAGGCCCCAAACACTGAATGATTTAAAAACGTTTCATTGTAAAACAAGAAAGCTGTGCGTGCCAGAGAAATTTAAAAATTATACTCGTAATCAGCAGAAAAAATAATACCAAAAATCACCCACTTTCATTTTGTCACAAGAAAAATCTTAAATTTTGTTGGCCAGTGTTATAGGAAATTTAAAAGAAAATGGACAAAATTATATCCAAAAAATTCTTTACATGTACGAATTTTCTTATGGTGTATGTTAAATTGGTAAAAAAAGACAGTTTGAATTTTTATATGAAATGTCATTATTAAACAAATTTCGTGCTTAATGATTGGATGAAAATTTTAAAAATTAGTTGGGACAATCGATGAAGTCACTGAGATCCTGAAATATTCCAATAACCCAAAAAATACCCCCATACTAGAAGAAGTAGAAATTTATAAATCATTAAACAAACCAGAAAATAATAAGGCACTTTTAAATTCCCAACAATATTTCGACAGCTACCATCTCTTACGCCAGCTGAAAGACTTTTTGTAATTTATCCAATCGACACCTGTAATGTTCCACCAATCACGAAAATTTACCCTTCAATATGTTATGATTCTTTAAATATCTTGTAAAGTTCGACCAATCACAAATATTTAGCCCTTTAATTTGTTTCTTTGTATTGTTCAACCAATCACATAATTTGTCCCCCCCCCCCTTTTATGTTGTATTTTATGAACCAATCGTGTACCAGAGATTGTGTATATAAAGCATTGTAACCCCTCTCTTATGCAGACTTTCAATCTTACTTTCTTTTTTGTATAATATGGAAGACCGCTTGGGTTGGTTAGGCTTCTTGACTACCTCAGTGTATTTCCTTTGGAGTTTATTCTGGTTAGATGAGCTTTGTGAAAGCGCTGCTTTCGTCCCATCCTAACGAATGTACACTTCACTGTTCGATTGTCGATTGTCTCTTATGCAGACTTGAGAAAGGCAAGTAATAAAGCCGAAACTAGTCGTCGTTTTTATAATGCAGTATTGTAAAGCCTCTATTTTTTTCGTTAAGAAGTACAATACTAAGACCATTCCATTACAAAAAAAAAATTTTCTTTGTTACATTTTTCTTTAATCTTATCACTCTGTCACTAAATATTTTAAAAGTAAACCGACATAAGTCCTCTTACGACCACTTGAGATAGGCGGGAATAAAAACCGAAACTATGCTCTGTCCAAAGGGCGTGCCCAATAGAACTTGCGATTTCAATTGATACACATTATTGCAAAGTAAAATAAACAATGCCTAACAATTGAAATTGGAAATTTAATTGGACATGTCCACTCCAACTTTTCGTTGGACTGTCAAATTCAATTTTCACTATGTTGTCTTGTAGAGCCTCAATTAAATTTTTAATGGATGCAACAATATCTGTTATGGAGAACGGAATGAAAACCTCGTATCCCGGCTGGCACGGCACCACTTATATGGAGAACGGGACCCGAACCTTACCTCACGGCACCACTTATATGGGAAACGAGGGGGTGGGAACCACTACGATTTTGGCGAACGATTCAACGATCCTGAATTTGCGTTGTGTTAAGGATGGTAAAAGTTGTATAGTGGAATTCAGGAGGTTGAACCACTACCAAACTCGCAATGAAGGACAAGAAAGAGCAAAAAACGCCGAAAGCAAAAAAAACAAGGTTATAAATAAAACTTAAATTTAAATAACGCATCAAATAAAAAGGCATAAAAAAGCAAAGCAAAACAGTTTAATAAATAAAACAAAATAACAAAAGTAAATAACAATCAACAACAAAGCAATCAATCATAAAAAGCAAAGCAGTAACAACATAACAAAAACACGGCTTTCAACCCACAAAGCAAAAAACAAATAAAATGTTACCTACAATTACACTACCTAACACAGGGCGACAATCATCCTCAGAGTACTGCTGGCTGAGCGCTCTCGTGAGCAGAGAAAGAGAAAGAAAACTGTCTGGGCCATAGATAACGCCTTTATTAGACAGAGTGAAAGTTGGATTGGGTAACCGGGATATAAAGTAGGAAACGGAGAAGAAGACGGAGAACGGTTAAGCTAGTAAAACGCAAATCGGTGCGAACTTGCCTGCGAAAATCTCAGCTTACCGACGGAGCTACGATGATTCTCTGGAACAGCTGATGAGACGTAGAAAGTCAGTGAGGACCCGGCGTGAGGAAAAGAGACGGCGGAGACCAAGGAGACAGAGAGGGGATCGACCAGGTGTCAAGCAAAGCCGTCCCCAAACAATACCGAACGAGACTGGGAACCCATCCGTTTACGATAAGGCTCGAAGCCGTAGGACCATCGGCAAAGGACGAATTCCGAGGTCCGATCTCGCACCAGCGGTCGCCCAGCGACAATCTCTGCCCGACCAGCGAGCGAGGTCTACGACCTGCTCCCCTGGCCGATCAGTCACCAACTACCTGCCCGACCAGCGAGCGAGGTCTCACGACCTGCTCCCCTGGCCGGCCAGTCACTAACTGCCTCTCTAAAACTCGGAGAGAAAATCTGTCTAAAAAGAAGCCAATCAATTGACAGCCAAACCCGTGTCATCCGATCCAAGCAAGTGTCACTCTCACAAAAGGACGAAACTAAGAAAAACGCGCTAATTAAGCTGACTCCTCTGTCCAAGAGCGGAAAAGGGCCATAAAACCCGCATATGGCAACGAAAGGCTATTCAGCAAAGGGGAACCACCCCCGACAAGGGGTCAAAGGTCTCCCGCTGAATAGCCAAGCCCTAAACAAGAAGAGAGGCTTAATTAAATATTCAGAGGGCAAAAATCCATGAATATTACGAAAAAGCTAAAATGTGGAACCAAACATCAGCTCCACGAGAAAAAGCTATCATGTGTAAATACACAGAGCGAAAAAAGGGAGGGAGGGACTGCACAATCATTATACTGTTTATAGAAATAGAAAAAATAACAGTTTCATTTGGCTTTTAAGCGGTTGGAATGCATTTAGCTTAATAAGCAAGCGTTTCATAGCCGTGTTAATATTGTTCCCAATAATTAGATATCTACTTTTCGGTCAGCGTTGTTGCTCGTCATGATCACATGTACAGGCTAGTTATAAAATAAGTTCGTCTACTCAGAGCCCTCTAGAGCACAATCCGATTGTGGTGCAAATTGAAATGTAGGCTATTCAGACTACGGGGAAGAGATTTCCGGAAAGAAATAAATTAGCGCTGTGGAATGACAAATGGAGACTTTAAAATTATTTTTATTGTTTTATACAAGCAGGCATGGTTTTTGTTTGACTACAGAGCCCACTGCGTCAATGACATGTTGGAAGCATAGTACAGCACGATCAATTTTGCATGAAGCGTTCCCGGGAAATGTCTGAGACATGTCGTCTAATGCTGGCTTTCAACTCAGGCACAGGCCGTACGCTTTGTTGATAGACCCGATCTTTCAAATATCCCCAGAGCCAAAAATCGCACGGGTTCAAATTCGGAGAACGTGGAGGCCACGCATCTGGAAAACTTCTAGAGATCACACGATCATCTCCAAATTTAGCACGAAGCAGTTCCTTTACTTGCATGACGAAAGTGGTTTCTAAGCATCGTTCTCCCAAGGCAGGAATCAAATGCTGTGCAAGAAGTTCACAATACCGTGCACTTGTCACAGAGCATCTTACAGGATCTCTTTGTGTCACTTCCTCAAAGAAAAAGGGGCCTAGAATAAAATCAGCGGTGCATCCACACCTTACAGTCACAGAATGCAATGACTTTTCATGCACGACATAGGGAAGCGAGGCACATGAAATGTGTTCGTCTGACCATAGAATATTCAACGGCCACAGGTCGTCAACAATCATCCTCGCCAGAAAGCGATAAGCAAAGTCAGCGCGTTGGGATCTTGAGGTTTTAGCTATTGTGCCAGATGAATCTTGTAGAATGCAGAATGGACCGCAAGACTTTTCGCACCGTGGACCATGAGATGGACAATTCGCGTGCTGTTGCTCGAGCACTTGTTGCATAAAGTTGAAAAGAGGAAGCTCTGTCCACCACTGCAACAGCCACGTCCTCAACAACGTCGTCTGCTATCTTGCCCCGTCCTCTTCCTGATGCGACAGTCAAATCGCCAGTCGATTCAAATTTTTTTTATCATTTTTCACAACCAAGTATCTGACATGGGCCCTTTTCGCAGTCCTTTCAGATGACGATATGCTCGCAATGCAGCTGGACTGCTGCTATCATTCTGGTAAAACAACTTTACCAGCAGTGCGCGTTCTTTCTTGCTTAAAACCATGATCTTTCCTGAAAGTTTTTCACTAAACATAATGTAATGAATGGCTCAATCATTCCATTCTGAGTATGTTGAATTTCTAATTTGTATAAACTTTCTGCTAATAAGGCCGATATTGAGAACGAACATATGCTGTAATCAAACAAAAACCTTGCCTGCTTGTTAGGAGCTTTAGTATAAAAGCTACTTATAAGAATGCGCCCTTGGTCTGTCCGGGCGTCCGTCCGTCCCTCCGCCGTTTGCACGATAACTTGAAAACAGATTAACTTTTTCAAATTCTGTTTTCAGAAATATGACCTCAGAAATATGACAGTCTTAGCTCGGCCGTATCAATTTTTCAGAATTTATCGTGGACCCCATCAAGTCGAATTCACGTGCTAAAACAGTGAGTGTAAAGAATACCAAGATAATGGCATGTCATATAACAATCGATTTATCAAGAAGGAATATATTCCATACAAAGAAAAATAACTCCGAAAACACTATTCCACATAATAAATTTTAATGACTCAACATTAAAATTTATTATGTTGAGATGACTCAACACTATGTTGGGGGGGGGGGGGGGTGAGTCATTAAAATTTATTATGTGGAATAGTGTTTTCGTAGTTATTTTTCTTTGTATAGTTGTGTCCACAGTTTTTGGCTTGGTTCCTTTGAAGGAATATATTGTTACTTTCTTGAAATCGGCGCGCGCGCGTGAAATCGCTTTTTCGTCGCACGATTGCTCAAGTGCTCATAATCTATATTATTAAATAGCGGAAGAATGGAATTACTTATTGGTTTTATAATGTCAGTCCGTACTCTTCATAATTTCTACATTTTTTGAAGTAGAAGGTTGAAATTCGGAATGTAGCTTCCTATGGGCATGTCCATCTACACTATTTAGTTTGGTTTTGATTGGTACACTGGGGTCGGAATTACGAGGGTGGGATTTAGAGAGGACAACATATCTATGTGCTTTTTAGGTATATAAAGGCGTGAAATTCAGTATCCAGATTCCTCTAGGACGATCTATATTACTATGAAGTTCAGGCCCAGTTGTTCCAATTGGGGTCGGATTTGCAGGGGTGGCAGCCACTTTGTCCTTAGAACTATGGCAACATATGGCATGTGATTTATCATACGTTCGGAAATGATGAAAAAGGAAAGAAAATACGAGCTTTTTTACATTTTCTACATATTACGTTCGAGAAAATTAATTTTTGATTAAAAGACTTGAGGAGAGGTAAAAAGTGCAGATAAAGGGGTAAAAATAGATGACTGCAGGATCTGATACTTGCCCTACCCTACTGGGGGGGGGGGGAGCGATTAATTTTTATTTTAATAAATGTATAAATGTATTTCTTCTTCACTGCTAAAGCTCCTCCTTGGAATGTTTACAAGATTTTATTTAAAACAATAAAACTAGTTTTATAATCTCCATTTGTCATTCCACAGCGCCTGGTGGTGAAAATTTGCACTAATTTTTTTTCTTTCGGAATTCTCTCCCCCATAGTCTGAATAGCCTACATTTCAATTTGCATCACAATTGGTTCATTAGATTGGGCGCTAGAGGGCTCTGAGTAGGCGAACTTATTTTATAACCACCCTGTTGTTTAAACTATCGTAACATATTCCAAGATGAAATTTTCACCATAACGAATAAGTAGAATCAGAAAAGTTCCTTTGCAACAAAAAATTGTTTTCATATTTAAGCAGTGTCAAAAACAGATTAAAACTCTAAGATAATCCCGATGGCAGACAGGACGGGAGGTAAAAGTGTATTTTGTTGGTTCAGCGAAGGTATTTTAACCCAGATAAAGATACATATTTTTTACTGCAAATTTATTGTACGTCTTTTGTCTTTAATTTTAATGTAATTGTTAATGCTGATTTACATATGGATACTTTGCTATCTGTCTATACAAGCGTTACCTGTTCATGTAAATTTGAACTTCTTTTGTTCTTCGTTTCTTCTTTAGGGTTGATTTCTTAAAAGTGAAACAATGAATTTTCCATGAAAAGATAATGGATAAAAAATTTCCAGGCATCTTGGGAGGAGGCAGATTTGGATGGGTGATTACCCAAACCTCTCAAACACACGAGCAGGACTAGAACCTCTAAAACTAACTTCATTATTAACAGGTCATTTAAACTTCGTTAGATATTCATTGCACCTTGTTCCTCTCTTATCTTCGTCACAAACTGTGTAGCTCGTAAAAAGGATTGGCAAATTTTGTTTAACGATAGGGATTATATCATTATAGAGAAATAAGCAAACGTTTACTTATCGGATATCATAACTTAAAATAGGGCCTGTGAGGAAAATGTTCTTATAAACATATAGTAGCCTACACCCTTACGTAAATTAATTGAATACAGCATGTTTTCTGTATTATTCGTAATTCTGTGTTCAAAAGAAACGCGAAGAGCTAGTTTTATCATTTTTTATGTTGACTGATGCAACAGTACGGCAGCAGCAACTGTATTTCATCAGATTTTAGAAACCTAAAGATGGGATTCGACCGCCGTTCGAGATAGATGTGATACCTACGAAACGTGCAAAGATCGTAATTCTACACGAATACACAGCTAAGACGTATCGAGAGATTATACGTCACTAACTCACCAAAAGTTATGACACAAACTCACCAAAAGTTATGACACAAACTCACCATAAGTTATGACACACCCCTCCAATCAGGTTCCCTGTCCGTAATGAGACAGATCCCGCTGTTTTCATATGCGGAATGCAGGTGCGCAGGACTCCTTGATATCACACGATCATTGTAAGCAAAACTAGCTGAAGAAATGGTAGTACGCGGAGAGCTATCCGCATTTGAACGGGGGATCATTGTTGGAACCAAACGAATGGGTGCATCAATATCAGATGTAGCCAACATCCTGCAATTTTCCCGCACAACCGTTGCAAGGGCGTATCGAGAGTACACCCAAAGAGGGGTCACAACCCATGTCGGACAGCGGACGGGCCAACCACGCCTCGTTGATGCCAGAGGTGTTCGCCGGGTCACCCTGCTTGCAACTGCTGATCGAAGGGTGACAGCGGGCCAAATCACCATGAAATTGAACCAAAAACGTCCCACAACCGTATCCGTGACGACAATTCGGCGAACCTTGGGAGCTGCAGGCTTTGGGAGCAGGAGGCGACGACGGGTGCAACTCTTGACAGCTGCACATCGTCGACAACGCCTAGCCTGGGCCAACCAACATCGACATGGGACCGTTGAGGCTGGCGAAGGGTTGCCTCGTCCGACGAGTCACGGTTTCAGCTGTATCGGGCCGATGGTCATGTAAGTGTCAGATGGGGACCACGCAGGCAGGTGGAGGCTCTATACTTGTCTGGAGTGTTTTCTCTTTGGCATGCAATGGGACCATTGGTGCATCTGACATCCACTCTGCGTGGTGCTTCCTACGTGCACCCCTTCATGAACTGTTTTTACACCATGGGCGACGGCACTTTCTAGCAAGATAATGCGTCTCCACACACGGCCCTTGTGATACGGCAGTGGCTGCAGGAACATGCTACCGACTTCACGACAATGATTTGGCCTCCACGTTCACCAGACTGCAATCCCATTGAACATTTGTGGGACGTTACCGAACGATCTGTCAGGTCGTCACCAACACAACTGGTAAGTCCAGCATCGTTATGGAGTGCAGTGGAGGCGGCATGGCTTGCAGTGCCTGTGGATGTGTTCTGGCGACTGGTAGACTCTCTTCCACGACGGGTCGCCGCCGTTATCCGGCCCAGAGGGGGCCCAACCTGTTATTATTAGTCAGGTGTGCTATGACTTCTGTTGAGTGAGTGTATATTAAGTCAAACTTTCTTTTTCTATTTTTGGAGCGATAAATTGAAAAAGGTATCATTCCAGATATAAAGATATAAAGAACCCTCGTATTTCAAATGAATTTAACAGCGGGTTGATTTTGGCCAATATTGAAGTGTTGACGGAGGTAGTGGCATGCTGCAAAATGACCCACTCTCGACAATTACGTCACGCAGGATTCATGCTCAACGGTGTTCTACAGGGAGACAAGAGGGTTAAACCCGAAAGTCTTGCAGATTACTGGAAGATTCCTGGTCCTGAAGTTAGATGATTCTTCTATGTACTAGCAGTTCGATGAGAAGGCGCATTATTTAATAGATATAGGCCGCCATTTGCAGGATACGAAACCTTGAACTAGTGCGTATCCCAGCCTATTATGGTAATACACAGCGTTTTAAGACATTTCCAAGCACACTAAGGGATCTAATGTAACCTATAAAAAGGGCTTCAGTTTTTACCGACAGCTTAGTACAACTGAAAATGGGAATTATTTGACAACGCGATACGGTGAATTATAGAGAATTGCATGTAGAGAATCATGAGAGCTATATAACAATTAGTCAGGTCATCTATGGAATCGCTGCGGTCTCCTCTGGCAAATATTTATTTCTTACTATCCTGGGTTGTCCTAGACATTGTTTATCTTCTGTTAGTTCCGGGAAATTTCTTTCTCTACGTTATCTTTCTCTCTCTTCTTTCTCTATCTCACGAACAAGGTATTAGTCTCAGTAAAAGATTAAGATGAAATTTATTACTCACTCTGCTCTTCATGCGCCGTCTTACAAATACGAACAATAGCCCAGTGGTCTTTACAAAAAGCCATCCCCATATTAAGCCTTACGAGCCAGACGGACGACGGCACCAAAATAGTTGTAATAGATGTAATAGATCTGTTAAACTAAGCCTAATAAAATATAAATACATGTATAAAAGCTACTAATATTATAAAACTAAAAAATATATAAAATATAACTGACCTTATGATCTGTGGATACTTGTGTATAGATGAAGGAAGGATGCCACTTTTCCACAAAAGAATTTTAATAATCTTCATAAATGTATACATTTCAACTACCAGGTAGTCATCATCAGTATGAGTCCAAATGATGATGACTACCTGGTAGTTGAAATGTATACATTTATGAAG
>JAHWFO010022894.1:851226-891435 GCA_023313115.1 Rhysida immarginata
CTTCATAAATGTATACATTTCAACTACCAGGTAGTCATCATCATTTGGACTCATACTGATGATGACTACCTGGTAGTTGAAATGTATACATTTATGAAGATTATTAAAATTCTTTTGTGGAAAAGTGGCATCCTTCCTTCATCTATACTAATATTATGTTGTACATCGTGCTCGGAAGGTCTCAAGTGCCTTAAACCGACATCTTATATTTTTCGCTTAACGTCAATCGATATGTCTATGTAGACGAACGTTCTCAAAAGTTTCATTTGTTTTTTACTGTGCCACGAATTTATAAATTTTGAATTTCTTCGCTATTTTTCTAGCGCGTGCGTCTTTCCCTATAACACTATCGAGGGTTGAAACCTCCTTCCATATGAAACAAGAGCAGCAATATTAAACTGTAAACTGCCAAACTGTAGTAACCATAAGATCCATGTTAACAAATTACTTAACCAATCAATTGTAATTGTGATTTCTGTTCCTTGTACCCAATACCCCTCTGAGGTGCTATAATTTCAAATAAATAAATAAATAAATAAATAAATAATATAGCAGGTGAAGAAATACTATTTTTGGCGTATTCAATAGTTTTTAGTAAGTTATATTAGGCTTTTTCAAACAAAAGATTTCAATATTATATTTTTAAAAATTAGGATCTAACCCGCAATGTTATGAAGTTGCGCGTATCTGAAAAATGTGCTGTGCATAGATCTTCCTGCCGCGTCCTCGGGACGATTACGAACAGCGGATAAGGTCAGGGAACAGATTTTTCAAGAGCAAGGAAGAAAAATTGCAATGGATGTTCCCTACAAGTTAGTTTTCAGCAACCTCAGAAGATGGCATCGCGTCACCAGGTTTTGACAGTTCAAAAATCCCAGACAAACATTTTGTGTAGGTGCCCATTACTTTATGATAGACAGTGTATTTTACCTCCACCCTCAAAATATTTTTTTAGCTCCAGACTCCTCATATATTGCCAAATCAAAATATTCTGCTGGATTCTGGCATTCCAAAAGGTTATGAAATTTTCCCATTAATAAATGTATATCCTTTGATATTAAAAATATTTTTTGAATCCCTTTCGCTATACTATAATGGCCTTAGATATTGCTGTGAACTGTGAAATGCAATTTATTCCAGAGAAAATTTTTTAGGAAATAGGAAAGAATGTGATCAGTAGGCAATGATGCAGGCCAACGTTTCACAAACAGAAGGAGAAGAAACGAAGGCAGCGCCAACTGGTGTCTCGCCTGCCCATATAGCAACGCAGCGCAACACAAACGTATCGGCGTCGGCATGTGAACGACCTCGTTCCGGTTCGCTCTTCTCCTTCGGAGGGGTAGGTGGGTGGTGGGAGGGATTTTCATGTTCTCGCTGTGTAGAAGAATGCGCCAATAATTACGGATGGAAATGGGTTCTTATTAATTCCCTCGGCGTTTCCCAATGCCTCCCTTATTACCCGTCTTACACAGGCGAAAGGGTGAAGGTGGGGATGAGGAAGGGGGACAAGTTTGGCAATGGAACATCTTTGGTCTCCTCTTCCTCAATAATCGCTACCCATTACCCATTGAAGCTGTTGATGGCTCTGCTTCGGTTTGGTAAAGGTTTCTCTTCACGCTAATTTAGTTAGAGAACCAGCATTGGCTCTCCTTAACTATCACTAAGTGCTGTCTTGTAATGAGTTTACAGGTGAAAACTTAATGTCAGTCGCTTCTTCAGAGAGAGAGAGAGAGAGAGAGAGAGAGAGAGAGAGAGAGAGAGAGAGACAGAGAAATAAGGAGAAAGAGAAGAAAAAGTTGCAATCAACGAAAGAGAAATTTTATCGATCGGCGTGGAGAACGGAATAGGATGCTGATGAAAGAAAAGAAAGAATTAAAAGGATGGGAAAAACTCTTTCATTTTAGATTTCATTTCTAATTATAGTATTCTCTTGCCTTAATTTTTGAATGAAGTGACTTCTGAAAACAACATAGAAAAAGAAAATTGTGTAGCAAAATTGAACCCTTAAAAGAAGATACAAGTCATAATAAAGCAGAATTTTTTTACGGAAAACGAAAAATATTGGGTCAATGCGAATTTAAACATTGCATTTAATGTTTGAATTATTTATAGTGAAACCCGTGATAACGACCGGTTTTTTTATGGTCCAACATAAATTTATATGATAAATCTGTTAGGGTAACAACCAGTTTACTAACGCGACCAGCGACTTGCATTCTTGCTCCGCTCTATATATAAGCCTGTACTTAAAAAAGCGGTCTATAATGACTATTTACGTGACCAATCAGATCTTAACTCCCAATTACATTACTACACAATTCTACAATTCTCTTTAATCAACCCGTCAGTCCAGGAGAAGACATAGAAATGCAGCAAATTGGTTACTCCAGCCTATACAAAGTCTTTATAATTCTTATTAACCTTTTAATTTGTTATTTTTTATTGAATCTGTATATAATGTTCACTTTTGTTGGTCCCGTGGGTGGCCGTTATAAACCGGTTGATCAAACCCGGAAAGTGAGGGGTCCCGCAAAGTGAAGGGTTGAAATTGTACGAGGAGTGATCAAAAACTAAGGTTACAAGGCTAATATTCCTGGAGTTTCGTCTGTTATAGAGAAATTAGTAGTGTGTGGTAATTCTAATACATGCAGTTGGCAACTGTGCAGAGTTTCAGCCACCCGCCATTTACAGCGCTAGTTGTAGGTTAACACAAATGGCGACTCGTTTGGAAAACTGGTTTCGCGAAGAAATCCGCTCAGTTATTCGATTTCTGTGGGCGAAACACGTAACCGCGGCTGAAATTCACTGGCAGCTGGTAGAGGTTTACGGAGAGTCTGTAATGTCTCGTCAGCATGTCGCTGAATGGTGTCGAAAGTTTGCAGCAGGTAGAAAAAAGGTCACCGACGAGGATCGCAGTAGCCGATCCAGCACGGCATCAACAGATCCAAGAGACTTTCACCTCTTTCCTCACTTGAAGGAGCATATAGGGAGAAATATCAAAACATAAACATTGAATATCCGCCATCTTTTGAGGGCATCGAGACCCATGGCTGCCATGGCTCTGAACTTATGCCATTGTTAAACAATACATCCAAACACGCAACAACTCGTTACCATCGTTATACAATAACAAGTCGGGCAAAAACGGCGCAATTCGATGAGTAGCAGTATAGGATTGCCTTCCTCTTGCCCTCAAAAAATGACAGCTGTACCCTCATTCAATGCGAAGATATTTTCCCCTTTAGGAGACCGACGATTCGCTTCAGGAGGTAAAACACTTCGCGACAACGTGGTTGAACACGCAAGGACAGGATTTTTACCAGGAGGGAATATTCAAACTCATCCCACGAACTGACAAATGCCTAAACCGATATGGAGACTATGTCGAAAATTAACCTTAATGTGCGTACTATCAGTTGGCTGTATTGGTTGTATGAAATAAGCTGTACACGTTTCACTGCAGGCTTTGTAACCTTACTTTTTGATCACCCCTCGTACATTCCCGCGGGCTTCTCATTCATTACAGAAAAATGAATTTCTTCAATTTCTTACTTAAGATCAGCAATAACACAGTACCAAAAAAATGTTTGTCCTCCGGATAAAAATTTGTGGTATTGTCTAGTTTTTCCTCCATATCATTCTTTTCTTCAGGACTTTAATTATCTTCTTTGTTAAGAAATAAATTAACATGGATATTTAAGAGGAAAAAATTCATTCTGTATGGACATTTCTGATCTTTGACCTCATCCGAGCTCAATTTAAATACTAATGGTAATAAATTTCCTCCTGTATCTAATGGTAATAAATTTTCTTCAGTAACAATAGGAACTCAATTCTACAAGAAAAATACTTACGGAATTTTGCATAATTACTTAGACTATGATAATGAAAATATAAGAAGGAATTGTGGCACGGAATCGCCTGTAGATATATATAGATACAAGCTGAAGTTCCCGGCGTCACTCGGAGAAAAATATAGTTTTTTCAAATTTATGTATACAAACTTGGGATGGGGGGTGATAGAGGGATCAGATCTAAGCAACATCTCCCTCTTTCAGTTTTTCTTTGGGTATTGTTTTTGAGATAAAAAATGTTGGACGTCGCATAGACGTAATATGCCACTCAACCTGTAATTCTGGGACACGTCAAAATCATGGTCAATCATGTAATAAAAAGAACTAAAAACACATTGTATACAGTACAATAATGTGACTTGTTTTTTATGAAACTTGCAAATGTTTTACAATAAGTGTTCTAATTGACTCCCTCTGGCATGGTTGCATGATTCACAACGTCGCCGCATGGACTCACGTACACGTTCAAAAGTTCCTGGTTCTTCGCGAATCTGGTCCGCAGCTATGGCGATTCTGGCTACCAGCTCTTCATCGGATCCCACTGGTGTCTCGTATACCAATGTCTTTAAGTGTCCCCACAGAATCCAAACAACTGTTTTCTGCAGGTAGGATTTCAACATTTTTTATCTCAAAAACAATGCCCCAGAGAAAAAAATGAAAGAGGTAAATGTTGCTTAGATTTGATCCCTCTATCACCCCCCCCCCCAAGTTTGTACACGTTATTCGGGAACACCCTGTATACAGAGTCCGCCAAAAAATGTATACACACTTCAGCAAAAGAAAAAACTATATAAAAGTTGTAACAATAAATTCATAGAGGCATCAAGCGATGAATATAAGTCCTCTTGACTCCTACAATTACGACAGCTGTTCAAAGTGATTATCATCAGCGTTGAGATATTTTTGAATACGGCGAACAGTTGCTCTTATCCATTTCTTAGCAAAGTCTTATCTCCTATGTCTAGGTAATGTCCTATGTCTAGGTGGCAATTGTGGTTTTCTTTTTTTCGGGATCGTCTTCATTCAATACATGTAATAATATTGGGGTGTAAGCTTTCGATTTTGCTGTTACGGAAATTATTATAGATGATATCTAGTAAAGTGTGTATACATTTTTTGGCGGACTCTGTTATATCGTTGGCCCCGAAAAAGCAAATCACGACGTCACAAATCCGATTCACGAGGCCATTCGTTGGCCTCGTCCGATTCAGATAAAAAATAAAAGATACGCTGTATTCACGTGCGAAAGACTTGCAGTCATTATTGATGCTTCTTCACGGAACAATCGCTAAAATCTTCATTAACAAAGCAAACGTCACAATTTATAAAGCTGGTAAAAATTCCATTCAGCTCCAGGTAAATTGAATTTTAAAAATAAACTAAATTGGAAAGGAAGAAAGAAAAAATAAAATCCTTTCTTAGCGATCACCTAGAAGCCAAAAGAAATATTCTTGCCAAATTTCAAGTTTGTAGGCTTCGTAGTTCTGGAGATGTCGTGATGAATGAATGAATGAATGAATGTATACATTTTTCGCTGTTTCTTTTATACAGGGTGTAAATTTTAAGTTGACAAAGCAGAATAACTCGAAAAATAAGCTTCACACGAAAAAATGCGTAGAATCCTAAGTTGATTATTTTCGAGGGGGCATCTGCTGGTGCTAAAATTAGCCCACCCCCCCCCCGGCCCCTGGGGGTGGGGCGGGGGGCAACTTTAAAATTTCAAATGGGAACCCCTATTTTTTATTGCAGATTCAGGTCCTACATAAAAAACTACGTACATTTTGTCTGAAACATTTTTTTTATTTTTGGTAGATGGCGCTGTAATTCAAGAAAATCCATTTTCTCATTTTTGCGTGGAAATAACTAATTTATTATTCATTTCGATTCCTACATTGTTTTAACTACAATGTAATTTGAAGACATTTCGTCAACAAACAAATAACGTAAACATTGGCATTTTTTTCAGAATGTTTACATTTTAAATTCTGATCTTTAGAAGAAAAGATTGTAATTTTTCAACTGTTTTTGTGAGTGTACAACGCCGTATTGCTTTTGAATTTACATTATGAATTATCTTTCTGTGGAAGAAAAAATTGAGATGGTGTACATTTATGGAGAAAGTGGGAGAAATTTTGATAATGCAGTCGCGCTTTATGCTCAGCGTTTTCCTGGCCAAACGCGATCACGGTCTTCTTTTGTTCGAGTTATTAAACAATTTACTGCGGAAGGTAGTGTGAACCAGAAAAAAAGAACCCGTGCAGCTACTGTTTGTGGAGAAAACAATCAAGTGTCAGTCCTAGCTGCTGTGGCTCATAATCCACATGCGAGCACAAGAGAAATATCAAGGCAATCAGGAATTTCACATATGAGTGTTTGGAAAATGCTGAAGCTCCACAAATTTCATCCATATCATGTATCTATGCATCAGGAACTACATGGCAATGACCACCAAAACCGTCTAACGTTTTGTCACTGGGCACTTCAGCAGATGCAAACAAACCAACATTTTTTTGCACGAGTTCTTTTCTCCGATGAGTCAACATTCACAAACCACGGGGAAGTTAATCGACATAACATGCATTACTGGAGTGAACAGAACCCACACTGGATTCGAGAAGTCAACCATCAGCGACCTTGGTCAATTAATGTTTGGTGTGGGATAATTGGCGATAAACTTATCGGTCCATATTTTATAGACGGTAATTTGAATGGCAACAAATATCGTAACCTACTTGAAAATGAACTACCAGATCTACTTGAAGACCTGAGTATTGAACTTCGACAACACATGTGGTTTCAACATGATGGTTGTCCAGCGCATTATTCATTAGTAGCGCGCGAAGTACTACATCGACTTTACCATGGTCGCTGGATCGGCAGGGAAGGTCCTGTGAATTGGCCAGCCAGATCGCCTGACCTTACATCGCCAGATTTTTTCTTATGGGGTTACCTCAAAGATATCGTTTATAAGGAAACGCCAACCACTCGCGAAAACATGATTCAAAGAATAAGAGATGCTTGCGCTGCAATTACACCAGACATGTTATCAAGATGTGTTCAGGAATTTACAAAACGAGTCAATAAATGCATCGAAGTTGGAGGTCATCAATTTGAACATTTAATTTCATAAAACGGCGAGATGCAAGGGATTTAAGGACAACAAGCAGGCCGAAAGTGAGAGGCGAGGGGACTCACTGGAAATACAAGCACCCCGAAATTCATTTACTTGCAAGTATTTGCAAATAAGAAAAAATAAAACGAAAACAATCGGTCCTTTTAAGGACCACCAAATCTTAAACGGGAATAACTTCATCTTTACACAGTCTTTTACTTTTTTACTCTGTTAGTTAATGAGTTCACTCGTTAGTACGTAGGATGTTCGGTTAGTTAGTTAGCTAATCAGTTGATTTGTTTGATAATTATAAAGTTGTGTGGCCTCATGACCACGAAACAAAACAAAATTATCCTAATCCGCGGCAAAAAATAATAAAATAATAACTTTGCGGCAAAATTTACGAAGTAAATAAGTATTTTTTATTTCTCCGTAACCATTTCCACGCAAAAATGAGAAAATGGATTTTCTTGAATTACAGCGCCATCTACCAAAAATAAAAAAAAATGTTTCAGACAAAATGTACGTAGTTTTTTATGTAGGACCTGAATCTGCAATAAAAAATAGGGGTTCCCATTTGAAATTTTAAAGTTGCCCCCCGCCCCACCCCCAGGGGCCGGGGGGGGTGGGCTAATTTTAGCACCAGCAGATGCCCCCTCGAAAATAATCAACTTTGGATTATACGCATTTTTTCGTGTGAAGCTTATTTTTCGAGTTATTCTGCTTTGTCAACTTAAAATTTACACCCTGTATAATAGTATAGACTTCTATATATATATTTCCTTCGTCACACTGAGGATGCCAAGTCTACACTGACTGGCCAGATTCTTTTGACCACCCCATCAATACTTCATTGGGCCACTTTTGCCTTCAATACTGCGGCGATTCTTCTTAACATTGACTCCATGAGATGTTGAAGAATGATGTGAGGAATCTGACATCATGCCTGAAGAATAATACTGCTCAGTTATGCGAGATTTGATGGTTGTGAATCCAGCTGTCAGATGGCTCTTTCAACTTCGTCCAACAAATGCTCAGTTGGATTGAGATATGGTGATTGTGGGGGCCACCTAAGAAACGTAAAGTCTCCTTCATGTTCTCCTTCGTGGCATGGCGCATTGTCTTGTTGGAAGAAGCCATCTCCATTGGGATACGCCATCAGCATGATAGGATGAATTTGATCAGCATCTGTACTTAAATATGTTGTGCTATTCAGACGTTGTTCCACACAAATTAAAGAGCCCAAATCATGCCAGAAAAAATGCCCCAAACCATAACACTGCCCCCACTAGCTTGAAGGGTTGTACTCTGTGAGGTCCATGCTTTCATGCTCTTTCCGTCAAATTCTCACACTATAATGCAACTGGAAACGTGATTCATCGGACCACATGACTTTTTTTTCAGTGCTCGACTCCAATCCTTGTGTTACTATGCGAAAAGGAGACGTTTTATCTTGTTAATTGCAGGCAGCAAAGGTGTTCGAACAGCCTTCGGCTTTCAAATCCCATGCGATGCAATGCAGTAATTTCATGCACTGTTGTCATTCTGTTGTCTTGCCACTCTCCGTTCTGTATGAACATTGACTAGTCGCTGACGGCCCCAACTCGCACGTTCAGACCCAGTTTTCCGGCTGACATTCCATTCTTAAACACTTTAACAACAGCTGCTCTTGAACATTTAACGAATGCAGCTGTTTTGCTGATACGCGCTCCATAAATGCGAGCGCCGACAATCATCCACGTTCAAAGGCTGTTAAATCGCGTCCTTTACATCTATTTTTCAGAAAAAAATTACTTCTACTGTCGTGGTAAACAACCTGATTCCCTATTTAGAATGGTCTGGCCCTTTAGCAGTTTCAGTTCAAAATCATAGCTAATTTGCCTACAAACGTCAGGTGGTCATAATAATCTGGCCAGTCAGTGTATATTCTATTTCTGTCCAGGTGCGCTCCAGCTTTTCGGAAATAAGACTAGCGATGGGGTTTACAATTGATGTCCACGGGTCTTGCAAGTGTTCTTTTCAAGGCCAGCCTTCTCCATGTCTTGTCTGCACAGACCCTGTGTCCAGGAACTGCCTTTACCGTTTCTTCATTCTCTTCAAACCTGGTGCTGTCTTGTAAAAAAATTGGCGGTATTCTTACTGGAATGAAACAGTCCATTTAAGCTAGGCATATCAGAATAGAATAGCGCTATTTCCTGTGGAAAGGCATTTTTTTTCTTTCACTGACTGCCCCGGAAACACTATAGACGACGATGGAAAAATTCAGGCAGAAACTTACTAAAGTAAGGAACAAAAGTTTCATATGACACTGGGGGGGGGGGGGGGTTCTAGAAATTTAGGCGTCGACTACTAAGGTCATTTTGCGCCTTTTACTCCAGTTATATCTATACGCAGCCCGGGACAAACACAAACATCCATGCCCACGGCGGGATTCAAACCCACGGCCAGGCGGACTCGAGAACTAGAAAGCCTACGCCCTAGCCCTCTCGGCCACCTGGTCGGCCATATGACACTTGGGATAAATTCACTTAATTTATATAAACGTGAAAGGATGATAAATTATTTTCATTTCATTTTATCAAATTATCTGGATTACTTTCCATTGCATTTCCATTGCTAAAACAGATTGAAGATTTTTGTTACGTTTATAAGCTTAATATGAATGGACTCGCGTTAATGAAATTTTTCGGACTTAACTTGTTAAAACTTTTTATTAAGTCACTGAGCAAAACCTACACAATTTTGAATGGAAATTTTTAACTCTGAAATTAAATTTTCTTTAAAATATCTTTGAAATTATTAATAACAATGTCGATTGTTTTATAGTCTACACCATTTATCTTCCTTCACGCTTATACAAACGAAAATGTTTGCGCAATGCATTTCCAAAATCCACTTTAGGGCTAATTTAAAGCGAATAAATTCCGCTTGTAAGCGATATTTTGTTGGAAAAATTCCTTTGACCAAACTAAATTAATTAGGCTCAGTTACGCTGGAATTGAACTGTACTGTGAAAATAATGTCATCTTCATTAAACAGTGGTAGCCATTATTTATTAATATCAAGTGACATCACTCCGTTTCAATGCACTTGGAGAGCGTTTGCTGTTACCGAAACAATTACGTTACTTTGCATAACAAATATCCTTTCGCTACTAGCATAATGGCGCTCATTACACCCCACTCTCCTTTTCTCTTCTCTCACTTTCCCTTTTACGGAATAAACACGAAAGTTAACTTCTTGGAACTGTTTATTTAATATATTACGAAAGTCAGAACCTGTTGTTATTAGTTTCATTTCTTTGAAGAGAATTTATTCTGTAGCAATACATAGACGATATAAAAATAAATTTTATATATTTAAAAGTTAACTTGTATGTCTGAAATCTATGAGATCTTTATTATAGTGCTCCGAATTAATTTAATAAAAAGATATAATTAAATCTGTCGAGATTTTTTTTAAAAATTTCTTCATCGTTGAAGGCGTCGATTGCCAGATTTTATTGTTCTAAATAGAACCAGCCCGTTCATCTTTCTTTTTCAAATGAAAATATACACGTTTCCTGAAATAAAGTTTTGTACAACTCCCGCCAAATGTGAATAATAAATTTGATTCCTTTGATTTTTATCATTCTGTGCTGCATATACATATATGAGGGTTGGTCAAAAAATAATGCCTTAACTGTAAGCTATAACTTTATTTCTTAACCGTTTTTCAAAATTTTAATTGTACTTGATACTTGCATTTGACCTGTATGTAACACACTCTTCACTTTTCGACATAGTCTTCATCTTTTTCCACGCATTGCGCAACGCGTGACTAGTCGGGTGAACCCGTTAGAGAGGAATTCCGGGGTTGTTGTCGACACGAGGATTGAATGGCATCTTTCACCTCATCGTCAGAACGCAACTCATGTCCGTAAGGTGCTCTTTCTTCTCTGGTAAGTGGTGAGGGTCGCAAGATGCAAAGTCTATCATCTTTGAACTGTAGTTTTTCATCTTTGAACTGTAGGCGCTGCAATGCCTCTGGTGCGTGGCGATCGTGTGCAGGCGGGCGTTATCGTGCTGGGTGGATGGATGGATTTCCAGCTCGCATCTCCCCCTTCCAGGAGACTAGCTGATTGGGATGAAAGGAATGGTGAAAATAGACAAACACAAACATCCATGCCCATGGCGGGATTCGAACCACCGAGCCGGCTCGTTATCGTGCTGCAGAAGAGGGTCCAAAGCTGCCATTCAATCCTGGTTGTCGACAACAGCCTCGGAATTCCTTTCCGATGGATTCACTCGACTAGTCACGCGTTGGTGCAATGCGTGGAAAGGGATGGGGACTATGTCGAAATTAAATAGTGCATTAGATTTAGGACAAATGTTAGTATCAGATACAAAAAGTATTTTGAAAATCGGTTAAGAAAAAAAAAGTTACAGCCTTGGAGGCATTATTTTTCGATAGTTTCTTAGCCTTTTATCTTCTCACATTTCCGACACATAGCTGAATTTTTTTTAAGTTTAAGCAGAAAAACATTTGAGTATTCTTTTTTAAGAAAAAAATAAAACAACTTGGACCGTTTGTAAATATTGGAATATCGAAAACTTATATGCACGCAACTTCAAGCTAATAACAGTATGGAACGGAAAAAAACTTTGATTAAAAATAAAAATTTTATAAGGTTGATATAAACTTCGGTATTCAATCACCCCGACTTATTTTAAACATTCTTTACGTCACTTTTTTTCTAATCGTCCTCCAGAAATATTTGATAATCGCAAATATTTAGCTTAGAATTGTTTAAAATGTTAGATTTTCATCAACACTGATGGGATATTGACCCAAGCTAACAATGTAATAATTAATTTTATTTTTTAGGTTGTAATAGCAAATGTTGCCAATTTATTGCAACAATTTCTCTCCTTAAAGTTGCTTCTATGTTTCCATGAGCGATATCATCCCTGAATAATAAAAAAACCCAAACAGGAAATGCGAAATTAGGAAAGCTTAATAGAAATCCTTTCATTTCCATGTCCATTCTCCGCCAAAGGAATCGCTTAGCACATTCAAGACAACGAGAAAACGATAGACGAAAATGGAATCGCAAGTACATAGTGTAAAGTGCGGCGATAACATCTCGCAGTGGAATTCTGTACTGGAAAACAGAATGTTGGATTTGGTTGCCCGTTGTGTAGAACAAATGCTGAATTTTATCTTGATACGCAATTGCAATCCTTTGAGATTTCAGCGCTGAAGAGATTGTTTTAGAAATGGGCCATTAAATCTGCCCGTTGTGGCCATTATATGATGTTGTTGATTACGGTTGCAAAGGACACTTCGAAATCATGGAAAGAGAAATCTCAACGTCGTATTTTTAATTTGAAAAATACTGCCAAATTTTTATCTCTGTTCCATTATTCAGTTTATTTTAAATATGAGCGAAGGGTTAGAAAATGTAATGAAGTTGGACTTTTTTAAATGATTTGCTTAGAATGACTTCTATTGGCCGTGTGCTCAATTTTGATAGAAATTGGGTTTATCCTAAAGGAAATCTACCTGAAATTATAAAAATGTATTCCGCAAGTCTTAATGTTTTTAATTACATGCTAATTTCACTGAGAAATTACTATGTTTTGAGCCTTTGACGCTAAGTCCGCTATATTTAGGCTAATTTGTAGGGAAACTTGGAAACGCTGGGAAATACAACGACTGTCATGCCAAAGAAGGTATGGAAGAGTCTGAATATTTTTTTTTAATATTCTTGAGTTTAAAAAGATGTTTAGTTTTTCCCTTGCTTTTTATAATAAAAAATATAGCAAACTATAAGAGATTTTTCTGGACACACTGTGTATTGGCACTTTTTCCGATAGACAGGGTGACTCATCTAAAGTGAACCAATAGCCAACTTCTAAAATACAAATCTGAGAGAGTACTTTTAATGGAAGAATTATTGTACTTTTATGTGAGAGTTTTTATGTGTATTCCATTTTCTAAAATAAACGACGCCATTTTCGAATATGGAAGTCAACTTTGAAGTATGCAACGGAAACCCTTATTTTTAATTGTATTTTCAGATTGTATACACAACATTTAAGAAATGTTTTGTTCTTGGTTTTTTTCAATTGATCCAACCATTTAGGAGATAGAGGCAGTAAAAGTGTGGTGCGGTTGGATTTAAAGAAAAGACAAAAAATAGAAATTGTTCATCAACTGCCTTTTCTTTAAATCCAAAGACACCACACTTTCACTGCCTATATCTCCTAAGCGGTTAGATCAATTGAAAGATACCCAAGAATAAAACATTTCTCAAATGTTGTGTACAATCTACGAGGGGAGATCAAAAAGTAAGTTGCACTAACTCGCCGCAGGAGCGCGCTTTGTGTCGCAATCTTGGGCAAAGCGGAGAAAGGGACATTAACTGCTGTGGTTTCCCGTCGTGTTTTGTGTGACTAGCGGGCTCAAAGCAATGGCGCGTCAACTGGATGTCCACTCCAAACTTGAGGTGCGAGCAGCAATCCGATTTCTGTGGGCCAAACGGGTGAATTGCACGGACATTCATCGTGAAATCACTGCTGTATATGGAAATTGAGCGCCGGTGTGATTTTGTTGCACGATAACGCAACACCTCATAAGGTACGCCAAATGTGCGAACTGCTGCAGCGATTCAAGTGGGAGGTTTGGCAACATCCTCCATACAGTCCCGACTTAGCGCCACGCGACTTTCATCTTTTCGGTAAGCTCAAAACGGAACTCGGTGGACAACGATTTCGAAACGACGAGGAGGTGAAAGCGGCTGTCACCGTATGGTTACAAAACGGTGGAGGAGATTTCTATGCATCCGGAATCGAAAAGTTGGTTGATCGTTTTGATAAATGTTTAGGGTCTCTTGGGGACTATGTGGAAAAGTGAACCTACATTGTATGCTGCTATAGCCGTGTATAGGTGATGTAATAAATGGCCATGCCGTGGAAGTGCAACCTACTTTTTGATCTCCCCTCGTATAAATATCATTAAAATTGGTGTTTCCAATGCACATTTCAAAGTTGACTTCCATTTTTTTGGAAATGGAATAGACATAAAATACCCTAACATAAAAGTACAATATTTCTTCCTTTGAAAGAGCTCTCTAAGATTTATGTTCTAGAAGTTGGCTTTTGGTTCACTTTAAGTGAGACACCCTGATTTTAAAATTAAGAATGCAAAATAATTCAAATTTTTTCTTCATTTGCTCATTGTGTTTTTGTCATTACGAGATTCGGCTTTTAACTTGCAGCTTTTCTGATTCAAATTCTCTTGCTAGGCAGTACGGAGAATGTGACACGTTTGACTTCTCAGAGGATCCAGATTATGTCGAAATGGCAGATGAGTACACTCACTCACCAAAAGCCATGGCACACCCCTCCAATCAGGTTCCCTGTCTGTAAAGAGACAGATCCCGTTGCTTCCATTCTTGGAATGCAGGTGCACAGGACTCTTTGATATCACATAATCACTGTAAGCAAAACTAGCTGCAGAAATGGCAGCATGCCGAGAGATATCCGCATTTGAACGGGGGATGATGTTGGTGACAGACGGATGGGTGCCACAATATCAGATGTAGTCAACATCCTGCAAATTTCCCGCACAACCGTTGCAAGGATCTATTGAGAGTACACCCAATGAGGGGTTACAACCCATGTCGGACAGCGGACGGGCCGCCCACGCCTCATTGAAGCCAGAGCTGTTCGCCGGGTCACCGGGCTTGCAACTCTGACCAAAGGGCGACAGTGGGCCAAATTACCATGCCGTATAATCAGGGAGGTCCCACAATTGTGTCCGTGACGACAATTCGGCGAACCTTGGCAGCTGGAGGCTTTGGAAGCAGGAGGCCACGACGGATGCCGCTCTTGACAGTTGCACATCGTCGGCAATGCCTAGGCTGGGCCAACCAACATCGACACTGGACCGCTGAGGACTGGGGAAGGGTTGCATGTTCCGATGAATCACGGTTTCAGCTGTATCGGACCGATGGTCGTGTCCGTGTCTGGCACAAGCCACACGAAGCCATGGAACCCGCTTGTCAGGTGAGGACCACTCAGGCAGGTGGAGGCTCCATAGGGGTCTGGGGTGTTTTCTCGTGGCATGCAAAGAATCTATTGGTGCATATGACATCCACTCTGTGTGGTACTTCCTATGTCGATCTGTTTGGGGACCACCTGCACCCCTTCATAAACTGATTTTACCCCGCGGGCAACGGCATCTTTCAGCAAGATAACATACGGCCCTGGTGGCACGGCAGTGGCTGGAGGAACATGCTACCGACTTCACGACAATGATTTGGCCTCCACGCTCTCCAGATTGCAATCTCATTGAACATTTGTGGGACATCATCGAATGATCTGTCCGATCGTCACCAACACAACTGATAAATGTAGCATCGTTATGGAGAGCAGTGGTGGCGGCATGGCTTGTAGTGCCTCTCCGATGTGCTCTGGGAACTGGTAGACTCTCTTCCACAACGAGTCGCCGCCGTTATCCGGGCCAGAGGGGGTCCAACACGTTATTAGGCAGGTGTGCCATGACTTTTGATGACTGAGTATATTTACGGAGTGCGCTAGCATCGTAAATCTGGTTAAAAATTTGAGCTCTCGATGCGGTTCAATACGCAAGTCCTTTTGTTTTCATTTAATATATCTAATCTCCGTTATCTATTTTCCAATAAGGACGCGAAATATAGTTTGAAAGTCTGCCTTGACGCATTGTCTCGATCATATGAAAACCAAAAATGGGCCTACGAATTTACATGTCGAACAAAGAAGGAGGCTACAGAAAAAATGGAATATCAAGAACTAGTATTTTTTAGCATTTGACTTCCAGAAAACCACAGAGGGAAAAAAACACTTTTTTTGGCATGAATATATATTTTACTTGCCAGACAGTCTTCCTTTGAGAATGAGCATGCAGAAAGAAGATGTGCATTGTATTTGACATGTACATTGAACATTCATACCTAATAAACCTCTGTTTCGCTTGATGTCATTGTATAGGACAAACAGAGTGCCCCTTTTTAAAATCATACTTTTAACAACTTTTAATGGTAAATCATCTAAACGTGGACAATTCCACTCCGTTTGGTATAGTGGTTTCTCAATTGTTTTTTTTGTCGGTAAAATCATCCTTATTTTTTCTGTGAATCAGGTCGTCGTATAACTCCAATCAAATTTAACTTTTATGCAAAAAGAATTAGTTTTAAGAAAATGTAAGAAAATAAGGATATAGAGGAAAATGCAGGAAAACAATGATTTAAAAATTACATTTGCAATGAGAGACCACTGGTTGTAAAACTGCACAGAAGTGTGAGTGTGACAGACCCCACCATCGTCTCCTCATTCTCCAACAGATTCTCTTCTCTCTCCTCAAACAATCATACCACTTTGAAAATAGGTTTATGGTTTTCCCTGAGAAGGCAGCTTCCGGAAGACACTTGAAGCGCCATCAGACTCCTATTAACTAAAGGAAACGCTTAGCACTACACGTCTTCTACGGTCTCCTTTTTCACCCTCATAGCTTTCCCTCGCTAAACCACAGACATATATACTACACCAATTACCCCATTCCCAATGGCTTTACACCTTCCATTAAAAAAAGAAACTTGTGGCTTTCTTTAATATTTTTTAAAGTTATATAAAAATTTTTATTATTATTTATTATAAAATTTGTAATATTCCAAACAAAGGCACCTAGATTTCTTTTTCTCACTATATTACGCCCATTTTATAACTGTATTTTGTAAATGATATACTATTTTCATTAAAAACTTACGATAAACGAATATTTCACATTTAATTCGTTTTTTTTTTATACTTCAATATTAGTCGTAAGTTTATAATGAAAGTATAAATATCAATTTTAAACGGAAGATGAAATACCGGAAGTATCTAAATAATACGGAAGTATTTAATTTTACGATAGGATCTACATATACATTTAAACGGAAGTATCTAAATTTTTATTAAATATTCAGGTAATTACTTACTTAATTGTAACTGTATTATATTGGCTCTGATGCCATCCGCGATTAATTACCTTTAAAAGATGCGAGTTCTAAATAGGCAAAAAAAATCTTATTGGTATCAACCATCTTACGTTGCTTTTTGTAGATTTGCCATTAAATTATTCCCATTCACTATTTATTATTAACCGACTTCAAAAAAGGAGGTTATCAATTCGATGCGTATGTATGTAATATTGTTGGAATTGCACAATATTCATATATGTTATTCTATGTGGGCTTCTAAATAAGTATGCCAAATTTCATAAGTGTGTTTATGTATGTATGTATGTATGTATGTATGTATGTATGTATGTATGTATGTTTGTCCACGTATATCTCAGAAACTAGAAATCGAATTGCAATAATTCTTTTTTTATTGGATTAAGTATCTTTCAACTTAGGGATAAATCCAAATTTCATCAAAATCGGTTCAGTAGTTTTCAAGATATGGACTGATATAGCTAGGCGAGAGTGAAAGTTTCATTAAAGTCGGTTTTTTTATACTCTGTTTAATCTTGTTTATATAAGACATTGCTCTTAACTAGTATCACAACGGTGAAGTGGTTTTCGAGTTTTAAATCACAAATATCTCTTTCAACATAAGTGCTTACACAGGGTGTTTCTGAATGGTCTGTACGGAGGGTTGATTCAGATAAAATGAGACGACTTTGCAGTTCTGTTACGATGGTGTAATACCATGGCGCCACCATCGGTTATGTTCGATGTGAGAACCACGTTGTTGGACTATCGCCCGGCAACGTAAGTTCAAATAGGCTGAGTTTGAGGGACTCCATGGGAAGTTCGTTCCACACCTGCTGACACACTTTCCATAGCCCATCAACGGTTCTTGGTCGGCGACTTCCGAGCCGTCGTTTCAGGAGACCAAAACCACAGAAATCCATCGGTGATGTGTCAGGAGATTTTACAGGCACATGAGAGAAGGGAATAACTCGTATGCCCATCTCCTGTTCCATCTTCCTGTAGTAAGCCACAGATGACTTGGCAGTGTGGCTTGATGCCTTGTCCATGTGGATCCAAACTTTTGATGGCTCACCAGGGTACAGACGTGGGATATCCTGCCGATATATGTGGTCCATTACATTACTCTGGAAGTAAGCTGCACTAATTTTACAGTTTCCAGAACTCGACGAATCGTGAGCAGTCCACGTGAGCAATATCCGGCAACCACCATGAAGCCCTTTGAAAACATTTCCTTGCACCTTCGGACAAAATCGGACCTGGCCTTGACCTCTCTTTCGCGATAGTAAATTGCCCTGGGTTTGTTGGTGTCATCGAGGTACACCCAAGCTTCATCCAAGGAGACAACCCACTTCCATCGGTCACCTGCAAGATGGTTTTCATACAGTTTTCTGGCGTTGATGACTCGTTCCTGCACATGCCTGGCCGACAGTCTGTGACCGCGCGCTTTATGACGTCGCTCCAGCCCAAGATTGTCATGAATTATTCTGGAGACTGTTGCCTGTGAAATACCTTTCCTTTGGGCTAGACTTCTCTGTGTGGGGGGATTTTCTTTCAGCACTTCAGACCGGATTTCTCGCACCACCTGAGCTGGGCGTGTTGGCTGGGGCTTGTTTCTGGTCTGCTTTTCTGTTCGTCCACGTTCATTAGATGCTCGCAATTTGTTCTTTTTGATTATTCGACCCACAGTAGCTTTGGATACCACAATACCATTTCGTTTGCATAATTCCATAATGCACGAAAGACTGAAGTTAGCGTCGGAAAGGCCCAACATATACCCTTCCCAAAAAGCTGTGATTTTGGAAGCCATGTTTCAGCACGAAATGTCCCAAATAACAGCAACAAGTGTATACAAAGCTAATCCCCATGAATAGTGGACGAGTCATGCAAATCACATTCCGTCAAGGTTATACGCGGCGTTTAAAGTCGTCTCATTTTATCTGAATCAACCCTCCGTACTAACTTTCAGGATGCGTATCAGGGACCAAAACAAGCAGAAAATGACGTTTTCTGCTTGTTTTGGTCCCTGGAACATATTCTGAAAGTTTGTACAGACCATTTAGAAACAACCTGTATAGTTTTTTGTTCACCAAATCTTATTATTTTATCTATTTATAATAATTCCTTGGGATGTGTTAAACTTTTTTCAAGTAGATCAGTATGTGTCTTGATACTCCTTTACTATTGAAATTACTTAACTTTAAGGTTCCATCCTCTAAATTATTAATAATGTAATTATTAATATAGAAACCTGAGGTGTTTTCCCCTGGACTTTCTCGTATTCAAACTGTCCACGATAGAGCAAAAACTGTTGCTATAAGGTCCCCCTGAAATGAGCTAACTTGCCCTGGATAATACGTATTTTTGTCTCAAAAATTACGAAATTCATTCCAAGAAGGTGAAATATCTGAAACGCTTATTGTAAAAAAAAAAAAAAAAAAAAAAAGCGAATTTTTTATTTTATTAGTCCTGCGGTTATCTAGGCACATGTCATGCAATAATTCCTTTGCATTAAACACAAACAAAGAATCACCTGTGATTGTGTAATCGCGAAATCATTTTGGTTCTTTGTGTATGAACCTGTGCATTTCGATAACCACTTGGGTCCATCAGGCTTCTTACGTATCTTAGTATATTTTCTTTGCTTTCTATTGAAGCAGTGTGAGTTTGTGGAATCCTTGCTTCTGTCCCCCCGAAGAAAGATACACTCCGCCGCTATTCGATTGTATTGTCGATGCATTATTCATAATTCGCAATACTCGCAAAACTCGACCTCGATAACTAAATAAATAAATGCGTGAAAATTATATGTATCATATAATACTCTCAAGTCTATTTCATAACACAACATTACTGAAATTTTCAGCGAATCGTATTTCATACCCGGATAATACATTTCCTGGATAAACTTTTTTTTATTTTGTTTGGGCCCTTGTAATACGAATTAACGAGATTCAACTGTAATAAAATAAAGACAGAGAGCAGTATAGGTAATGATGAAGTAAAAAAAAAAATTTTTAATATAAAATCTAGAAAGGGTAAGATTAAGTGTTGATACGAGGTTTTAAAAGTATTTCATACTTTATCAGGCATTGGGCCTTCGGATGACTCATGAGCTTCATTGCCAAGTGCACTTACTCCGCATTTTATTTCCCATAAATTTGATTTAAATGAAGAAAACTTTCCTTACAGAATTTTTTAGCTTCACTTTGGTTTTTTTAGTGAAAAAATATTGGATTTCAAAAACTCCTTGAAACGAAGATCAAATCCACAGCGAATTGAGCAATATGGCAGAGATTAATTTGATTCGTGAAGATGGAGAAGGGGTGAGCAGTAAAGCAGACGAATAAAATCACGATTTTCTTAACAGGTGATGTGGGAAAGCGGAGAGAAAATAAAAAATACTGAGAGAAAGAGAGAGAGAGGGAAGGGGAGGAGGGTTGTACGAAGGGGGTAAAAAAGAAAGACATTTCATTGTGGATGCTTCTGCTGTTTAAACAAAGCCGGGGCCCCACACGTATTGTGAGTTTGAGAGCCGGCCATTAATGGGGGAAAGGGAAGTCTCATCCCTCCGAATGGTTGTAGTTTCATTTGCCTAAAGCGAATTTTGATTAGGAGAGTGTAATGCACATATTAAACGGCACATCTCGGATGAGAAACAGGGATTGAGCGGAGAGGATATGAGAAGGTGGTGGTATTTATTTGTCGGTAGCATGATAGGAGGAGAAGCGAATGGTTTCAAGGTGAGGATAAACGAAAAGGGGAAAAGTAGGGGTGGGGGATAATCTCGGGGAGTGAGAGGAAGAAAAGAGACGAAGGAAAACTGATGTTGATTCTCGATTTCATCGGGGCCAATAAACCGGAGTATGTGAGTGAAAGAGAAGGAAGGAAGGAAAAAATAAATTAAATTTTCTCTCTTGCCGACGATTCTCAATGGGATAAAAAATACGGAGAAGTGAAGAAGAAGAAGAAGAGGGAAAGGAAGAAGGAGTGGGTAAAAGGCAGCTTCTGATTGGATGAAAGCCGAGGCGGAGACGGTCGACTCCTCTCTGATGCTGGCTGGCTGGCTGGCTGCTGTTGCTGCTACTGCTGCTGAGCCTTTTCCATTTCGCTTCGCCAGAACTCATGATTTAATGAAATTCATTTATTTTCCTTTTGCTGAACAGTAATTATTTGACGGCAAAAAAGCACATTGATTAAAATTGGTCTCGGCAGATGGCTGAGAATGGCGCATGCGCCTTTGCAAATCGGAAAGGCGCCAGAAGCCTACGAGTTGTTGTAGCATTCATCTTTGTTCTCTTCTTTTAAATTGAAATCGTGATTATCAGCAGTTTTTTCCGACTAATACGTCACACAAATTCGATTAATCTACCCATTTGCAAACGTAGGAAAGAAGAATTTTGTTTTTATTATTATTCCAAGCAAGGATTAATCTGTTTAAACTTATAGCAAGAAGGCAACATTCTTAAAGATTTGGCCCATTTCTTTAAAACGATTCAAACGTTCGTAACATTTAACTTTGTGGATTATTGATTTATCTCTTCTGGTTTCATCCGAAAGCAAATCCCTTTGACGTCCTTACACGAATGTCGTCTGTTTTATTCTTCTTCCAATAGGAAATAGTTTGAATTGATTATTCAATTAACCATCGTCTTCGGCATGAAAGCTTTTATGTTTGTCAATGCCATCCATAAAAGAAAAAAACGAGAAAAATTTTAAATTTTTGTTTTTTTTTTCTTATGAAAGGAAATTTCAGGGGAAATTATTAATTAATGTAAAGGTCATAATTAGGGTCGGGTGTGTGTTAGGGTTGAGGAATGAGGGTTGACTTTGTCATCTTTAATGGGTCAGTCTTAATCTAAAGGAAGGGGAAACCGAGATGTAAAGATTAGTTTTAAGTAATTATCGGAATTTCTCCAGCTCCATTAAACGCTATGAAAACACTAATTTGAAGAAAGGATTTTTAAAATGTGTCCAAATTTAATTAAATGAAAATTAATTGCAACTCTTCGTGTTTTTATTCTGAATTTTTAGACATTTCACTATAGAATGCTTGAAGAAAATGAATAATGTTTTATAATTACTTAAAAGGGATTTAAGCGTTCTCCCTGAAAATATCAGTGATGTAATGTGTTGATAAGGGGGAAAAAGCCATTTTCTCTTTCATTATTGGGATCATTATTTTATTAAAATTTTCCTCCTCCTTTGCCATAAACGAACGACATGCAATTACACAAGTACAAAGAGATTATTTAAAAAAACTGTAAATAACTATTATACTCCCACTCTTACAATTATAAATAAATCTTATATATTTCAACATAAATAACAATATGAACATACTCTAAAATAATAATGCCAAAATAATAATTAGAAATAAAATCTTGTAAGCATTCCAAGGAGGAGCTTTAGAAGTGAAGCAGATATACATTTATACATTTAATAACAAGAAATTACTCCCCGAGTAGGGTAAGGCAAGTACCAGACCCTGTGGTCATCTATTATTACCCCTTTATCTGCACTTTTTACCTCTCCCAAGTTTTTTAATGAAAAAATTGGTTTTCTCGAATATAGTGTGTAGAAAATATAAAAAAGTTCGCATCTTCTTTTCTTTCTCATCATTTTCGACGGAATGACATATCACATGCTATATGTTGCCATAGTTCTAACGATCAAGTGACGGCCACCCCGCAATGCCGACCCCATTGGAACAATTGGGCCTAAACTTCATAGTAATGTAGATCTTGCCTAGAGGAATCTGTATAGCGAAATTCACTCCTTTACGTACCTATTAGCACATTAATATTTTGTCCTATCTGAACCTCACCCCCCTCCCCCGTAATTACGATCCCAATGCACCATTCAAAATCAAACTAAATATTGAAGATGGAAATACCCATAGTAAGGTACATTCCGAATTTCAATCTTCTACCTCAAAAAATGTAGAAATTATGAAGGAGAACGACGGACAAAATAAAACCAATACCTAGCTCCATTCTTCCGCTACTTAATAATATTATTTATGAGCACTTGAGCAATCTTGGGTCGATTTCAAGCGCGCGTGCCGATGTCCATAATGCCTAAAAGATGAACAGAAAGTAAAAATATATTCATTCTTGACACGCCATTATCTTGGTATTCTTTACAGTCACTGTTTCAGCACGTGAATTCGACTTGAAGGGTTCCACGAAAAATTCTGAAAAATTGATACGACCGAGCTAAGATTTTGATGGTCATATTTCTCTAAACAGAATTTGATAAAGTTAATTCGGTTTCAAGTTATCGTGCAAACGGCGGACGGCCGGATAAACGTACAGACCAAGGGCGCATTATTTTAAGTAGCTTTTATGCTAAAGCTCCTAATAAGTAAATACAGTATAATAAAATGCATTACTGCCAAACATGGGTCATTTACTTTTTTAATAAATCATTTCATTAATAAAATAAATATTTAAAATTTTTAATATCCTTACTGTGTTTTTAAATTTTTTTTTTGCATGATGTCACAAAATCCATCTGTTTATATCGCGTCGGCTCCGTTAGTACTCACATGTGAGCACTGTTAAGATTTGAATGCGTAACTCGGAAACTACTCATTGGAATTCGATCAAATTTTAACGGTATAAACATTTTTATGGACTCTTATTCACCCAAATTTCATTATCCTAGGTGTTATAAAACCTGAATTATTAACTTGTTGATTTTGGTGGCGGCATTTTTATTTCTGTTCATATCTCAGTTTTCATTCAAATTTGGACCCATGTTCATATCAACTTTTTTGCTTAGAATCATCCATACTACCGTCCCTAAAAGTTTGTACATTGAATTTTGAATCACCCTGTATAAGTCCCTAAATGTAATAGACATGAAAAAACACTATTTAAAACAGAAAAATGACAAGTATCGGATTATACTCAAATCGCCAAGTATAATCCAGCGTTTAAATTGATAAGTATTTTTAGTAAATATAGCGATCCTGATGCGGATATTTTTATTGATAGTTTTAGGTCCATTTTTTAACTTTTTTTGTTTCGATGTTCTTGAACTTTCTTTTGTTTTCTTTTATTGTGTTATATAATACGACTTGGCTCCACTCGTTGCCCTATTTACTATAACATTTAGGATGATGAAATTAAAATGAATAATTGAGTACATACAACTGCGTATACTGTTAAATTCCAACGAGTACTTCCGAGTTACGCATTCAACATCGTAACACTTGCTAGTTAATACTCATATGTGAGCATGTGTTACGATGTTGAATGCTTAGCTCGGAAACTACTCGTTGGAAGTCGATCAAATTTTTACGGCATACACAGTTGTATGCATCCTATTATTCCCCCAAATTTTCGCTCACTCATTACAGGACACCCTGTTACTTATTCGTATATGTCATTACGCGTTGTTTGACGTATTACATACAAATCTTAGCATTGAAATTTTCAAAGGGTGTATCATAATGGTGACCTTAGAACTCGTGCCATTGAATCAGTTTCGACAATCTTCGATTTATATTTATCGAGTGGAAAAAACAGTACTTAACAACTTTATATTCGCTCATGGCTTATCGTTACGAGTTGTTTGATGAATTACTTATGATATCTTAGAACTAAATTATTTGCGTTTGGGTGATCAACATGGCAAGTGTGGGCAAGAGAAAAAGTTTAATGGGGAAAATGTTTAGGAATCTGGTATAGAGTGATGAAAAGTTCAACCTCGACGGCCCGAGGGTGTCAGTTCTACTAAAATAATATCCGCGAAGATGAGCAGGTCTACTCAAAAAGGGAAAAACTGATGGCAGCCAGATGATGTGGGGCATTTGGATTTTATGCACAGTCGATATTAGCTTTCATCGATAGACGAACGAATCCACTGAAAGCAAAATCTAGAACAAGTACTGTTACCATTCGAAAAAAACAGTGGGAGGTCGTAACTGGGAGTTCAACTAAAAGATCTAAATCCGACGGAGAATGCTTGGAGTAAGCTGGTTCTAGCAATCTATAAAGGGGAAAGTAATATTCCAATGTGGAAGATTTGAAGAGGTCTGTTGCATAGAATAGGAAAAATTGGATGATACATTCTTTAAAAATAAACTTGTTGGGACAATGCAAAAACGAAAAAGGTTCTGGAATCCCAAGGGAACTTTATTAGGTAGTTGTGAGGTCTTGTAATGTTTTTGAACAGTGAAAATTTGATTTTTTTTCAGGTTATTTTTTTTTTTCTAATTATTATTTTTGATTATTTTTAGAGCATGTTCAGATTGTCATGCATTAACAATAAATAAATTGTTAGTTTTTCTGTTGAAATATATAAGAGTTGTTTGCAATTGTACAAGGGTTTTAATATTTTTTGGACTCACCTTTTAATAAAATATCATTTTTATTTTGATTACTTTTAAAAGAAATTTTTAAAGAATTTAGCTTCCAATTAAAGTAATTGCTTAAAATGGAAAATACGATTTTAAATTCCGTGCTTTATTAAATTCAGGGTGAAAGTTTCGTAGAAAATTTTTATGGTGTTTGCTAAATAGTATTTTTTAAGTGATGCCGAAAGCTGCAAGCTTGTGGTCTAGTGCGTTTGATCCTTAAGAGCGCGAATCTCTAATCCGTTTTAGATTATCGTCGACGTTGGACTGAAGAGCACAGCAATAAAAACCCAATTTGTGTAATTGACATTTCTGATAAGAGAATTTGTCTCGGAGACAGCTTGTTCCCAAGAGAACTCTCATCCTAAAGTCTCGCAAACAATTCCGAGTCTGAAGATGCAATATTAACGTCTTCTCCTATTAATATGGAAATCTTTGCCGTAATTTTTTTTAAATTAATTTAAGTTTATTAATTTATTAAGTGTTTTGCTAGTTCGAGAGATATTTGCCGGAGGCTATTAGGTCGCCAATTTTTTGTAAATATTTTAATCATTAAAATTGATGATCAATATAAGAGAATTTTGAAAATAAATTCGACATTTACATCCTATTATTACTTCGTTTCTTAACAATATCACCTATTTCTGACCCCCATTTATTTGCCATTTAGTTCAAAGATATCTGAATTGCTTATATTCGAATTAAACAAGTGGTGAACGTTTTAGCAGATTGATTGAATATACAGGATAAGCGAGAAGGAAGTTTCACACTTCAGACTGCTCTGGAGTGCGTTCTACTGCTTTAAATGAGACAAAATTTATACTACAGATAATTCAAATGATACGCTTCTCATTTAGTAAATAAATATAAAATAAAATACAAAAATCCGTCGATAGGTGGCACTGGAGCACACGCATAATTATTGAATATGCTTACATATATAAATGTTTAAAATGTAGTGACATAATCTCATCTGCAGTTGAACATAGTGAGTCTGCCGGAATACCAAGAACATGGCGCCTAATGCTCTCCTTCAGATCTGGTAGAGATGCCAGTCTTCTACGAATAACACCAATAGGCATGTGCTGTAACGCTCTTGTTCAATATACAGTAATATCCGTTTAATACGATTTTCCGCATAAAACGTACCTTTTTGTCGACCCCTTAACTATAAGTACATTTTCTATACAATCTATCCAATGTATCACGATTGTTTTCCCGCATATTATGCTCCTTCTCGCCACCGTGCGTATGTACTTTGAGCTCACTTATGCCATGGCAGAGTGCATCGTACCCGATTCTGCGCATCGCATAGCCAACGAGAAAGACTATAGTTCCATGTTCTCAACTCGCATAGGCCTCTTCAGGTTTTTAAACTAATTCATTTGATCCAAAGTTGCTCGTCAAGAATATCCAAAATTAAATGTAACTACGCTCTCACTGCTGCTTATTTAAAGTAGGCTGCCATATATTTTTACGTTTATAATGACAAAGTACATGATCAAAGTACAATTCAATTTGTAATATGCATTACAATGATTCTAGTACCTAGAATAATAAGAAATAAGATTGATCTTCTCGCCTAAAACGTTTTCCCGATTAATACGTTATTTTCGTACGGTCCCTTCAAAAATCCTATTAAGCGAGTACTGGTGTATACTATTCGTGATACAAGCGCCTTCTACTGGTGAATTTGTGTATTTAAATTGTTTATTAATAAATATCAAACGCATCATTTGATTTATCTGTAGCACAAACGTACTCCAGAGCTCTCTGAAGTAGGAAACTTATTTCTCGTTAATCATGTATTTACTGGGCTGTTTAATATCACGGTAATAATCTAGAAACACTTTCAAATTAACTGAGAATTAATAATTTAAGTACTTAATGAGAGAATGTTAAACATAATAGCCTTTGAAAGAAATTGTATGCATTTTATTTTGAATTTTGATTAATTTTCAGTATATACAGGGTGTCTCATAAATAGAGATACAAACTTTAAGGGGAGATAGAGAATATCAAAAGGATTGAGAATTGCAGGAACTCGTGACCGGAAAGGTCATGGGAAAATGGTAGCAGAGGTATAAGAAAACGAAAGGACACAAGACACAGATTTTCGGAAACATTTATTGCACATAAATATTACAAATGGCGTAGTAGATGATTCCATTTCAGAATGTTACAAGAGATGTTCGAAGTTCTGAATAGATCCAAAAACCCGAATAGAACTGTACGTTGCACACAAACCCGAGACCCTCTTTCAGCAGCGGCGACGGTACATACGCTGGTACTCGGATTCTTGTCTATGACATCCCAACACATTTTGTTCCACGGCGTGCGTACGAGTCACTCGTGGCCTGTTCTCACCATTACTGTTACCTCAAAGACTCATATTCGCACAAATTGTGACACATGCGAAAAATCAGGTATTTCCCCTTCAGCGCTCTCATGAACAGCGTCTCCTACCGGTGACGTTTCCGGTGATGGGTTCCTATGCAATTCTCAATCCTTTTGATGTTCTTACCTAGGATTTGTCCTTTTTCACCGATTTACTGGACTTAAAACAAACCTGAAACAAACTTTTTTTCCACGTTTCTTCTTGTAGAATGTTTCTGTTTCTTTTAAAGCAAAGAAGTTTGATTATCGATGATAAATTGAAGTAATTACTAAAGTAAAAGAAAAACCATTGGGACATACAATTTTTAGATGGTGGTTAATGAAATTTTATACCATTTGTCATTTATAAGCAATCCAAGTTTTTTTAGAAATGCCAGAGATGGTACTGACTGTTAGTTCAAAATTCATAAAGGACAAAAGTAAGGGATGGTTCACTAAATCGCTAAACTAAAATAATTAATTTATTATAATAAAAGGTCTCTGCACAGAATGATTAAAAAGAATACTCTAGTTTCAAAAAAAATCATCCTGTTTTTTCTAGACTGATACGAACTTGTGCAATCTAAATTATGCGTGTGAGAAGTCTGAAAATTTTTTTGAGACATTTAAAGATTGCCTATGTGGCTTCTACGGATATGACAGATATCAGTGCGATATTCAAATTCTGTTCAAACACGGTGCAGCATATTCGACTCTATGATGGCAAAGGCAATGTCAATGTGACCCGGTAGTTTATTAAAGTTCTGATAATGGTGAGAGGTAACTTTGATCTCTGACGTAACCAAAGAAGAAATCACAGTGTGTGAGATCGGAAGATTAGCGTGTTATCCTCCGTTGCCATACGCCCGAACTATCTCTCTTTGCTTCTAGCGGCCAAAGTCTGGAACAGTCATTTTGGAAATAGCCTTATCGAACAAATACTTGTAGGCAGAAGTGCACCCTTATATTGACTATATGCTCCGTTGGTGCCCTATTGTAAAATCATGAATATATAAAATAAAAAGTTTAAAGCACATACTTTCATCTTAAAAAGTGCAGTAAAAGGTAAAAAATCTAATTTTTTAACAAGGTAAAAGTGTGGTGGCACCTTAATTTTATTATGTAGTATTTTCTCATACTTTTATTTTTGGGCGTCAACATTGAATTAGTAATCAATATTGCTTCTTTCAAATCTCTAGGTTCAGTTGCATCATAGTAGAAAATGTTTTAATGTACATTTCCATTTTCTCCTTATCATATTAAAAGCTTTTTTAAATTTAATATTAAACGCGCCACCACGCTTTTTGCACTTTTTAAGATGAAAGTGTGTGCTATAAAATTTTTATTTTATATATTTTATTCTTTTTAGTCTTTATTTTAAAAAGTAAGCTTTTATATGATAACTACAAAACCAAAAAACCTTGGAAATTTGTCCAGTCGGCTACGTATGATCTCGGGAAAGCGTTTACAATACATTACGCTGGCTAATCATAAGCAATCCTCTCCACAATCAACAACTTTGCTATACTCTATCCAACGAAAGAAAAACTGGGCGTGCCCAGTTAAATTTCCGATTTCAATTGCTAGCGATTGTTAATTTTTCATAGCAACAATGTTTAACAACTGAAATCGGATATTTAATTAGGCACGCTCAGTTTTTCTTTCGTTGGACAGAGTATAGCATTGATAGTCAAATTAACAACAATTACATAAGAAAATTAACAACGATAACAATAAACAACAATACGGGCAGTCGTTACGTCATGATTGCACTGTATACATATAAAATTTAAATATTAAATAACTTAGAAATAAATGAAAGACTGGTAAAACTAACGATTCAAACATGCATTATCATCGACAAGACGCCGTTGGAGAAAGTTGCAGAGCTGTAGGTAGTCAGGAAGTGGGCAAAATATTGATTACAAAATTTGCGCACAAACATACAAACAAGTGAAGTTCAATAAATGTGCGTAAAAAGGGAGTTCTTTTGTTTGGGAACAACTTGACCACCCGCCTTACAGTCCCCGCGCATCCTATTCCGGGTTCTAACGGAGTTCATCAGCAGCCTGCATTTTAGCGACGATGAACAAGTGAAAACTGTGTGATTTTCTTCACCGGCGGCAGCTTCTATGAAGTGATCATGCAGAAGTATATTGAGCGCTATAAAAAGTGTTTAAATAAACTTGGAAACTATGTGGAAAAACAGTTAAATGTATATAGATTCTGGTAGAGAAAAATTTTTGAAAATATATATTAGTATATATTACAAAACGGTATTTTTTTCCTGGACACGCCTCTGTTTTCAATGTCAAGGCCAATAATTATAATTACTGCTTGAAATACAGGTAATTCTAAATGAATGAGAAGTACGTGTTTACTCCAGAGCAACAGCACCTATGAAATATGAAATTACAATGAATGACAGTCATATCACATTTTCTGTGTCCAGGTGACAGGTTAATTTCTTGCCATGAACGGGTCAGCATGTCCAGCAACAATTTCAAATCGCCGCAATAACTCAAGCATATTGTGGCATAGGTATAAACATAAACAGCGTCCTTCGCCTATCCACATAGAAAATAATATTAAGAGGAAAAAAAAAGGATTTTTTTCAAACAAACTTTAATGAAATTTCATAATGTCTCTTGTGTTAAAAAGTTCAAACAAAAATTGTTGCTCAGACTACTACAATGGTCGGTAATTTTTCAGTGTCGTCGCCTATCTTTTTGGTCGATCTTCAAGTTGGTGACAACAATTTGTAAAACTAACCACTGTAATGAATATGTGCCCTCGAAAATTTAAAATTTTTAAATTGCTTGTCGGGAAATTATTTTAATATTGATTGCAAGATTTCACCCGGACAGACAAGCAGACAGGCAGAGAAGTGAAGTTAAATAAAAGTGTGTAATTACCATTGGTATCAGATTAGGTAATCTAGATGCGCAAATGCGAAATATACCAGGCCGTTGGCATTTTCAATAACTGCCCCATGATCGAGCATAATAACGATGCGCATGCGCATTAAACTCAGAGAAAAACATTCAGACTTTTCCTAATCACTGTTGCTTATAATAAATAGCTACTTTATACTAAATTCGTAGTTTTATTCAGTTTGAATTAACCTCTACATATTCCTGCATAAAGTTTTTTACCTTTTAATTCGTTCTGTGATAATTTAAATTTAAAAATAAGATTTTCTACGTAGACATTTATTATCAAAGACCAGTCAAACCTTTTTTAAACAACATCAGTATATATGTACTTTTCCATTTCGTTATCTCTTATTGTTGACTTTATTGACGTTCAAAAGACATGCCAAGAAGTTTCCATAAAGATAATTCAATATTAAATGAAAAATCACATAGTGCAACGATGTCGCGTATTTTTCAATTTGGCTTTTTTTATGCATACTTTTAAAAATGAAAATGCATACTTTTAATTCATTTTTTTGCGTATTTGCTTTATTCTCTCAACTATACGTTCATTTTTAAAGTATAACATTAACTTTAAGCTTTCTTATAATGCAAAGCTAATTAATAAATTAAATAATTTCAAGCGAATTCACTTCTCTTTTACTGGTGGAATAACCAGGAAATTTTTATTTTCCACTGGATAGAATTTGGTCACCTTCTCTGAACACTTTAATTTTGAGCGAAGGATTCCTTCAAATCTTTTGAAAGAATTTTCAAACGACGTCAGTGCAAAAGGAGACTCGGGAAGGGGAGGGGGTAAAGAAGAGTGGGGGGGGGGGTAAAGGGCATATCAAAGAGGCGGCATGCCAATGACAACAATGGCGGAGGCGAGGGTGTGTTGTGCCATCAATCGTTGGCAGGAACGCATTACAGAGAACTTGACGCCATGACGCAAACAGGCACGTGGGTAGGGGAAGAACAGGGAGGTGGGTGGGGGTAAGTCGTTGAAGGAGGTGGATGGGTTTGAATCTTCCTAGAGTTCTTAAAAGAAGAAGGAGAGAGTCCACTATTCCGGTCTCATCGTCCAAACGAAAGAGCGAGAAGGAATGGAAAGAGGCAAAGGCTGTGTCAATGGGCTTAACACCCGTCTTTTTAAACGACTGAAAAACCTTAACGACCTTTGCACCCTTTTTGCTTTTAATTGGTGATGGCAACTTTAAAACCACATTGTAAAGTGTCTTTTACTTCCTGGTTGATTTTATGATTTTAATCTTTTGAAGCAGTCATTCGGCCTGTAATGCAAAGTAACTATATGTAACCGTACAGACAATTTTGCGACGTTTAAGTAATAATTGTAACATCAGTTTAGGAAAACGCAAGATAAGCATTTTGTTTAAAAAATGGAACAAACGAAAACACTAATCCACATCAATTCTTTTTATTTTCTCAGATGCGCATTTCGGATTTCACGAATCCTTCATCCGAAATGCGCATCTGAGAAAATAAAAAGAATTGATGTGGATTAGTGTTTTCGTTTGTTCCATTTTTTATACGTTGGTATCCACAGTTTCGGCAATTATTCCTGTAATAAGCATTTTGTTTATAAAAATTTACATTGTCTAAATTAAACTTTACTAACCAACATAATAAAATACACATTTTGCTTAAAGTTCCGTTTCCTTCATTAGTCGTGATGTATAATTAACGTGAATTGATAATAAAGAGCGTGATTTATTTTTTTTGAAGTAACTTGAGTTTAATTGATATATGGTATAATGTTTTTGGCATTATCTTGTATATGAAGGCTTCAATTCTAAATTGAACAAAGTTTAAAATTCTCGAGTAAATTACTATGGGATGAGAATTTTATTATGTACTAGGCAAACTTTCGGAGATTTCGTGAAATAATGCAAGTACTCATTAAATATACCATTGCCTCGGAATATTTTCATGGACTTGACTTACTTTCTAATGAAATCTTTCATGTACATAGTGTGTCCCTAAATAGTTTGTGCAATGTTGACAGGCGCTTCCTGGCAGGAGACGGAACAAAAATGTCCAATGAAAAGCATAATTTTGCATGAAAGGAAAATTTTATTTACAATATACTAACCGCACAAAATAACGACTTTGATTTAAAAAAATATATATTTTTTCCTTCCTCAAGCAAAATTCTTTATTTTATTTAAAGTTCCGCTCCGGTCGGTTATTGGGGAGAAGCTGAACCATTTGTATTCCAGGCGGAGCTTTCGATTATTCATTGACATAAATTCGAGGGTATTTAGAGTCAATGAAATATTTCTTAAGTTATATAACCCCCTTTATATATTCTAATAATTAAAAAATCGGTAAATAAATTAAAATTAATAATAAACCATCATAATTTTAGCCTAAAACTTTATTGAAGATATTCACTTTGAGAGAAGTTGTTTTCATATAATTGCTCATACTAAATCAGATATAAGAGACATGATGTACAAGAGAATTTCACACCATGCAGTATATATTTTTTATTTAATATTTTTGCACATATTAACGTGGTCATATTGGAATTAACTCAAAGAACAACAAGACCTTTCGCTTTCGAAACATGCAAAAAATAGATTTTGAACCTGCTGAAACGGTCATAACTTGTTTGAACGTTACCCCTTTTTGTTTTCAGAGATGATATACGGTTCTTGAGTGTATTTGATCCCTTTTCACCTGCTTGCCCCTGTGTCTCTTTGGTGTACTTGGCTGTCAGTCGCCAGTTGCGCTGCTCTCGGAACACGGGGACGCGGCCGCCGGGAAATCAAATATACACAGGAGCCTAAATAATGCGATTCGTAGGAAATCGAATATGAAACTTCGTCCATGCTCGATATTCTTGAAGCTACAGTGGAAGAAGAGGATGAAGGCAAAAAAATTTCTCTCCTCTATTCCCCTTACCACGCCATCTCTAGCTGTTAAAAGTGAATTGTCGAAGGGACATTGAATCGTTCAATAGCGAAAGGAAATATGAAAAAAAATACTGAACCTAATAAAAATTGACCATAAAAGACGACAAATACAGGAAAGAAAGATCGAACTTCTTCGGATTGAATTTCTACAAGTAAACAGCTGTTTCAACGACGCAATAAAAAATACGAATATATTGGATATTGCTGGTTCTGCAGCGCCAGAATAGAGATTTAAGTTTTCAAATATAACATTCGATATGATTTTGTTATTCAGGCTGCCATAAACCTAAAGTTGTCTCATTCGGATTAGGCAAATAGATAGAATTTTTAGGCCCTAGATATTATATAGGATTATACTATAGAACCAAAACTCTCTCCCTCCCCAATTTTTGAAAGGATTTAGGCATTTTAGAGAATTAACTTGATAGTGTACCTTCTAATGATCCTAAAAGCATTCTTCTTAAATAATCCCTACGTGGATTTTTAATTTCTAACGTTTTTATTATTGGAGAAGGACCCATAACTCCAAGTAGGCAATTTTATCTCCGTTCATTTCATGAAGAATTAAGAAAGATTTTTTTGAATTCGGCCTAGTAGTTAAAGAGTTGCAATGTTTAACAATACATCCCATTCTAAGTTAATAATTGAAAGTCTATTTAGAAACGAACCTCATTTCACAATAAAAAAATCACAGCATCTGCCCATCGCTTATGAACCTAATGCCGATGGAAAACGCTGATGCGTTGGGTGGAGTTTACGTACAGTTAAATAACTCTTTAATTACTGGTCCGATTTCAAAATAAATTTCTTTACGATTCAGGTAATGAACAGAGCTAAAATTTGTCTAATTGGAAGTATGAATCTATCTCCAATAATAAAGATGTTAAAAATTAAAAACAAACAAACAAAAAAACAAAAACATGTAGAGGTTATTTAAGAAGAATGCCCTCAGATTCGTTCATTAAAAGTTACATTATCAAGTTACATCATTAAACTGCAATTATTTTTCTAAAATATTCAAATCCCTTCAAAAAAAGGTGGAGAGTAAACTTTTGTTTATGTACCCAATTTTATTAGAATAATAAGCTTGATATATACGGGCTAAGGTGAGAAAACTGCTTATTATTAGGCATTTTCACATGTAATGAAAATGAAAACTTTTGAATCAACAAATGTAATTTTTTTAACAGATATGCAAATTATGGGATACACCAAGTGACTTGTTGTATACTAATAAACCATTTTTGATTTTTTGAATTAAAAAATAGAAATGAATATTATGAAGCTTTGATCTTTTTTCACACATGCATGATAATGCATAAGAAATGTTAGATTTCAATAAAAACAATTTTTACTTTCATTTCTTATGTAGAAAGCAAAAATAAGGCACCGTTATTTAAACTTTTTGAGTATCATCTTAGTGGAATGGCAAATGACTTTGCTTTTTAAATAACTATAAAAATTATTGGCGGAAATACCATAATATAAAATCAGGTTCTGTGAGAAGATTCGATAAATATTAAAAAGCCACTTGAAAACCATTTTATTATTAGAAATCCAAGTACATTACGATAGAAATGAATTGTTTTAAACGAAATAGCTAAAAATATTTAAATGTCCGTGTCATTTAAGTTAGTTGCATACCTGAATTGAAAAGGGGAAGGGAGAAACTAAATGTTACTAATGAAAGGAAAGAAAGAAAAATGAAGGATATATATTTTTCATGAACGAAGAAACATGTTTTAAATCAATAAAAATAGAAATAAAAATTCCCTTAAATAAATTTCCTATCGTTCTAAAGAAATCTAATTTTTCCATCGAAAGATGTCGCAAGCGTGTACAATCTCGGGGAATCGGGGAATTGGCGGAGCAAAACGAACGGAAGAAATAATAGGTGGAGAGAAAATGTTTCTATGGAAAAATTATATTCCGGAATCGATATAATTTTCAAGCATACAATAAACATTTCATGGATGGCAAGCTCAATAAAGGTAGGAGATGGAGAGACTAAAAAACAAAAGAAACGCTCCAACATAAACAAACGTCGAGTGGATGGTTAGTTGACGGTTCGATTGAATTACTTGCCTAAAGGAAAAAAGAAAAGAGAAATGAAAGAAAGAATAGATAGATAGAGAGATCGAAGGAAGGAATGCAGACGAAAAAGAAAAAAAAAAAGAGAGCGGAAGGGGCATCGAAGCGAAAGATCAACAAGATAAAATTTTTATAGAGAAATAAAAATTGCTTTTAGTGGCAAGAATTATTATTACTAATTTAAAGAAAAACTGAATTTTCTTGAGCTGAATTTAAAATCGAAATTCATAAGCAATTATTATGACATTACCATGACTATTAATATGATATCTCAACATAATTAGAAATCAATCTGAAATTACGTTAACTACTGTTATATCAGTTTAATAAAGTTGATCATTTATATGAGAAGACGTTCATATTTGGAATTTCTAAACTCATTTGTGTAAGATTGAATCATCTAACCTATATTAATATTTCTAAAAAAAAAATAATAATAAACCTCATGGCAACCGTCAAGATAATAAATACTGGGCAGGGGAAAATATTTGAAGAGCAAATTTGTACTAAATGTTTACGAAATAAGTCATAATTGATTTACATATATTTAAATTGATTTTAAGTTAACGTGAAACCAACTACACATTAAACATAACTCATTGAATTGAAAAAATTCTCAGCTATACAGTAACGAAAACTTTTATGATTTGGAATAAATCGAATGGGCAGAACCGATGCAATTCTGTTATTCGCTTGGTTACTTTAAAACTCTAAATTATGTAATAATTTCATTATCGTCGAATCATTTTCCGTGTTATCCAATTACATTCTTAAATTTCTATTAGGACCGTTGTGTAAGCGTATCACAAGTTGGAAAGAGGGAACGAATTCTGATGGAATTTAATATTGGACATATTTGTTGCAATATGTCTTCCTAATTGAGTTTTACACCACAATGGGAACATGGGCGGATGAGCAACTTCATACGGAAAAATACATTCGACATAACCTATTGTGCTGGCTAGACACCATTTCCAGTTCGCCCATTTTTAATTCGTTGCTAATAAATGGATTCAAAAGACGTTTTACCTGCACTAAAAATATTGGAATGCCTGTTTTCATATGAAATTATTGAAACTGTTCATTTATAATAAAGCTATTTTCGTGAAGAGCTGTGGAATTTTCCCATTTCATCGTTCTAAAAATCTCTTTAATATATAATGTTTTCGTTATCATTTTCCAAGTAACGATATTATTTTAAGAGGCCAATTGATAGAGGCGTCGAGCATAACATTTGAGGTTCCTGGTTTGAATCCAAGTCGCAGAATTTTTCCTTCCATTTTTTCTAATAATATCGTTGCTTGATGTTTGGAGAATTAGCTCCAGTTTAATTTCTGTGTACTAAGGCCCTTTTTTTTCCAAATGTGGATTCTACCATCTTCTATGAAAAGATTTCGGTTACATTTTCTTCACTTTATATTTTATTACACCCCGTAACGATCTTTTATTTATTTTTTATTCTTGGTAGCGAGTGTTCTTTTCTTAATGTTTATGCCTCACAAGTAAAGAAAACTGCTAATAGTTCCAATAAACTTTTTTTGTGTGACAAGGATAGAAGGCTCCGGAACATGTCGCTTAACACTCTTCCACTCGGGTGATAGTTCTATTATTAATGTTAATTAGGTATTTACTAAGAGTGTTTGTGAAAAAAAATCGTGAAGGAAAATGGTATATGATCGTCAACATGATTGACAATACAGCACTTCTAAATCTAGAAAAAATTACTTCTGCATCTTTTGTGGTTGATTTTGTACAACTATATGTACAAATGCATGGTAATTTTGATTTACAGTTTCTCTGGATTTTTTATAATGAAGACGTGCAATTTTGCCCGTTTTCTCATTAAAAGTAAGATCAATTTGAATGTCTTGGCCACAAAAGAGAAATAGCATTCACTATACGTTTGAAGGAAAAGGAAGTATAAAATAACCCTTACATTACCAGAGAATAAAGATTGTGATGCACAGTGTTTTAGTCTAGTGAACAAGACAAATGAGTAAGACCAATGTAATCCAGCTTTGTGATTAAATTATATGTCCTATATTTATTAAATATTGATAAATAAAAGAAAAGCAACATACAGCTTTAAGTAGCAGCCCTGGAAACACTCAATTGTCAATCAATCGTATAATCTGTAAAAATAATGATTAATGACAATTATTAATAGTTAATGTTAGTTACGGGAATGATTGGCATATGCCAATTAATACTCTTTATTATGCATAATCCTAATAATAAATGAACACACCAGTTATTATATATTAATGGTTAACACTAATTATTTCAAATTATAATCTTTTATCTAATTTCCTTCAAGTGGTTTATATTTGTTTATTTATATAGAAGAGGTTTTTTTGTCTTTTTGCTATTCTCTTCTTTTCCCGGTCTTGTTTTTGCTTTCTATCTCGAAATCTTGCTCCCTTGCCTTAATAAGATCATTAAAAAGAGTTGCCAAAGCCTTGGGGGGCTGAAATCAAAACAAGTTGACAACATTTGTTTTTCTATTTTTTTTTTGAAACTAGTTGAAGAAAACAGGAATCAATCAATAAAACACTAAGCTCTTGTTAAACTTAAACGAATCAACTGAAATATTGAATACGGTCAATTATAGTGTTAATTAGTTTAACAGAAATAAAATGTTATTCTGCTGGTTTTTGTTTGCTTTCCTAAGTGAAGTTAATTGCAATAAAATGCTGAGCAAGATCTTTCCATGTTTAGGAAAACGATAAAAGAAATCTGCACGTCGTGCAAACATTCCGTAGAACTAAGTGTTCATCTAATTTTATAGTCTTTAAAAATTTGCACAAATGCTTTATTTCAAAAGTTGGATTTTATGGTTTCATACCTTTCAATTTCTGTATATTTAATTTGAACGGATATTTATATGAGAAAAGGACGAGACACAAAAACCCTGGAATACAATACATTTATTTATACTTAATTTGCAAATACAACATCATAATGCAAATGGATGTATTAAAATTGTTTATAAAATGCATTCAAAAAAAAAGGGCAAAACCTTGAATTAAAGTTGCCAGTTTGCATTACCGTTTTTGAAATATTAATACAAATTCCGTTCTAACATTCTAACAATACGAGTTATATTGACAATTAAGTTCTAGAATTGATTTCATTAAAAATATCCTTATTAGATAGAGTTTTGGAATAAATGATTTTAAAAATATAAAATTCAATATTCCTAGTATTCAAAATTCTTCTTATTCGTTTCGGTTTTTATGATATTGTATAGATCGTTATAAAAAAGACAATTTTAAATTTTTCGTTTATTCCTTACAAACTATTCGTGGTTTATCCCCATCAGTTTTTGTTATGCATCAAATCGTAGCTATAAATAAGATATTTTGTAAAGAAGAACGGAAAGAGATTTTCAATAATCAAGGACTGTTTGGGAGTAGCGAGAAGGCGATTTAATGTACACTCACATGGCAAAAGTCATGGGATAGCAGTGGATATTTTTCAAGTGGCAGTAGCATCATGTGCAAACAGTATAAATATAAAAATCAGTGTCAGTAGGTTTAGTTACACTGTCACGAGTAAGGAGTGAGGTGTTTAGTGTGACAATGGCTACACGACGAGAGCTATCCGAGTTCGAATGTGGCCTGGTATGTGGAGCACGACTTATGGGTCATTCAATATCGGAGGTGGCTCAAGAATTCAACAGTTCCAAGAGTCTACCGAGAGTTCCGACTTGATGGCATTACCTCCCACCAAAGATAATGCAGTGGTCGAACACACCTTCTCAATGAACGGGACCAACGGCGTCTGAGTAGGATGGTCACCGCTAAGAGGCAACTGACATTACGCCAGATGACATAAGATTTTAACCAGGTTGATACTAGAGCTGTATCGATGCGAACTGTGCAACGAAATCTGGTGTCCATGGGATATTGGAAGCAGAGACCCTTGCTAACAACAAGACATCGTCAGCAACGTCTCTCCTGGGCCCAAGAACACATCCACTGGACACATGACAACTGGAAACGTGTGAGTCTCGATTCCAGCTGATACGATCTGATGGTAGGGCTTGCGTGTGGCGTAGACCCCATTAGGCCATGGATCCAAGTTATCAAGTCGATGGTGGCTCCATAATGGTGTGGGGTGTTTTTACGTGGCATGGTTTGGGTCCTTTGATTAAGTAGACTGTTCAGTGACTGGCCAGCGCTATGTCCAGCTGCTTGCTGACCATCTGCAGCCCTTCATGGACTTCACATATCCTGACAAAGATGGGATTTTTCCAGGATGACAATGCATCATGCCATCGGGCAATGACTGTTCGCGATTGGTTTGAGGAGCATTCGGGGCAATTCCAGCGCATGATATGGCCACCCCGATCACCAGATATGAATCCAATTGAACTCATTTGGGATGTGCTCGAGAGGGCCATTCGTTCACGGGCTCCTGCACCTCAAACAACCGTGCAATTGTGGGAAGCTCTTCAGTCGGAATGGTTGGTAACGTCTTCAGATGTCTTCCACCGATTTGTGGAATCAATGCCACGTTATTAGGTGCTATCCTATGACTTTTGGCATTTGAGTG
>JAHWFO010022894.1:891445-910726 GCA_023313115.1 Rhysida immarginata
ATTACATAGAGGACAAATGTGAGTATAAGATACAAAAAGAATTTTGACAATCGGTTAACAAATAAAAACGTTACAGCTATGGAGACCTTATTTATCAATCGCCCCTCGTAGTTATGATAATGATAATATTAACATCATTATTAACATCCGTTGTCAGGACACTTTAACATTCCATTTGTTAAATCATCATAATCTTATAATTTGACTTATGGTAATATTTTCGTAAATTTATTTCGTAAAGAAGATACACTCCTTGTAAATAATTGTTAAATAATAAATAATTAGATAAATAATATAAAATATACATCTACCAAATTTGGGATGTTGTTATTCTTGGTAATTAACGTAAAATAACATTAACGTTTTTTATTAACTATTTACAATTAGTGTGTCATCATTGTTTTAATAAACAAACATTAAATTACTCCTAATAATCAAGTATTATTTCTTGATTAGTTACTTCCCGTAATCTTAATGAAAAAGATTAAAATAAACTTATTGAAATAGTTGAAAGTCACTTTTTAAGTCCACAACAGTCATTTTGAGTCTTCTTATAATCACTTTTCACGAATTTTGAAGCGATTTGAGTCACTTATTCTGTGCAATAATAATCTCATAATTATAATATTACTGTTTCTTGTAAGGACCTGATGAGGATCTAAAGCTTTAAACGCCTTATCAATGTACTGTTTGTGGTTACTCTAGGCATTCTTCAATATTTAATTTAATCAGTAACCATAGACATTATGGAAGGAGTAATGAGAGAAATAGTGACATCAGATTTAAATAAGTTTAGAAAGCCGTACATAAGGGAACATGACGAAATTCTAGAACTTTCTAAGGAGATTGCCTTAAGGAATATTAATAGATATCGTCGATTTTAAATGTTATTTTGTGTAAATAGATGCAGTTTGGAATTGCTTTTCAAATCTTGTGAAAATTCATAATCATTTTATTCATGTGATGCATTTTTAGATGCCGCAGCTGCGTTGTGATTGTAGTTAATCTCCGCTTCTATAATGGATAGTCGACCTCTGGCATCGGGCGACTCGTTACTTTTGCTAGGAGATGGATGAAGAGAGGAAAAGTTTACTCTTCTTCTGTTTGACTTCGAGGAGTTTATTTCTTCTTCTTCTTCTCCTCCTCCTACTACTACTTCTTCTCTTCTTACTTTTTTCATCCCTCTTTCTATCTTTCTCAGTGAGACTAGAAATCATCTTCTTCTGTTCATGACAGTTGTATCGTTGAGATCGAGAGTAGTTGTCATGGCGACCAAGAGAAAAACGTAGTCACGGTGATCCTCTGAGGGCCTTATCTCCCCTCCTGCAGCCTCCTCCATCTAATAAAGTACAAGAATGGCCGGGATCCACAAAAAGACACAATCGGAGGTCAACAGTCAAAGTCAATTTTTGTTCCAGCGTACTCTTGTTGGCTTCGTTAATTGCCACGCCTATCTGCTTGGATCCTTGGCTAATAATCAAAACTGATCCGCTCATAAGGAACAACCTTTTGCGTAAAAAGAGATGACTTCAGTAAATATCATCGATTACATTTTTTAGCATCTTAAGGAATAAATCTTACATACGTGCACTGCAACAATATCAGTCATCTGGCAGCGTCCACTTAAATTTGCGAGTGGAGTTGTTTATTTTCCTTTGCAATAATGGTTGCAAAGATTTAGATGGACATGCATAGATTTTCTTTCCTTGTAGCTTTAAGCATAAAATAGATAGAGAAAGCATTCCAATGCTGCTAGGGACAAAATAAGTTCGCTGTGGATCAACCGTCGAAGGACAAAAATTGTATGCTGCATAATGTTTTCATATTATTTACTTAAGATTATTTCATTAGCTTCATTCTATCTTGCATTTTAATTTACTCGTTTCGAAATGTTCTTTATCTACAAATTCAACAGAATTACGAGAGTTGGTCGAAAAGTAATGCCTAACTGTACCTGATATTTGCATTTGTCCTCTATGTAGAGCACTATTCAATTTTCGACATAGTCCGCGACCCTTTCCACGCATTGCGCCAACGCGTGACTAGTCAGGTGAACCCGTCGGAGAGAAATTCCGGGTTGTTGTCGACACAAAGATTGCATGGCATCTTTCACCTCGTCGTCAGAACGCAACTCATGTTCCTTACGGTGCTCTTTCTTCTTTGGGAAGTGGTGAAAGTCGCAAGATGCAAAGCTTTTCATCTTTGAACTGTAGGCGCTGCAGTGGGTAGCGTTCGTTTGTGGGCGGGCGTTATCGTGCTGCAGAACAGGGTCCAAAGCTGCCATTCAATCCTCGTGGACAACAACACCGGAATTCCTCTCCGACGGGTTCACCCGAGTACTCACGCATTGGCGCAATGCGCGGAAAGGGATGGGGACTGTCAAAAAGTGAATAGTGCATTACATAGAGGATAAATGTAAGTAGAAGATACAAAAAAGAATTTTGAAAATCGGTTACCAAATAAAAAATTTACAGACATGGAGGCATTACTTTTCGACCAACCCTCGTAATTATACAGGGTGAAAATGGACGACGTTTCACAAATTTAAGGATATGTAGAGGATGATGTGGTGAACATTTTTTTATTAATAAACCCATAGTCCCAAACGAAAAGCGACGGAGCCACAGCTTGTTTGATGTCCTGGTTTGTCAAGCATTGAACTAGGCACGTTTACTACGATGTCCCCTGTCATTGCATCTTGTAGGCCTTATGCAGACTGTCAGCTCGCATGCTATTTTCAAATGGTACCGTCCGGATGCACAGCACATTTTCCAATCACATAATCTTGCATATCAGGTTGGTAGATTCCGTAAGGGTGAAGGTTTTTTGCGCTCTACGTTTTGTGCTGTATGAGTTCAGGAATGAACTTTACTGTGAGGCAGGAAACAGCGAGAACTTTCGTACCCAATTACGTACAGAACTGTTACTGGACTGTCCCATTTCAGATCGCCACAAATTATCTCAGTGTACACTGTGATCTGCTGTGGCTCCATCGCTTTTCGTTTGGGACTATGGGTTTATTAATAAAAAAGGTCCACCACATCATCCTCTACATATCCTTAAATTTGTGAAACGTCGTCCATTTACACCCTGTATTTCACGTTATTATTTGTAGCTACGATTAAGAGATGAGGATTTCATAGTAAGAATGTAGAATACCACAGCAAGGAGTTACAATTTGTGAAACTTGATTTATTATATCGCAACACATCTTGAAAATACATTTAATACTGACGTTTTAAATATTCACCTGATACAAACAGTTTAAAACTTTATTTAACATATACATCTTGAATACTAATTCAAACAAAGGCCAGTGTCTAGCTCGTCCGTCTAATAACTGGGCCACTTTGCACATGGTGCAGGCTGACTTCAAATGTTCTGAAGAGGACTAAGTACTCAAAGTGGGAGCCTTATGATAGGGGAGGCACCCAGGTGATAAGTCGAGAATTCCTTTTTTCTGGACCATCAGAAAGCTGGATTCTCGTAATCCCTGGCTCAAATCCAGGTCGCGGAATTTTTCCTTTCATTTATTTTTTTATCTTAATTTAAATACCAAATGTTTAGTGTAGATGTTTTATCATTATGTCCTTAACTACGATGCCGGTCACAAGTCCGGATAAGAGTGTTGGATGGAAAGAGTGCAGATACCGCCATCCGTAAAAAGCACAATCATGGATTAAGACGAAAGACCAGTCATGGATTCTATAACAAGAATGCAGTGACTATCCCCAAATATTACTTTATTATTAACTACGTTGTTCGTAAAGAATTTATGCTTTGTAAGAAGAGAAATGTAGACTCCGATGAAGATGGGAATAAATGCCGAAATCGTTTAGTTATTATTGTTATTGTTGTTTTGGGAAAAAAAAAGTCAGATAAAGTCCAGAAGCCAAGTTCCAAAGGCAGGCCCAAGAGAGGGTCAAGCCCATGGGACTCAAATGCAATGAAGGGAAAATTACGTACTCGTGCAATATAAATGTTAGTAGGAATTAGTAGGAATCAGTAGGAATCAGTAGGAATTTGCGAATATGAATTCCTCACTATAAGTGTTTAGGATTCTGGCTTCTGTAAGGTTTCTTTTAAGTGTGGGTTTAAATTCAGTGTTGACAGGCTTTTGTGTAATCAGTGTGAAATAACTCCAGTTGCCCAGTGGCATGAAAAACGATATGAACATTGTGTAGTCTTATTATTATTATTATTATTATTATTATTATTATTGCTTTTGACAAAGGATAGTCGATAGTCTCTATTCGAAACGTCAGCTTTTTTAAGGGTCTTACTACTCTGTGTCCAATTTTATTATTTTCATTATTATTTAGCACCCTGGTAGAGGATAAAACTATACAAAAGGTAGCGCGGTAAAATATATCATGAAATAAACTTATGTGTTTACTACCTTTTGTCATTATACGTATAGACGTGAATAAGCTTTGAAGTATGTTTTAAAACGACACTATTTTTGAAATAAGAATAAATTTTAGTTCTAATTTCATTGGGGATTGAGTCCTACAGTCGAATCGCATTAAAAGGAATTTTTTGTACTTTTAAAATTAGTTAAAAGAATATTGACCCCAAACAACTAACGACGAGTTGCCCTTGCGGCCGCACTGTAGCACAAATGAACCACTTATTTACGAAATGATCAGAACGATTCGGATCCGTTGTAGTTTTAATCAATTCAATCAAAAATTCATTCTTCAGATAGAGTAACGGGTAAATATGTCTTATATGTAATAGAGATAGATTCATCTGAATTAAACGCAGCACATATTATGTGATTGTACAAGTACTTGAATCGCAAGCGTGTATGTAATGCTTTTTTGTATCGCCGACCAGATAACCATTGAAAATTTTATTTAGGAATAATTTTTGCTTTAATTGTCAATTCTTTTCTAGTTAAAGCTTTTCGGAGCCTCTTTATCAAGGAAATTATACGGCTGAAATTTGAGATTATCTCGTCTACGTGATGAATTAAAAAGTTTAATTCCTTATCAAAATAAACCCAGAGGATTTTTCTGAAGTGATTTTGTTCACTTTATTCTTTGGAGTTTTTTAAAATTGAGGGCCTTTTTCCCTTCCTTCAGAATCTTTCCTCTTGCTTCATACCAGTCACGCAATTTGGTTAAATCATTATTACTTTCCATTTGAGCTTTCGCATTAATGTCTCTTGGGTATTTTATCCAACTATGTTGTTAATTCTTTTCCATCAAAAGCATAGTACAAACTACATTAATGATAAGTTTACGTGATAAAAAGTAGGAATGTGAACAATGTTCATGCCAAGTATCTCAGTTTCTTACAAGTGCTACAGAAATCTGTGGATCTACATCAAAAACATGTATTGAATTAGATTTGTATAAATAACATTACACTATAGGAGTTTTAATACAAAGGAAACTTAGGTCCCACCAGAAAATATTCGGCTAAAAGAAGGTATATTGTTTATATATCTATATTTTGGATAGTGTATGTTTTTATCACCCATTCTCGGCAAGTAAAATAGGAGTGTGAATGTCCTTAAAGGTATACTAGTTTTATCCGCCAGTTTTATTCAAGACATTCTATCTTCCTTTGTCTACATCTACAGTAGTCGAGGGAAATGCAACATCTTGACACTCTTCCGGACATAGCAACAGAAGCAGTTATTCGTCTTTGCTGTTCTTTCTCTATTGATATGAAGAATCGTAAGAAAACATCGAAAGAATGTATCTCTAAGAAGAAAAATTAATCTAAAGGTAATTTTTTCTCAATTCGCATTCTAATAAATTTTTACCCTCACAGGAAACAAGCCAACTTGACACAAGCGTTCTCACTCGTAAATCAATTACGTTCGGTCGTTTTTACGGCACAAAACTTTGTCATAAAACCATTAAGATCGTTGGAGGAGTAGAATCATTACATTGGGTGTTGAAGTGCGGAAGGATGAAACCTATTAGCGAAACTAGGCCAATAAATTTTCTGATCATATAAACGCTAAAAAGGATTTGGAAAAAAGACGATAAAAAGCAATGAAATAAAAAACCCTGAAAGGTGTTTCATTTTTAATTAGATATCTACGTGAGACAATTGTTTCTCTCCTATCTCTTCTTTTTCCCCTGTTGCCTTTAGAAAATCGACAAGGTTTACGGTGCAGAGCCACGAATCACCGATGCTCCGTTGAAGATCGTCACGGAAGAGACATTGTTAAAAGCAAATAAGGGCTTTGAAAAGGTGCATGGAAAATTGCATGGGACCATTCGCTGGCAGATCAATCTATCAAGCCATCGTTCTTAAAACGAAGAGATTTTTAAATGTAAGAAGGTCCCCTCTACTACCCCAATCTCTATAGCCTTCTTTTAAGATTTAACTCGCTGCATGTCAAATGTTTGACGCGTGAATGGTGATAAGCGACGAAATCAAGCCCTACCCCCAACCCGTCGCTTAGAAAAACGAAAAACGGGGGAGTGAAGAAGAAGGGGTGGGGAAAACGGAGTCATTTTAACGGGAAGAAATGCTGCATTTCACTCAATGAAGAGGGAAGAGGACCCTATGAACGTGAAAGGAAAGAGTGAGAAAGATAAAATAAAAAGTATCATAATGGGGAATGGCGGAGAAGAAGGTGAAGAAGATGGAGACAAAAATCAATAGCTGCCTCAGTCGAAGGCTTTCGCACTTCCGGTTAAGGCTTGTAAAGTCGCTTTTTTTCCCCTACTCTGTCAACGTGCGCCACCAACCTCTGCGTTTCTTGTGCTTTGGCATTTCCCAGCCGTTGGCAAATAAGATTCCCCCTCCGGCCCATTCCCACCCATCCCTGTCCCCTTCACTTTTGCTGCCTTCATCTCAGTACGGGGTGGCTGTAGTGAGAGAAGGGGTAGACCTCTACAATCCCACATTTTCAGCTAAATCTGGTCATCTGCTCAGGAAGTGTAGACGGGATAATGGGTGAAAGAGAAAAATGCAACGATGGAAGGGGAGGGTGGATGTGCGACGACGAGACAAGGACAGAACATCAGCACCAGAAGGAGAACTTCGTACCATCCTACGCCTTCCTACAACTGTCATTAAGTGGGAAACAGAATGTCCGAGAAAAAAGTGAAGGAGCTAGCTGGCTATGAGCTGAAGATACAGCAAAGCAAACGAATGTTAAATTTAAATGTGTTATATAAGTATGAACACGTTAATTAACGGTTATTTTGCATTAATTATTCCTTTCTTTACATCTAGATACAGATGGGACTTGATTGTAAAATAATCAAGTAAGCTTTTATATGAAAGTGTATGATATTTTCAACTCTCTAACCCTGCTTACAAAAATTATGGTATATTTCAAAATGAATATAAAGCAAAAAAAAGAATTTGATTTTTATTTATTAAATAAAAATGAGAAAAACAAATGACAAGTCAAAGAAAGTTGTCTGATTATGCAAATAAGATGCAAAACCAAAATTTCATTTCACCGATAAAAATGCTTTATGAAAAGGCTGAAAATACTCAAGTATCTCACTTAGTATCCTTGATCATCAAGTTGCACATCCTGCAATTTCCTTTTCTTGCAGTGCCTTTACAACATGATTTTTGCCTGAATTCAAGCGAGAGAGTCATAGGATGTCTTGAAGCTTATCAAACACAAACGACCTAATGCAAAGCCCCACCGTGCGCATCTCGTCAACAACATGTTTGGGGAAGCAGGAATCAAACACATGAACGAATCCCGTCGAACATGCTCGGAATGCACTAGGAATATGTCTGGCTCGCCGTCTAATGCCTACCATAACACTCCCTGAAGTAAGAGTGGCAGAGATTCCTACAAGAAATATTGTACCTTCTGAACCCGTCCATGCCTCATCTCTTGACAGGGTTTTGGCAGTCCAAGCTGCCAAGCTGACCATACACCCTAATGAACAGTTAATGTATAGCATTGTTGTCCAGTTTGACATGCTTCTGTTCACCCCCCCCCCACACACCAATATGTCTGTTGCTACTTAATCACGATAATTGCGTTTGCATTTCATTTGCATAATGGGACAACTTTCTTTGATTTGTCATTTGCTTTTCTGATGTTCTTGTGTAATAAGAAATTCAAATCCAATATTTTTTATCGCTTCATATTCATTTCGAAATGACCCCTTATTTTTGTGAACAGCGTACGAGAGTGCATAAAATAATTTGCACAACTGAGCATCGTAAAGCCAGAATTCCGGCGAATTTCTTACAATGCAATGACTCCAAGATTTCCGAATAAATATCAGAATTCACGAATAGAACTGCAAATATACAATTGTCCACACAATGATAAGAGAAGCACACCCAATTCGTAACGTCTTGTGGGAAATCCACTGAAACAAGCAGATGCATTTGCTTTGTGAAAAGAGTGGCGGAATGATGGAACTATAGAGTTTCAGCGTTGAATGTGTATACCAAGTTTTGTTTATTTAATAAATGGCGACCGTATCATCTGCATTGTGTTTTCCCAGATTCGTATCATTTGGACCAATAGAATACCCTCCACAGCCCTCTGAGCTGAGAAGTTTAATTTCGATAATCCTGTAAACTGAATTACAGATATGATATGCTATTTTTTTACACAGTCATTCTCTTATTTAGACATTTCTTCCATCTTTGCACCAACATGTTTATTCCAGACGAAAATTTTGTTTTTGATTGTACATTCAGCTCCGCTATTTTTAAACGAGTCTACACTCTTTTTTTCTACCAACATAGGCATCCTTATCTTGTGGTAATATCCTTAAAAAATTACTCAAGACTTTATACCCTCCGATCACAAACATCTGATGAATGCTCGCTGCTCCTCTTTAGGGAAAACATCTAAGGGCGCCGCTATGATATTACATGAATCCAAGGGAAATAATCCACACTTGAATTTTACTCTAAGTTTTACCGTTTCAATATTAATTTATTTTTAATAATTTAATATTCCATTTAGAGTTAACATTATTAAGATTATTAAATTTAAATAATTATAATTAAAAAAGCTATTAAAACAACACAATAGCATGAAATGTAATATTAAGTATTAAACTCGTGTGGATTGTTTCCTTTGGTTGACTGCGCTGTCAACAACTTCCGTAAGAACATCTCTTCCTTTCGCGAGAGTTTGGAATTCTTCTTCTCATATCCTGTCAGGTTTGTGTTTAATACTTTTCTATATGTAGTCCGCCAAAATGATGAGAAAATAAAACCTGTATATGAATTGTAATACCAAATCATACAGACATCAAGAGATAAGTGTATGCCACCTTTGATTTTTTGCAATTATAACAGCTGCCCAAAATGGTTACCATAAGCGTTCAGACACTTCTGATTACTTCGAACTAATACTTCTATCTTGGAGTGCAATTTTAATGTTATAGAAAATTCTTACAAGGGAACTACCTGGGCTCACTCAGAGCTTTTTGTCTGAAAATTTTTTTATAAATTCTTACCAGTGCCAATAGTAAAACCCCAAGTGTTTTTGCTTGGCATTAATCGGGAAGTTCGATTTTTCGATACTTCGATTGTTACCATTATTTTACCTGATTCTAAGCAAAATAACCTACCCTACCATTTTTAATAATAATAAAATTAAAAATCAACTAAATTACATTATTTTAATTTAAAGTACATTTACTCACCTTTACTGTGTTGTTTATTATCCATTTTAACCAAAATAATAATCACAAATTACCAAAACAATAGCAAAATATTCGATTTTCAAATATCGAAAAATCGAACTTCCTGATTAATGCCAAGCAAAAGCACTTGGGGTTTTACTATTGGCACTGGTAAGAATTTATAAAAAAATTTTCAGACAAAAAGCTCTAAGTGAGCCCAGATAGTTCCCTTGTTAGATAACATCTAATAAGGGTGTACATAGTTGGGCAGATCTATAGATGCCTCAGACTCTTTAGATGCCTGTTACATTCAACGATCCCAGTGTATGTGCCTTAGGGTGTAAGTGGCGCAGGATTTACCTAAATCAACAGTAGTGATCTTATCCGAAAATAAAATGCTACAAAGGCGGAAACATGATATAATGACGAGAGTACACAGTCTGACTTATAGAGGCCGAAATTTCCATCAACAACATAGATTGATCCATCAGTAGCGTTATACAGGGTCTTTATAATTAAAGTTCCATTTTGACAAGGCCATAAAAAAAACTACTGGACCAAAAGTTATAATACTCGGCAATATTATACAAGAGAGCATGGGAATTTCATACACACCAAAAAAAAAATTAGTTCAAAAGGTCACCACCAGCATGGAATGGCGCTCTAGCAATATTCGTATACGAAATTAGACAGGAAGACACATTCAACATGCTTTCAGTAAATGGTGGAGGCCACATTCAATATGCCACTAATTTTAGTAAAGATCAAAGACTTGTTAACCTGTGTCTTCGTGTCTAATTTCGTATACGAATATTGCATAGAGCGCCATTCCATGCTGGTGGTGACCTTTTGAACTAATTTTTTTTTGGTGGATATGAACTTCCCAAGCCATCTTGTATAATATTACCAAGTATTATAGCTTTAGGTCCAGTAGTTTTTTTATGGCCATGTCAAAATGGAACTTTAATTAAAAAGACTCTGTACTATGGCGGTTTAACGGAAGCTCCATGCTGAAGGTTATAAAGATCGGGTTGCTGTCTATAAGCCAAAAACCATCAAGTGAACATTAGTGAATCTGTTAAGATTTTATTGCGTGTTTATCATCTGGGAGGAGAAAACCTTCGATATAATTAAATAGAAAATTTTATTTCATGCGACTGTCTGTCCGTGAACACGATATCTCTGAAAGGACTTCAATTTTTCAGTTGCTTTCACTTAATCGACAGCTGGAGATTAATTCGATCGAGTTCGAATGGAGGGTACGGCTGCCCAAAAACCGTCTAGAGGTGGAACATGGTCAAAAATGTTTATTATGATTTAGTAAAAGGTAATATGATGTAGAATTAAAATTTGATTAAATCTTGTTGAATTTGTACAGTGAGAAAATGTACAAAAAATAAGTAAATTTAATGTACCTACTATTCGCATATATTTTGATAGACTTTAATAAACTCCAATAAAACGTATCAGAACAAATGTTAGTGAAACTTAGGTCATTAGACTAATATCATAAGCTTTTTCGTGTTTTCCTTGATTGCGAATTGTTTAGTTTATTGGACACCGTACATTTTCGATTATTCTGTATATAATTTTTTAGCTAAGAAGCTCCCAGTCAATTATAGGTTTGATTTTTGCCCGAATAATAAAATTTTCCGCTGTAGATACTTAAAATTCTAACTTTTGTTAAGAAGCAAGTAAAATTTCTATTTGCGTAAACATACTCGTATTGTTAGTGCATCGTGTTCTAGCTGAAACAGATTTAACGCGTATTGATCCATATTTTTAGTGATTTTTTTAGTGGTGTAACATTTATATGTTATCATTTTCATGTAATCATTATCGTTTCTGTCTGGCGGTTCCGTTTGAGTTCTGCAGTCGAATGGTCCTTTGAAGTAAACAAATCAATCGGTATTGAAATCAAAAATTAATTAAAATTGTGTTTATTAAGCGGCTTTTGTACGCTCCCTCCCCCTTTAAAATGCTAATATGCTTTAACGTGTTTCATAAATGGTAATATGCAGTAAAATTAGGTAGTTGCAATAAATTCTCATTCATGAAGTCATCAATTTCGTCATCTTTAAGATGATTTACGTCGAAGATCATTAGTAATTTAACAATTTTGTCAATATTGTTTTCATAAATTCGAAGTAGACAAGAAATTAATCCCCATCGAGAAGGGTTTAGAAAAGTAGCGGAAGCACTGAGTTTATTTATTTTTTACCTCTTTTATTCAGAATTTTTAACTGATTTTCTCGAACGTAGTTTTCAGAGAATGAAAAAGAGTCCTATCTTCTTAAGTTTCTGGTCATTTTCAATCAATATATCTAAAGATTACGTGACTACTACTCTCACAAATCGATCTTACTGGAACAATTGGGCCTAAACTTCATAGTAATGTCGATCTTGCCTAAAGGAATCTGCACACCAAATTTCACTCCTTTACATTTTTTTATAACTAAAGGTCCCCTCTTACTCCCATTCCGGTAATTCTAAAACTAAACCAAATAGCGAAGTCAAAACTAAACTAAATAGTGAGGTAGCACATGCCTATGGTGAACAACATCCCGAATTTCGACCTTCTACGTCAAGATGTAGAAAATATGAAGTGGGCGTTGAACAGATATTGTAAAAATACAGTAGCTTCTTTCTTCCGCTACCTGTTAATTAACGATTATTGTTGAACTAGGTCATTGCTGTCACACCTAAAGAATACAATTACAAATTTTTCTTCTATAGAAATTGCTTAGTTCATTCCCGTTTAGAGAAATAGATTCCCGTTTATTTGAATTTACCCATCATCTACCCGCTACGAAATTATTACTCAAATAAGTTTCTTATTCAAATATTAAGATTTATTAAAAATTGAATACATGTTTCAAGGGACCGAACAAGAATAAGTATTATCCGGTAACACATATTATCCGTTTACATGGAAATAGCTGTCAACGGGACGGGACCAAAGGGAAAACACGTATAAAGCGGAAATACGTATTAAGCTGTTACTTATTAACGGGGTTCGACTGTACTACATAATTCCTGTTAACTTAGCAAGCAGGTATATTTATTTGATTTTAAAACAATACTCTCAACAACAGAAATAAAATACAGCCAAAACTGTGGACACTAGGATAACAACAGAGGAGAAAAAAAAAACATTATTTCACATAAATGAGGAATAGTGGTTTCTTCTTTTCTTCTGTTGTTAATATTCTCAACATTGAATTGATCACAGTACTAAAAAAAAGGTAAATAATTAGTGAAATATTCGGAATACGGGAGATCAAAAACTGTGGATATGATTTGTGAAAATATGTATTCGCTTTATTCTGCTTTAGCGAAAAATTGTTGAACCAGATCATTGTTGATTAGTTGATTGTTGCCACCCAGAAAGACAGAGAGCTGCGAAAAAATTTTGATATACAATTGTATAATTAAGGAACGCTGAATAAAAGCGACTCGATTAGACGGCCTCGTGCTGGTTTTTAGATTTATTCGATTCCTGTTAGAGAAAATCATTTTTCAGGAGCAAGTTCTTGAGACTTTCATTTGGTCGCTTTAATCCGAGCGTCGTGTCGTCTCCCTTCGTTTGTCATTGTTTATGAGATAAAATAAAAATTTTATAAGCCATTACTATCTCACTCCCTTCTCACTATATTATATTATTAAGGAAGGGAGAGGCATTTCTCAAAGGAATAAGCTAGCATCAAAGAACCCTCGATCTGTTTTCAGCCAAGATAACCAGTTTCTTCTTAGTAAATGTTGCACAAAAAAAGAGACCCGTTTTCTGTAGATCTCGGTTTATAACATAAAATACCGGCACTATCTTACTTAAAGCCATTACTGATGGGAATGCATTTCCACCGAATCGAATAAGAGATTTTCATTTCTGTTTTGAACTCATAAATCAAAAGCAGATAGAAAAAAAGTCCATTAAAATGGAAGAGAAAACACCAAGTCATGAATAATGTTATCCTTTTTCATTTAATTCTTATTTTTTTTAACCTTCTTCGTATTTCTAAGAAGCCGCGAAACTTGAATGGAAAGGAGAAAAAAAATCACATTATCATGTTTTCTTTCTTTTCATGCTAAATGCCTTCACTGAGTTTACGCTATTAAAAATTTGTTTTTGTCTCTTGCTTTTCTCCTTTTGTTGCCTTCTGGAAATAAATGGGGGGATGCGGGGGGGGGGGGGGATAGAGTTACGAAAGAAGACAGAAAACTGAAGAGCAAATAGCGATTCTCTCATAATGAAATTGAAATTTATTGTTTCAAGTACGTCTCTTCTGTCCTCAAAATAATAATTTTAATTCTATAATGTTATTACGACGTTTGATTAATATTTCTGTAATGTTACCGATCGACGTCATTTCATGTCATCCGTCGCCACATCGACGCCGAATACGAAAATTACGCTTTAAATCTTTCGGAAATAATACAAATCGATGGAGCATTTTCATTTGCAGTAGGCAATTAAATGGCATTGCTTTAAATTAAATTACACCTTTGCGAATATCTTCCCCAATAATAATAACTAAACTAGGTCTCAACATCAATCCATTATGTCCATTAAGTCATTATGTATTAATATACATATCGTGATTGGATAAGCATTGGTTTTTAATTTATTGAAAGCTACACGATCAATACATTTGATATACATTTCACGATCTTGCGTTAGACGACTTAGCTAGCTGCAGTTGTGTAATGTCTCATGGAGGTTAATGTGGTTAAATGTCCATTAGAGGATTATCTCTTTGTCGACAATAAGTGGACATTCGTGATGGACTGAATGGTCATTTGAAACTGAAAAATATTAAAATTGTGCTGATCCATGCTTTGCATACATGAAATTCTTGAGAATGCTATTAAAATTGCCCACACAAATTATGAAAATTAGCATGCCCTCTTCGAATCATATCTTCGACCTGATCGTACATAGTACAAGATATGAGTTGAATATATTCAAATCAACAGTGGAAAGCTGATGATTTTTCAATTGAAAAATCATTACCTATGCTTGGAGACGTATCTCTAGTTAATAATTATTATTATTCAAGTGGAAAGCTGTTAGAAAGGTTAGAGAAAGCCTGTTTACATTCGTATAAGCAAGGTTATGCTACTAATGAAATTAACTAAAATCATATTCATGGTCTCAGGGTCTTGTATTGCTAAAATAAATATGGATAAGGTGAGTCTAAAAAATCTAAAAGATAAATTGTCATTTTCAAACAAACAGACAGTGACAACCAAAGCCAATTTTGAAGTTGACCTTATACTTGACATTACTAAAACAATTTTAGAGTTTTTTATTTTGTTTGTAAAATTTAATTTCATTCTGCAATTTACAATTTGTGCTTTTATTTGTATATTCATAATTTATCACATTTTATTAATTTAATTTGGCTTGGTATCCTGACCTACCGGATATAATTCGTATAATCATTTTTATTTTGATTTCATTTATTTCTCCAATTGAAATCTTTTCTTACCTCATTAGCTCAATCATTCAGGAACAAATAAGTAAAATTAGCTCCTGATTAGCAGGAGCATATTTGAAAATATTTTACCGTTTTTTATGTTAGATTAGGAAGAACGACATGGGTAAGAATTCCTGAAGTGGACCCCTCAAAAACAAACATGTCGTGAAATTTAAAACTTTTATTATAATTTAGTAGTACCCAATGGAGTATTAAAATTCCCAAAATATTTTTGAAAAATTTCCATTTGTTAAAAAGTTATAAACAAATACATTTTTTTGGTATTTTTTGTTTAAAAAGTCATATCTCGAGCTAATTTTTTCAAATCTCTTTGAAATTTTAGATAACAAATAAAACGTATATATTTCAGAACAAAACATAAAAGAATGAGAAAAAAAAATTTTTAATAGAAAAAAGAATATTTTTTTTACTGTTCTCAATAGGGAGCTTCCCTGTTTAAGGACTGTTTAGAACATTTGCTTTACAGGGAAGCTGCCTATTGCTGTCAACATTAAATGATGAAGAGTTACTTGATTAGCAGCCCAGTGGTACGATTGAATAGGTTGACAAAAATTGATGGCATTCGCGTAAAAACAGAGATCATCAAAAAATTTTTCCAAATTCTAAATCGTCAATGTGTTTTTTTTTTTTCAAAATTGTTGAATTCGATTCAGAACTTTAAAAAAAAATGTAATAAAAAAAATGAATATTTTTTAAACACAAACTTTTTTTTTCTTCATTCCTTTATGTTTTGTTTTGAAATATGTACGTTTTACTTGTTATCTTTAAAATTTTAAAGAGATTTGAAAAAAAATTGCTTGGGATATGACTTTTTAAATATAATAGTACCCAAAAATGTTTTTTAATAATCAATCAATCAATAACTTTATTCCAAAAAGGAAAAGGAATCCCATAAAACAGCTGTAAAAGCCAAAACAAGGGTTTCCTAAAATACATAAAAAGCCAAAAGGCTTAACACTGAATAGAACATCAAAATCATGAAACAAAGTTTATAGAAAACAAATTTATACAATACATTCAGAAAGAGAGAAAAAATCAGTATCAAGACATCAAAATTCATTATACCGAGTAATCATACTATTAATAAAGCCTAATTTAGACTTAAAATAATTTTTTTTCTAGAGCGTTTAGAACAATCCAAATTCAAACATTCAAGTACTTCAGGAGCACAAATTTTACCATTTAAAAGATTGTTAATAAACTTAAAACATCAATTTTATAAATTAGCATGGGGTCAGGGATTCCAGTTCGTTCAGACATGATTGTAAGAGAATAATTCTCCGTAATACTACCAAATCTTTGAAAAAGCATAAGATAAAATCTACTATAAATAGTTTTTAGTCTTTGCATGGAAGAAAAAGCACAATTCCCCCATACGATTATCAAGTATCTAATAATTGGTATAACATAGATATTAAAAAGTAAAATAAGCACATTAGAACTTTTAATTCTTACTGCGATTTTGGACAATATCCCAACTCGCTTCAGACAGCTACCGATAACATAATCAATGTGCTTATGAAATCTGCACTGAGAATCCAAAAAGATATCAAGATCGTTCACAAATTTAACTTTTTCGATTTCAGAGTCACACAATTTATAAGAAAATTCAATTGGATTGGCTTTTCTGGCAATAGTCAATACTTTTGTTTTATCAACATTAAACTGAAGTTTATTACTAGTGCACCATCGTGCAAAAGAATCAACGAGATTCTGGAGAACCCTACAGTCACTCCTTTGCTTGATGATATTAAAAATCTTCGTATCACTGGGCAAACATTAACCCTTTATCTTCAAGAATATCAAAAGCATCATTCACAAACAAAATAAAAAGTAGAGGTCCCAGGGGATTACCTTGGGGGACCCCTATGTTAATAGGAAATCCAAAATCGGTACAATTCCCATTGATTTTTACAAAACCAAAACGCCTCAAAAGAAAATTCTTAAGAATTTTCAAAAGAGGACCACAGACGTTAAGTCTTGCTAGCTTGCCAATCAAAAGAGTGTGATCAACCCTGTCAAAAGCCTTACTTAGATCCATATAGATAACATCAATTTGGCCCTTATGATAAAGAACCTTGTCAACATTTTTGCAAAATGAAAGAATATTAATATTTGTACTTTTTTCTCTCAAAAAGCCACGCTGAAGCTCAGATACAAGAGATTTCGTCTCTGCTCTAAGCAGTCTAAATAATATAATTTCAAAGATTTCCCAAAGACCGGAATCAAGGAAATTGGTCTATAATTTGAGGATCTAATGGACTTCCCGTTTTAAAAATGGGACAGATAGTTATCCAATTCCAACAATTCGGGTAACACTTTATCTTAAGACATTTATTAAAAATACGAGTAAGAGGGGCTGTAATATATTCAACACAGCCTTTTATAATAAAGGGAGTAATACAATCTGCTCCCATTGACCTTTTTGGCTTCAGCTATCTAATTGCTGAATAAGTCTCTTTTTCATCAATCCTCAAATTATCTCCCAAGAGCCCAATCTCAATAGGATCAGCAATTCCACTGATTGGCCTACCAGTAAAAATCTTTCCAAACCGATTGGCAAATACTTTGGCGATATCATCAGTATCAGTTAGAACTTTACCTCCTGTCTCAATAACGATTGTTGAAGGGGAATTTTTATAAATTTTGTTAACCTCATTCCAAAAACTTTTAGGGTTTGTATTTTTATTAAGAATCAAGGATTCAACAAATTAATCTTCCTTCATAGATTTTTTTGATTTTTTGCGAGCAAGACTGAAATCAACAAAAACAGACTGTTTTTTAACTTTTTTCCATGTCGCATGCAATTTTCTCTTAATTTTAATCAACCTAATAGCTTCCTTTGTCATCCATTTCGGATATTTTGTTTTAAAAGAACAACTTTTAAAAGGAACATTTTCTCTAATTTATTTATTTATTTATTTATTTGGGAAAAAAAATTACACAAATTACCTAGCCGGAGCCAGTATGGCCATAGGCCGACGAGTTAGGTCTCCGGAAGGTAAAGTACAAAAAACACGAAACAACATAAAATAAGTAAAAATTAGAAAACCAAAATAATGATAAATAACAAACAAGCCAAAAAAAAATACAAAGCAAAAATCCATAAATAACCAAAAATCAAATTTAGGATTACAAAAAAGTAAAATTAATATAATAATAATAATAATAATAATAATAATAATAATAATAATAATAATAATTCAATTCAATTCAGTTTATTAGTTCAAACAGCAGTAGTATCAAGTATCTCGGGATTGCATTCACGAGTGATGGACGGCAGGAGAAAGAATTGGATGCTCGGATCGGTGCAGCAAGCTGTGTCAGACGTGAACTGTGGCGATCCGTGGTAACGAAACGAGAGCTGGGTAACAAAGCCAAGCTCTCCGTCTTCAAATCTATCTTTGTCCCCATTCTCACCTATGGTCATGAGGCTTGGGTAATGACCGAAAGAGTGCGATCGCGGGCACAAGCGGCCGAAATGAGATTCCTGAGAGGTGTGGCAGGTGTTACCCTACTAGATAGAGTGTACAGCAGCACAATAAGGGAATCTTTAGGTGTTGAGCCGCTACTTCTCCGCATTGAGAGATCTCAGTTGCGCTGGTATGGCCACGTGATACGGATGCCGCAAACTAGTCTTCCTAGGCAGTTGTTATTTTCCAAGCCGGTGGGTAAGAGACCAAGGGGTCGGCCTAGAACCAGGTGGCTAGACTACATGGAGAATCTGGGTTCGAGTCGCTTGGATATTACCAGGGAGGACATGCGCCTGATGGCGGAAGATCGCGATCGCTGGAGATCCTCCATAGGGCTGCTGCCCCCGCGACCCTAACGGATAAGCGGGTTTGAAAAGTAAGTAAGTAAGTAAGTAAGTTCAAACAGCCGAAGCCAAAAAAGAACAACATACATGAAAACAAACAAACTTAAAGAAACAATGTAGGAAAAAAATAAAAATAAAAACATATCAGTTGAAAATATCGACGGAATTCTGCAATCTATTGTAGGTGGACTGAATGCGAAAAAGTGGGGATCGTCGAGCATGTGCTTTCTTCATAAGCGTTGGATGGAGACGCATCAGTGTTTCTCGAGAAGAGAGCTGAGGTACTCGTAGACGAATTTTTGAAATAATATCAATATCAACTGCTCCGGAAATGATTTTTCTTAAGATGGTCAAGTCATATTGATCACGTTTC
>JAHWFO010022894.1:910736-992614 GCA_023313115.1 Rhysida immarginata
GTTTCATGGTGAGAGATGGTAATACTGTTTGAGAGGAAGGATATCTATAATTCAGAAATCTCAAAAAGATTGATTGAACTTTATCGAGAGAATATGCCTGTTGTTGGGTGCATCCGTTCCAGATCGTACTACAGTACATTAATATTGGTAAAACTAGAGAGGTATATAGATGAAGAAAAGTATTCTTCTGAGTGAAGCTAGCACTATTTCGCAGAATAGACCCAAGGGCCTTTAGTGCTTTTTGTTTAACATGAACAATTTGGTCATGAAAAGTGAGTTTTTGGTCAAATATCACACCCAAGTCTCTAACAGTTGTTTTCTTTAATATGGGGTGTTGATCAATATTATAAGGATAAGTAATCGGATAACGTTTGTTAGTAAAAGTGCATCTAAAACATTTGGAGTAATTAAGAGCCAAATGGTTTTTAGAGGACCACTGGACCAATTCTTGGATAGCATTCTGTAAGATAAGTGCATCTGACAAATCAACAATCTTTTTATAAATTTTTGTATCGTCCGCATACATGAGCACGTTTACTCCATGGGGGGCTTGTGGTAGATCGGACGTGAAGACATTAAATAGAAGAGGTCCGAGTACAGAAGCCTGAGGTACGCCAGTAACAGGAGAGAAAGGATGAGATTTACCTGTTCCAATAACGACATAAGCTTTACGTTCAGTAAGATAAGAGTTCATTTGTCTCTAAGCCCAAAATATTGCAATTTCTTACTTAACAGATTGTGGTCTACCACATCAAAGGCCTTACTATAATAATAATAATAAAAAGAAAAAAAATTAACAGGCGTTAGTAGAAAAACAATTATCAAACAGGAATGCTTTAACATTCCTTTTAAAAGAGGCGGGAGTCGGGGAAGCACGAAGAGCGGCAGGTACAAACGACCACCATCTGATGCCAGCATAAGAAATACAACGACGTTGAAAATTCCTACGGACCAATGGAAGGCGGATCGAGTTCACAGACCGAGTAGCATAGGAATGAAAATCCAAATGATACCGGATCGAAAAAGGCGTCGAGAGCCTTAAGTGACCATTAATTACCTTATAAGTAAACGTTACTGCTTGTAAAATATAAATTTGATAAACGGTCAAGACCCCAAGAGAAGAAAAGTAGTGCGAAACAGGCGTAGATTTACGAAGTTTTAATAAAACTCTAAGAAACCATTTTTGGATTCGGTAAATCCGAGATAGATTGAAGTTAGAGGTTGAACCCCAAAATTGAATGCCATAACAAAGCGTTGAATGAATCAGCACATGATACAATAATAATAGAATCGTGGGAGGAAGGTAGTGAAGACGCGAGATTAAACCCAATCTTCTAGAAAGTGACTTAAGTAGCTCATTAATATGCGTATTCCAAGACAAGTCAGAAGATAAATAAACACCCAAGTACTTAAAGGAGCTAGTAGGATAGAGAGGCTTAGAATTATAAAAAATAGGCAAGTCAACTAATAGCGGTCCTAATAGTATCAGAAACATAATTCACATCTTCGTCAATCGAAGACGACTCTGTGATCTCATTCCATGTACACTGCCGTATTTTGTTAACTAAATTTTCATAATTTCCATTGGTCCATTTCCAAATTTGTTCTCGGTTATGTGTCAAGGGATCAAAGTTGATTTCAAGACCAAATGATGGATGAAATTTATCAACCTTAGAAATCTCACAAACGTGAGAGAAAGAAAATTGAGTATCCCTTGACACAAAATCCAGGTCGAGCAAGTATAATAATAATAATGTAACAACAACTACAATTTGTACGACAGGGGATGAGCCCGCCGGATAAACCGAAGGTTCAAACCTGCATGTTGTCTCCCAATAGGAAAAGCCCAAAAACGGGGTTAATGAATACATATAACTGACTAAATTAAAATTAAGATAGATATTGATTATAGAAAACAAGGAAAAAAATATAACAAGAACAAGACTATGTGAAAAATGAATAAAGTGAGTTAGTTAATAAAAAATCGATCTACGAGGATCAGTGTCAATATTGACGTTATCAATTCGAAGAACATTAGTAAAATTTTTGATAAGCTTAAAAACGGGATCAACCTTTCTAATTCCAGTCCTCCATTTATGTTTAGTATTAAATACATTATTGAATCTAGTGTTTCTCAATGGTCAATTGTCAATCTCCGAAAGAAGTTACGGTGCCCAGATGTCAACTTTCAGAATATCAGTTAGCAAATTAACAAAAACATTACGAGAAATGTTGGAAATGTCAAAATATTTTGTCGCACCGTTAAAACTAATAATATTAAAAAATTTATTAACTAAAAATTTGTGGAAGCTGTTTAGTTTTCGTTGTAAATAAAGTATATTTTGATTTGGACCAGTATACCAAATCCATAACGCATACAGAATTTTAGGGATAACGATGGGTTTGTACAATTTAATGAAAGTGAGCGGATCGGAAAAAAAAAAACTGAGTAAGACGCTTAAGCATGCCAATTCGGCAACATATATCTGCAGTCAGTTTTTTAATATGCAGAGCAAATGACATTTTATGGTGAAACAGAATGCCAAGGCCTTTAACAATCAGTTTCCGAGTTATCTTGGTCCCATTTAAGTGATATGCATAAACAAAGTTTGCAACCTTTCTGGAGAAAGTAATAAAGCAAGATTTCTCAACATTGAGCCGTAGATCATTATCTGTGGACCAGCTCTCGACAGCCTTTAACGCACTTTGAATGTGCTCGCAATCGGACCAATTGTTCACCTTAGCAAATAGCTTGACGTCATCCGCATAATGTAGAATTTTGATGCGTCTATCAACGATCACCTTAACCAGATCGGCTATGAAAACATTACATAGTATTGGACCGAGCGGCGAAGCCTGAGGGACACCGGCACCAATTAGACTTATTTTGGAACTACAGTGATGACTCCTAATAACAAAATGCATACCAGTTAACAAGGAGGCAAATCAATTAAGTATATTGGCCTCTACGCCCGTATTCCTTAGTTTATCAATCAGCATGGCTGTGTTTACTGTCGAAGGCCTTGGAGTAGTCCAAATAGATTACATCTACTTGGGTTCGCTGATCAAGTTCCTTCGCCATTTAATGCGAAAGAGCAGCCAAGTTGTTCTGAGTAGATCTGTGTGCTCTAAATCCATGTTGTTCAGTCGGCAACGAAGTTCCATAAATTTGGCCAACGACGAGGCAACAATTGTCTTCATAAGTTTTGCTGGAAAAGATAATATCGAAATGGGACGATAATCACTCACTTTGGACGGATGAGGTATTTTAGATACGGATTGGAACCGGATCGACTTCCAAGCGGTGGGGTATTGCCCAATATTAATTGAAAGATTATATAAAGCACTAAAAGGTTTTTTAAGTGCGGCAATACATCCCTTATAAATATAATCAGGGATGTCATTCTCATCACTGACGTTGGAAGCACTCAATTTATTCGCTGTGCGAAGTAAATCATCTTCTGAAATACTGGTAAAGTTAAATTTTGGTATATCATTACTCGATGGTGACGAATTTTCTCTGCGACGGATTAATGTGTTGTTTGTAGTCATGTTGTTCTCGAAATAATGTCAACACCGGTGAAATCAATTGGAACCGCATGAACATCAAGTGGGACGGCAATCAAAATCCCACCCCCAACCCTACCATCACTACGATCCCGCCTAAAAACCCTATAACCTCCACCAAAAAGCATAAAATTTGTCACAGTATGATCAAGCCAAGTTTCTGTCAAACAGTAGACCCTATCGGTATGCGAGGCAAAATAACTATTAGCTATCATTAGTTTGGTTTTCAAACCTCTGACATTCTGATATATTATATTACACTCCATTATTAACAGAAATTTCGGCATCTTCCATACATGAGTGAATTCGGTCATCATGAAGACTGCCTAAAATTGCGAGAACACAACATCATTAGGCCAGACATTCGGATTAAGTAATGTATCGAAATCCTCATCTGACACAGTCAAATAAAATGACGAATAACCAGAAAATTTTGTTTTTAATTTATAACATTTAATAATTTTTATGTCAGGAAATGAATGCTCAATAAAATTAGAAAAATCCTTCACATTCGCATTTGGCTGGAGTATGGAAATAAATATGTTTTTAGCACATTTTCTATATATAGAAATGTGCTTATGTGATCGGTTTGTCCAGCTGTCCGTCCGTCCGTCCGTCCGTCCGTCCGTCCGTCCGTCTGTAGACAATCCCACAATTCATTGCGTTGCATGTATTGAATTGCATGTATTGCAATCTCACAATTCATTCAATCATGTCTTGAATTGCTGGAAGAAACGAATTATCCTCGCATTTGGTAAAACGCGTGTTGAGAACATGGGTTCGGTTCTGCGCGTGCTTTAAACATTAATGAGATGGTGTGCGTGCAGGATGCACGTGTTTGACGATTATTAAAAGGGCAGTTCGGTCCCTAAATCAAGAGAATTTTTTTATTCCTAGGGAGCTTAGCATTTATTACGATAACTTGAAAACGAATTAACTTTTTCACAGTCTGTTTTCACCAATCCATTAAAATGGGACAGAGTACGCAGAAGTACGAACGTGAGATAGCAGGAATAAGTACGTGCTCTAATAGCACGTGCTTAAATAGTACCATAATGATACCCTCTTAAACATTTCCTATAACAAGATATGGCAAGTAATATATCAAAAAAATTGTCACAACATATCATGAACGAATATAAAAGAGTAACTAGTGATAGCAAGTATCGGTCTAATGGCACGTGTACGTGCAAGGATGTCTCATGAATGAATATAACGGTATATAGTGATGTCTGAATTGTTTAGTAGTACGTGTTTTAATGGTACCAAGTGGTACCATTGGAACTTTCAATGCTAGGATATGGCATGTAATATATCAAACCGCTCGTAGTAACGTGCCATGAGTGAATATCACGAGAAAATAATGATCATAGTTATTGGTTTAGTAGCACGTGCCCTAATGGTGCCCTATGATACCATATGGTAACCTTGGAACTTTCAATGCTAAGATATGGCATGTAATATATCAAACGACTCGTAACAACGTGCCATGAGTGACTATCACGAGAAAATAATGAAAATGGTTAACAGTTTAGTAACACGTGCCCTAATGGTGCCCTATGAAACCATTGGAACTTTCAATGCTAAGATATGGCATGCAATATATCAAACGACTCGTAACAACATGTAATGAGTGAATATCATGAGAAAATAATGATAATTGTTATTGGTTTAGTAGCACGTGCCCTAATGGTGCCCTATGAAACCATTGGAACTTTCAATGCTAAGATATGGCATGTAATATATCAAACGACTCGTAACAAGGTGCCATGAGTGAATATCACGAGAAAATAATGATAATAGTTATTGGTTTACTAGCACGTGCCCTAATGGTGCCCTATGAAACCATTGGAACTTTCAATGCTAAGATATGGCATGCAATATATCAAACGACTCGTAACAACATGTAATGAGTGAATATCATGAGAAAATAATGATAATTGTTATTGGTTTACTAGCACGTGCCCTAATGGTGCCCTATGATACCATATGGTAACCTTGGAACTTTCAATGCTAAGATATGGCATGTAATATATCAAACGACTCGTAACAACGTGCCATGAATGACTATCACAAGAAAATAATGATAATGGTTAACAGTTTAGTAGCACGTGCCCTAATGGTGCCCTATGAAACCATTGCAACTTTCAATGCTAAGATATGGCATGTAATATATCAAACGACTCGTAACAAAATATAATGAGCGAATATCATGAGAAAATAATGATAATTGTTATTGGTTTAGTAGCACGTGCCCTAATGGTGCCCTATGAAACCATTGGAACTTTCAATGCTAAGATATGGCATGTAATATATCAAACGACTCGTAACAAGGTGCCATGACTGAATATCACGAGAAAATAATGATAATGGTTATTGGTTTAGTAGCACGTGCCCTAATGGTGCCCTATGATACAATATGGTAACCTTGGAACTTTCAATGCTAAGATATGGCATGTATAATATCAAACGACTCGCAACAACGTGCCATGAGTGACTATCACGAGAAAATAATGATAATGGTTAACAGTTTAGTAGCACGTGCCCTAATGGTGCCCCATGGCATGATATGGTACCATTGGAAGTTTCAATTCTAACACATGGCATGTAATATATCAAACAACTCATAACAAGGTGCCATGAGTGAATATCACGAGAAAATAATGATAATGGTTATTGGTTTAGTAGCGCGTGCCCTAATGGTGCCCTATGGCATGATATGGTACCATTGGAAGTTTCAATTCTAACACATGGCATGTAATATATCAAACGACTCGTAACAACATGTAATGAGTGAATATCACGAGAAAATAATGATACTGGTTATTGGTTTACTAGCACGTGCCCTAATGGTGCCCTATGGAACCATTGGAACTTTCAATGCTAAGATATGGCATGTAATATATCAAACGACTCGTAACAATATGTAATGAGTGAATATCACGAGAAAATAATGATAATGGTTATTGGTTTACTAGCACGTGCCCTAATGGTGCCCTATGGAACCATATGGTACAATTGGTAATTTCAATGCTAAGATATGGCATGTAATAGATCAAACGACTCGTAATAACGTGCCATGAGTGAATATCACGTGTAAATAATGATAATAGTTATTGGTTTAGTAGCACGTGCCCTAATGGTGCCCTATGGTACCATATGGTAACCTTGGAACTTTCAATGCTAAGATATGGCATGTAATATATCAAACGACTCGTAACAACGTGCCATGAGTGACTATCAAGAGTAAATAATGATAGTGGCAATTGGTTTTGTAGCACGTGCCCTAATGGTACAATACAGAATTTATAGAACTTTTAATGCTAAGATATGGCGTGTAATATATCAACCAACTCCTTACGCGTTATTAGATCTTTTGTTATCCATAGCTTATTTGAATCAAGAGTATAGTACTCTTAGGCTTAATGGTATTTAAAACTCATTACTAATTAATTTATTAGTAGTTAATCGCTTGCTTCAATAAGACTTTAGTAATTTAATATGAAAATCTAATAGATGCTTACACATAACGCTTCAGCAATTGAGGCTCACTTCGTTTAACATTATGTGAGAATTCTTACAAATTAAAGAACTTTTATTTTTTTAAGTGTATGAGGAATAACTTCACTCTCCATTTACCTTTCATTCTTCAAGTTTATTCTTTTAAATTCTCTCTATACGTTAGCCTATTTAAATAGTAATTTACAATTTAGTTTTCATATTTATTTATTTACTCTCAAGTGTTTTAAAATGTTGGTTAATTCTATATATCCATGTGCGATGCTATAAATAGAAAATGTGCTCCCTTTATCCGCTTTGGCGGTAAAATCATTCTTGTTAGTCTTCGTAATTGTATCAATTGCTTTCAGAGTGGTGCCAGCGTCCTTTAATTTACCATATATAATTCGTTTGTTCTCTCTAACTCGAGTAGGAGGGGGGTTTGATCCTACCAGATGATTAACCATCTCCCTCTGGTGAGAGAACTTCGATGTTGGGTGCTGCGAATTACTTTTCGCTATAGCTTCTGCGAAAGATTGCTTTGAAAATCCAACGTCATAATCTTTTCTAACTGTTAATAGATCAATCAAAGAGTCTATTTTCTTATATAAAATCTTATTATCCTCTTGGACTCGTGTGCAGCTGGAAATAAAATCCTTGACTGTACCGATTAAATCATTAATGGCCGACAGAAGATCTGACATGGAGTTAGATTTGTACTTAGACGATCTATCATTTTTGTAATGTGACCATTTCCTGGACACTGAAACCCGGGATAAGAAAGGAAAAAGATGCTTCATATATTTCCTACCTACTTCCAATATGCCTGGAAAAGATGCCATGACTTCAAATTTCTTCATATATTCCTTCGCAGAAGACAAAACCGGGACAAAAATGCGTCCCGAATGACTTATTCGGGACTCGGGACTGATAGCAAAAAATCGGGACTGTTCCGGACAATCCAGAACGTATGGTCACAATTTTTGGCGTAAATTTTACATATACGTTGGTTAAATACGTCAGATGAGTGGAAGTCCACACTTTTCCCCATCACTATCAGAAACAAATACCTTGTTTTGATCCTCAGGTTTGTTTCTACAGGAAACGCACACTCACGTAGATTTCACTTTCTGCAATCGATCCTTGCTTATCTCACAGCATGCGGCATGAAATAAGTTTCCGCACGGACCAGTACATTTCAAATAGCCCTGACTCCCACGAATATGTTTTTTACACTTCGAACAGGTTCCGATATTTCCCTTAGCCATAAGAAAATTAAAGAAAGAAAAAAAAACAATAAGGAGCGATGGAGCGGATGTGCAGCGACCTTGCCACCTGGATTTGTGTATGATTTTTTAACAAATGGAAATTTTTCAAAAATATTTTGGGAATTTTAATACTTCATTAGGCACTACCAAACTATAATAAAAGTTTTAAATTTCACGACATGTTTGTTTTTGAGGGGCCCAGGAATTCTTACCCACAGGTATCGTAGCATATTGTCGCAGCAGTGAAGTTCGACAGTGGTAGTGTGATGGTCCGGATATTGTTTCTCATGGTTGGGTTTTGGTTCATTTGTGGCTGATGTAACCATGGGCCGTCTGGACATCCGAGACAAATATGCGCTTCCTAAATTGTGATCGGAGTTTGATGAAGGGCGGCTTGCCTGTCAGCAGGAATGCATACAAGAAAGCTCGATATCTTTGTCTAATTTTTATACATTGGTTAGCTTAAGACAACATCTTGCAATGGAACATCGCTGGGAGGAATTAGAACGTCGAGTGTAAGTCCGTGCTAGGCATGCAGAGACGTGTCATCATTTAACCGACGCTTTCAATGAGGATGGGTATCTTGGCGTTAGATGACTTCAGGTGAAAGTATGCTACGGAACCTGCAGGCTGTCATTACGGAAAAAATGCATTGTAAGTAAAGAATATTAGATCACACGCTGTAAATAAAGAATGCATGCTCCGCCATCGCTGGTGTACCTTTTAAATGATCATTTAGCATATAATATATGACGCGCGATAACTTTAAGTAAATTTATTGCAAAACAGCCAAAAATTTTGGGATAAATAATCTGACCATTTGTGAGATATAGAGTAAGGTGAATCGTCTGCTTGTGGCATGATAAATAGAAACTCGGATAGAGTTTCCGGCATTAAATTATTCGTTACTTCACTTTCTAGATCTCATTACCCGTGCAAAACTTTATTGGCTGAGCATTAACTTTATTGGCTGTTTGAGTTAAATCTATTTATTCTAACGTATTTTACGTAAAACCAGAAGCAGTAGTGTCGCTTAAAATCAAATTGTCAAACTTGTTCGGATGTAAACATTTATAAAAATTCTTCCTTAAGGCTTGGCCGAAACTTGGTCGTCGATGGCGCCATATTCCTCTTCCAAATGTGATAAAGAAAAAATGGAATACCCACGTTAACTTCTTTATTCATTTTCTCTAGCTTTAAAAGGAATAAAGGAAAATTATTAAAAAAAGAATAAATGGCGTAAAACATAGAAACTAATTAAAACTCTGGTCCATTGCCATGTAAAAGCGACGCAACGATCATCATCATTAGATTACCTTTTGCTGAAGGGTAGTTTTACTCCGTAGACAATTCTAATAATCAAATGACACTTAGACCTTTCAATACAGTCACCTTCGTTCGAGTCGCTCGGATAATATTATGACCAGGTTTGAAAGGCAAATAAGGTTACAATAAATTAACCAGGCTGTTTGAGAGAGACCTGTGAATGAGCGAAAAATTTTCTCCATTCGAAATTTTACAAAATCGGATTTTGCATCAATTTAAATTGTGGATGAAGAGCTATTTCCATAGCAGAATGTTCCAGTTACATAGAGCATTAGGATTATAGTAAAAAAACTGAATTTAATTTTATTTCATTATTATTTTTGTATGCACAAATAATAAGACTGCATTTTCGTGATTTTTATTTCTTGTTAAGTGTTAATTTATAATGTCTAATGGTATAAAATTATAAAAAAAATAGTACATGTATTATTCACCATTGCCTTTAGAAGCAGGAAAGTGACACACTACTCTACAATAATGAACCGCATAAGCTACCTCGTAACATAAAATCAGATAAGTTCGTTTGTGAGTGAGTATGGTCGCAGAGCGCAAAAATCAAACGATTCTATTTGTGAGAAATTTCGCACATCATCCTCTCGGTTCAGTTCATATTGTTGAAAAAATAAAGCGTAAAAAAAGAACAGTTTTGGACATTTTGAAGGAGGTCTTATCATTATCTGCCATATTCGTCGCACGTCTAAATATAAAATTTCGGATAAAGTATCACATCTACGCTCGGTTATTTATGATGACTGCAAAGTTAAAAACCCCTAACCATATAAAGGGCTGTCTATTGTACAAAACTGTCCACTTTGGACAATGTAGGTTAGTTTGTTTTGAAAGTTACCTTATTTCCAATAATAAATAAGCGAATTTGAATTTCTTTTCATTACAAGAAATATGTGAATTGCACTTTGTAAGCCGTATATCTGAAAGAAGACGTCCGGAAATGAGGTTGATGATAATTGCTGCTACCTCCTCTTAAGGCTTTGGAAAATCCTTTGGCATCATAAAACCTCAATTGTCATCAACCTCATTTTCGTTTTTTCTTATCTTTTGGACTTTCAAAATAATAAAAATAATAATTAAAATTTTAATGTCGAGAAAGTTTAACGTCGTGGTGTGTCAGTTGTATCTGGTCTTTTTAGCATGTGTGCGTGCGTGCATGTACGTGTGTGTGTATGTGTGTGTGTGTTTGATTGAATTTGAAATCAATAAGTGGAGCGACTGACTATCGACGGTTTATACAATCGCCACAATTACAACTTTGACTCAGAATATCAAACTACGCCAAATTTGGAAGTGTATTGAAGAATATAAGTCCCAGGTCCCTTTTTTTTTAGTTACCCCTTTAAAAAAGGGAATGGAGTGAATTTTGAATTAATAATGTTAATTACAACATTTTTTATATAAGCTTTAAAATAAAAATTAAACATACTTATTTTTATTAAAAATGTTATGGCTGGAGAAAACAAATTCTGAAATCACAATTAGAATATGAATTTTCATTGGTTAAAAAAATTAAAAAAATTTCCACAATTGGTTGACAGTATTAGAAAATGCAAATGAACACACGAATGAATTATTTAATAATGGTATAAATATTCACTGAATAGAATGTTTGCGTTAATAGAGCTAACACCATGGGACGAAAAGCTGACATTTCTGTCACTACAAAACAAAGTAACCATTGCCCTGTCAAAGACAGTACAAAGCCAGAAGAAAATTGCTGAACTAGCCAGATACTCCTAAGCAACAGTTTTCAGGTACACATTCTGCATTTGTCAGCTGTATGCCGGCCAGCTTCTCATCAGAGCAAAAGGAGAAGCTACTTAATATCAGGAACGGTGATAATCAGGAAATTTCCTTTGTTTTGTTTGGAAAACCTCATATTGGGAAACCTCGTATTCTAATTTTTTGAACCGACAAGCGACTATATTCTAATTTTTGATTTTAGATGTAGTGCTTTATTTACACGGGAGGTGGTTAAAATATCTTGCAATACAACTGAACAACTTGCATTAAACTATTTAGATAAATAAAAATAAAATGTTTGATTTCGCATATGAAGGCCTAAAAAGAATAAATTACTCAAGTGAACTGATTTTCTCCTTATTCTAATATTCTGAGTCAAATTTGTAATTTTTCGCTACTGAAATCTATGAGTCCGATGAATATTTTTGGAATTTTGAAATTCTAACTTCGAATTGCTAATGATCATCAAAAAGTAGAATAGGAATGGCTTAAATACTACCCTATAAAAAAGGAAAAACCTAGTGTTTACGCCAGTAGTAGAAATGATTTTTTTTTGTGAAGATAGGGTAAACAATACGATTTCACAGACTTTGAACGTAGGATGATTGTAGGAGCTTGGAGCCATGAAGCGAAACAGACATATTTGTGAAATGTTCAAACCCTCTATCTCTTTGTCATTATCGATGAAATTGAATTGAAAGTCCACAAGTTTGAAAGTCTGTGAGAAAATATGATTATTGCGAATACTGTATCAGCAATCGAAAAAGTCAAAATCATACTTTAACCAGAATTTCTTAAAGTGGTGGTCACTAGAGATTTTACAAAATAAAACAAAATAAAAGACATGTTTTAGGTTATAAGGAATTTTAATTTTTTAAGTATTGTTGAGTACGGTAATGGAGGTGAAGATGGGGGGAGGACGAATGTTAAGTTTTCTCCAAGAGTATCGCGAGTTCTCAAAGTTTAAGAAACACGATTCAATATTTCATAATTACACAAGAAGGAGATCAAATATCAATCTGAAGAAATTAAATCTATTGTTATCTAGACTCAATCTATCTATTGAAAAGCCCATAGTCTTTAAACCAAAATAAAGAGGAAATAACTGCCACTACTATCCAAGAATAAATAAAGAAAAAAATGTTAAAAGCTCAATTTTCTTTTTTAAAATATCCCTAAGATGTTGCTTGAAGACATCTAAAACGCATTTAGAAAGGATCCAAATCTTCTGCTCGGATACATTGTTCAATAGCACCGATTGCAATACAACTGGGAACTAGTTTGTATATTATCTCCGAGCCCGTATTTTTCTTCCCTGTCTTGTTTTCCTCCCGTCCCCTTCTTCGTCTTACCATGAGCATTTGAAAGAAAAACCCCAACGGACGATTTCGAAAGGCTGTAAATATTTATAGGTGGCGCTGATTTGCAATGCGAAGCCATGACGAACCTTTTAAGGAACATTTAGAAAAATCCAAGGTGCTTTAAATTTCAAATCAGTTTCGAATGGTTTAAAACAAGAGCTCGGTGGCGACGCAAGAAATAAGTAAATATCGCCACTTTCGACACTGTCTGCTCGTCTTCGGATTTAAGGTTGTGGAACAGGCTGAGAGAGACGAAAATAGGAAGTGGGGGGGGGTCTTTCGTATAGGAGAAGCAACAAAAAACTCGACCTATCTACTTGAACTTTTTTTTTTCTTCTTCTTTATTGAGTTTTTCTATCTCTCTTACTACTATTTTACTGTTTGTGTCATTCATCCTTCTTTGCGTAAGATATATGCTTACCTGTTTATTTCCAGTATTTTGTGAACTTTAAAGTTTATTTGTTCCTCTTCTGCCTACACTGTTTTTTTGTATTTCATTTTCTGTTACAATTCCCTTGATCTCGGTTTTGTAGCCTCCATTTCTGAAGTGTTTGTTTAAGGTGCTTTCCATTATCCCCTAACTTGCACCTGTGGTTGAATTTACTGCCTGATTATCTCAACGTAAACATATTTTATGCGCGTTTTATGTTTGGTAAAGCTCAAAAATAATACAAACTGACGAAGAAAACGTTCTCAAAAATTCATTTTTAAAAGCGAGTTGATTTGAAGAATTAATTATGAGCAAAGATATTCATTTAAAAAAGCCGCGAAAACGAACTTTTGTTTTAATGTACGGATACATTTGAATTGTAGATATATATTTTCAGTATTTATGGGATGAAGTAATTGCTTGAAAAGCTGAGAATAAAGCCTGTGAAGTGATTCGGGCCGCAACATCAAAGGGGAAATAAGGTTTGTAAAACAAGACAAGACTACTTCAGGTGTGCTGCCTGTCTCAAAATTGCATCGACGCCTAGATTCTTAAACAGACCGGGCAAAGGCCAGCGCAGTGAAGACAAGTGTCTGATATTCAAGCTGCTTCATAGACAGTTCGCGATGACGACCAGCGCAGCACAGGAACATTCAACTTAGGAGTTGGGCATCTATCTGCGCCAACAAGGACTTAATGTACGTAGCGCTCTTACGATGCACGTCCAAGGCCAATTGTCAAGGTATCATGGATGATCCAGTGCTTGATGACGCTGAAGGAACGTAAACAAAGAACGTGTGTTCAGAGAAATTATTTAGGTGAAGATTACGTTTTGAATATCGGTTCTACATACTGAAAGTCTCTTTCACATCTGTGCAGCCCGCCTGATTCCAACATACACATTTTACCTTTTCCATGTTGTGTTAAATCTTCATGTACGTCCAGAGACTAATCTGAGTTCCGTTACCCTCGGTTAGGCCCCGGTGTGGCGGGTCTCGCTAGCTTGTGTGCAATTAAAATACTCTCTGCGGGTTTTACACAGAAGTGTCGAAAGTCATGGGAGCGTCGTATGTAAACTTTCAGAGCACGCCATTATGTGTCAATTAACAAGCTCATTCAATGAGGGGCGTACTAAAACGTGTCTATGAGGTTAGTGCACCAAAATTTGGCACTGATGGAATATGGCAACAGTACCACAAATAGTACCTTTACTAATAGCACAACATCGAAACCTGCATCCCTCCTGGGCTTGTGAACATTTTCATTGGACCTTAGATAACTGGAAACATAACTTGGTCCGATGAGTCGCGATTCATGTTGGTGCAAGCTGATGATCGGGTTCGTGTGTGGCGTAGAGCCCATGAGTCTATGAGCCCAAGTTGTCAGGAAGACATTGTGGAAGCTGGTGGTGGATCGATCATGGTTTGGGGGATGCTTACATAGCAGAGTTTGGGTCCCCTGATTAAATTAGACCTACCATTGACTGAGAATCGTTATGTCCAGCTACTTGGTGACCGCTTGCAGCCTTCATGTACCCTAATAATGATGGGATGTTTGAGGGACTAAGGAGAGCAATGCGCCATGTCAACGGGCCAACATGATTTGCGATTGGTTTGAGGAGAATTTTGAAAATTCTAATGAATGAAATGGCCATCTAGATCGCCAGGCATGAATCCCATCGAAATCTTTGAGATATTATCGAACGATCCATTCATGCATAACTGCAACATTCACGCAATTATGGGTGGCTATCGAGATTGCATGGGTGAGCATCTCTTCAGAGGACTAACGCCGACTGGTAAGGTCCTTTCCATGTCGAGTTGCTGTACTACGCCTGGAAAAAGGAGGTCCTACGTGATATTGAATAGATATCACATGACTTTCGGCACTTCCGCGTATTTCACTGCGATTCACTATATTAACGAAGAAAAATGAATCCTAGATAAGCAATTACGAATAAGTCTACTGAGGCTAACACGTTTCAATTTAAATAAATAATCAAAAAATAGTCTCATTGAGATGTGTAAATACGGCGACCACGCGTTCTCTGTTATAATAACATTTATTTATTTCAAAACACAGTCCCTTTAGATTTATTTATCCTTTGAAAACCCAGTTTTGTACTTTATTTTTGAAAAATTCGATTTACTCCGTTAGATGGCGATGAGACTAAATTAGAAGTGACCCGTACCAGGACAACTATCAGTGCGTTACGTTGCAACTGTTATAATTATTACTATTTCCCGCGTTATTCAAGGTTTTAATACAATTTCTTGCGACGTTCACTGACGATAACAGGTAATATGTACATTCTACAGGGAGACTAAAAAGACTGCTGCACTCCTCCTACCAGTGCAGAAAATAGATATCCCAATCTATTATATAAGAGTAGGAGTTGTAATAATGTAAAATTAATTAAAAAAATAGAAACAAATAGAAAAAATAGAATTTTTTAATTAATCCCATTCTATTACTGACAATAAATAGAAAGTTGAGAGTGGTCTGTCAGATAGTCCGGTCAGATTGATCTCAAAAAATGCAAATTTAGGACACATGCAAATTCTATCTCTTCAATCACAAAAGTTAAACAAAAATTTTCATTTGTAAATTTGCTCAGTATCCTCGTAATTACACCGGAATGCAGAGTAAATAAAATAATAGCATAGTTTAGTTGGAAATCAAATGGAGCTGTAGAACGTTATAACAAAACAATGGTGGCAATGTTAAAACATTATGTCAATAAGCAACAAAGTAATTGGGACATTTTTTTGCCGTACATTAGCTTCGCTTACAACTTGATTTGTAATTCAGTCGTTCCTGCTGTTCATTATCTAATTAAAATGATAACACCAGAAACCATATTAACATTTAATTTGGAAGAACCTGTTCTCTTACTTAAGTAAAATCAAGAGCTCATAGGGTAAAATGATGTTAAAAGAGGAGAAAACGATCAGGCATCAAACAAAACCAAGCAACTGGAACCCAGATTTTCCAGATGGCATCCGCAATCACATGACCATATCCACGCAACTGAGAACTCTCAATGCGTAGAAGTAGCGGGTCAACACCTAAGACTCCCTTATTGTGCTGTTGTGTACTCTATCTAGTAGGATAACACCTGCCACACTTCTCAGGAATCTCATTTCGGCTGCGTGCACCCGCGATCGCACTCTTTCGGTCATTACTCAAGAGTCATGACCATAGTTGAGGTATAAAGATAGATTTGAAAACAGAGAGCTTGGTTTTGTTTTCCAGCTCACGTCTGACACAGCTTGAGCATCCAGTTCTTTATCCTGCCGCCCATCACTCGTGAATGCAGTCCCGAGATACTTGAACTTCTCCACCTGTCTCAATGGGGCTCCCCTAACATGGAGAGCGCACTGAGCAGGCTGTCTTGAAAGGACCAGAACCTCAGTTCTTAGCCACATTAATCTTCATCCCATCCTCTTCACACTTGGCTGCAAAGCGGTCTAGTGCATGCTGAAGGATGGTGCGATCAGACCCAAGGAGGACAAGGTCGTCAGCAAAGAGCAACTTCTCCACCAAGCAGTCGCTCACACAAACACGGTCATCGCATCGGTTGGCCCTGCCATCCAATCCATAAAGATAATAACAAGAGGGGCGATAGTACGCACCCTTAGCGGTAAACGGTCTTGATTTAATACCATTCATCCGGAAACACATCTCAGAGCTTTCGTACGGAGACATGATTTTACCAATAATATCAGGATCAGCGCCGCTGCCATAGGAGAGTCTTGGGCTAGTGTACCACGTGTTTCGAACATCTCCTGTAACATTCTGAAATGGAACCATCTACTACGCTATTTGTAATATTTATGGTAATCTCGGGTAATCTCTGTCTTGTGTCCTTTCATTTTCTTGTATCTCTGCTACTACCTTTCTATGACATTTTCGGTCATGGGTTCCTAAGCAATTCTCAATCTTTTTGATGTTCTCTACCTTCCCTTAAATTTATGCCTCTATTACGAGACATTCTGTATATTACATTCTTTAGAAATAATTAAATTAATCGAACAACTGTATAGAAATTTTTAAATTTTATATCTTTCTATCCGCGTCACTTTAAAATATATCGAACGAAATGATACACGGGAAAAGATGCTTTACAGGATTTGTAATGTGCCATTAAGTAATGTTATCTGTTCTTTTGGTATCAGAATGAAACTTTAGAAACCAGCTGAGCAAAGCAATGTATTGTAAAACGTAGCTTAAGCACAATTTTTATTACTATATATGTTTCAACTTCTGCTTTCATTTATTTCTTTCTCCCTTTTTCTGAACGAAAGACATTTTATATTTTTGAGTCGATTCGTCCAACGTTTCTTTGTTCTGACCCAGAATTTCCCTCTTCTTCTGGCTTCTTTGCTTCTTTCATTCGGGAAAGGACGGAAGGCCCATTGTCTGCTGCTGATTCAGGAGGAGGAGAGGGAGGGGGGTGAAAGGGAAGATAAGATTTTTTCCCTGCGAGTGAACTCACTCACGAGGTCTAATGCGATTCCCCGTGTCCCATCAGGGTGCCGGCGACAGTAGTGCGTCCTCGGGGACCTTGGGAGCCGATCGCCAGAGCTTATCGTGGCTGCCGGCGGGGCTCCACACCGGCCCCCGGGTGACCTATTCATCAGGACGGTGACGGGAGTAGAGCATCCCCGGGTCCCGAGCTCTCCATCGATCCTTCTTCGGCCATTGAGTGGAGAAGAGCAGCCTGCTTCAAATCGACCTTTCGTCAGAATTTGTCACTATGTCGTTGATCCTCGACTGCATTATCGTCAAATGCGCTTCAATCGACGGACTCACTCCAAGAATACCGAACGAACATTGTACACCATTTATCCCTCTCTTCCATCGCGACTCCTTCTACAAGGCGCGACTTCTTTCGACTATCATAAAACCGCCCTCATGGATTATTCCAACTTTCTCATCCTCACTTTCTTCTTACGTTTCATCGTGTTACATTATCACGCGGAAAAGTCAAAATGGGAAGAAAAGATTTATTTCTTGTTTTCGTAGACCGAGAAAATTTTGAAATCTTCTTTAAACTTTTCGCGTGAGATGAGAAGTTATACAAGAATAAAGTTCTTATTCTTACAATTTTAAAATTTTATGACTAAAATAATTTGCAATTTAATCATATGCATTTGAATAGCTTTCTAATTAGAAATTAATATTAAAAATATTTTCCTGCATTCGGATTAATGTTCGAGGAAATTATTATCATAAAATGGGATCAACAATTAATTTACTAGGAAAACCAGCTAAATTTCCTTACAACTCTGTTTGTTTGTGGAACAAACTCCTTCGATACTGTTGACTCAATTGATTTGAACTTTTGCACGCGCATTCAGAGTGACTTGAAAGTGTGCATCCTGCTTTTTGCGCCAAATCGGTTGCTTCTATAGATTTAAATGTTAAATATCAATTAACCTACAGCTGAATGGTTATTATGCACATGTGGATCACTGTGAGATGACATTGTTTTATTAATTATTAAGAATGAGTAACAATGCCAACATTCATACGCCAGTCCAATACCAACATGGCCAATGCTAGTTTGATATGTTGTTAATCAATTGTTGAAGCCCTTAACATTATTTTATTATATATCAGTAGATTTAACAGATTCGACCAGTCAGTTGCAGGGTTAGTTTCAAGGAACTCTAACGCAATAATATAATCGCGGAGTGGGCGTTAATCAAAATTATTCTCGAACAATTAATATGTTAGAATAAGACTAGGAAAAATACATGTCAACGCAACGAGGTTTATTGCAACACTAAAAAACTATATACAGTTAAGAAAAAACTAAACAATAGCACATGATTACAATGTCACGAGACTTTGGCTTTACAACAATTAACTGCCAGCTTTAAGTAATGTTTAAGGAATACTTAAAAATAAATAAGTCTTCAAAACTAAAACGTAATCCCAACAAACTCTCCTTTTACGTTTCGTTCATTGTAAAATGAATACCTTCATTCTTGAAGACGCTACTGGCTTGGTTAACGCATCTGCTGACAGTTCATCAGTCGGAATATACTTAAAGATCGACAGTCCATGTTGCATTTCGTCTCGTAGAAAGTGCAATTTTCGTAGTAAATGTTTTGTTCTGGGATTGTACTGCTCTCCCTTCATCCAGGCAATCGCTGACTTGCTGTCGGTTTCAACTTCTGTCGGATGAGCAATACATTGTTGCAGATTTAGTTCCTCCAGTAAATCTTTGTATCACTGTAATTCCGTGAGAACTTCTGAGATAGATGTTAATTCGCTCTCACAAGATGACAATGCCACCGTAGCTTGTTTTTTGGTCTTCCAGTGCATCAGTTCTTCTCCTAAATAAATGAAGTATCCAGAGAAAGACTTTCCATCTCGGGTACTCGACCAACTTGCGTCGAGTTCAGCACATAGTCGTCCTTGGCTTTTTCCGAATTTCAGTCGTTTATTTACTGTTCCTTTTAGATATCGATATACTCTCTTTAGAGCATCTAGATGATAAGCCCTTGGATGATTAGCAAACTGCGCAAGGTTTGTAACAGCAAAACATATGTCGGATCTCGATCCCCTTACTAGGTACATAACGACCCAATCATTTGCTGGTATAACGTAGAATCAACTTCATTACCTCATTCTAGGTTTTTGAAATTTACTTCCATTGGCGTAATTGCTGGTTTGGCATCATTTAATCCGTACTTCTGTAGGATGTCTTGGATAAATTTTCGCTGTGAGAGAAATATTCCTTCGCTTTCTTCAATCTCCAGTCCTAAGAACGTTGTATTCTTACTTACTTCAGTGAGGTCAATTTTGGTTTGTAACTGTTTGAATTTGCTTTGTAAGAGTTTGTAACTGTTTGAGTAGATGACGAGATGGCTAATATGTCATCCACGTAGATGCCTAGAATTAACATGTCTTCATTTTGTCTACACGAATACATACATGGATCACTGAGACTGCTTGAATCCGATTTTCTTTAATGTTTTATCTAGTTCGTGATTCCAGCATCTCCCGGCCTGTTTTAAGCCGTATAAACTACGTGATAATTTGCATACGTGTTCTGGGTGATCTTCATCTTGAAAGCCTTCTGGCTGTATCATGTAGATGTCCTCTTCCAAAGGTGCGTGTAAATATGCTGTCTTGACATCATAGCGCCGTATGTGCATTTGATATTTCGCTGCGATACTTAATAAAAGACGTACTGTCTCAAGTCTCACTACAGGTGAAAATGTCTCGTCGTAATTGATTCCTTTTCGTTGAGCGGAGCCACCAGCGACGAGTCTCGCTTTATACTTCGAAATGGTTCCATCAACATTTTTCTTTACTTTAAATATCCACTTGCATTTGATTGGTTTCACACTCTCGGGTTTCTCTACTAATTTCCAAACTGTATTTTGATGAAGAGACTTCATTTATTCGTTCATTGCTTCTTCCCACAAGTCTTTTTGGGGACTAGAAATTGCTTCAAGAAATGTGGTTGGAGTAATTATTTCTTCTTCTTGTATTGTTGTCAAGATCGCAGATTCTTGATTTCTTCGTTGTTTAATTCTTTCTGATCTTCTGGCTCCGGATCTTACTAGTTCTTCTTCTCTTTGCTCCATTGCTTCTTGATGACGGCGAATTAAAACTGCTTCCGTATCTCCTTTTCTTCTTCCTCTAGTAGACAGTGTTGATTGAGATCCAGATTGTTCATTGGTTTGATCTTCCAACTCAGGTGTGTTTTGTGTTTCACTTGGCTTTGGTTGAACTTCGATTAATTCTTGAAAGAGGTCAACATCTTCATTTGATGTTTGTTCAATTGGACTTTCTGGTTACAAAAGATTTCCTTCTGGGGTTTCTTCATCAAATCGAACATTTCGACTTTCTTCAATTTTTCCTGTTTTAGGATCATATAGTCGATAGGCAGGTCTTATGGTGGAATATCCAATAAAGATAAATTTCTTTGAAGTGGCTTGTAGCTTACTTCTTTTGGCTTTGGGTATGAAAGAATATGCTACACAACCAAACGTTTTGAGATGTTTTATGGTGGGTTTACTGCCATTCCATCGTTCATTAGGCGTCTGGCGACGAAAGTTCTTAGTTGATCGAGCTTCTGGTCGTCTCTCATTCTGGCAGGACTTTGTATAATGTCGAGCTTTTCCAGAGTTAAAATATTTCGGCATGTGTTTTTGCTTGGTTTTATATGCAACATCTGTCGGTTCCGCAATAGACTTCTCCTCTTCTTTATATCGACGTTGCCGCTCCTATTCCGACCGTAAGGCCAGTTTCAGATCAGTCAGGTCAATGTCGTCACGTGCTTCATAAATCTGTGCAACGGACAGGTAGATGCGTGTAAGCCCTCGTAATGTATAGTGCACGACTTCTCTGGTGGTTACAAGTCTTCCTAATGCTATGCAAGCTTGAGAAAGCGCATCAACCCGTTTGATGTAATCGTCGGGTGTCTCCTCTGACCGCATTCGAACGTTAGAGAGTTCCAGGACAGCATCAATTTGTTTTCTTTCAATTCGTTCACCATGTCGTCGCTCTAAGTCTTCCCAGACTTGTTTTGCGTTCGTTGCGTTGACGAATAATGCCGCTTGTGCCGTGGACAAGGTTAAAACAATTATTCCAAAGGCTTCGTCATTCTTGGTTTCCCATTTTCCCCATCGTTTTTGGCTTTCATGATCCGGTTGAGTGGAATCGGGTGTAGGCGGTTGCTCAGCAAGAATAACATCTTTCCAAAGACCCCTCGCTTGTAATATAGATCGTACCCGTAAAGGCCAAATAAAAGAGTTCTCACCGGTAAGCTTGTCGACGTGTTGAATCGGTAAATTGGCACTGGTTTCTCCCTTCGTTGATTAAGGCTTCCGATGATGCAATGGTTAGAAGAATAGAGATAGCGGTGCGGATTCTCTCTGGATAAATGATTTAGAACATACAATTGGTTTTTCACTTGCGATTACAGATGCAGTCTTTGGTTCATGACGATGAGGATTAACTACGTGCAACCACGCTCTCTGCTACCATTTTGTTAGAATAAGACTAGGAAAAATACATGTCAACGCAACGAGGTTTATTGCAACACTAAAAAACTATATACAGTTAAGAAAAAAACTAAACAATAGCACAAGATTACAATGTCACGAGACTTAGGCTTTACAACAATTAACTGCCAGCTTTAAGTAATGTTTAAGGAATACTTAAAAATAAATAAGTCTTCAAAACTAAAACGTAATCCCAACAAAATATTATTTACAGTAAATTAATTTTCAATAATCTTTCTTTCGTTTATGCATGTTTGTTTATATCATGACTAAACAATTTTAAAACTGACTTTAACGTTAGTTAGAACTATAAAATGTTAAAAGCATAAACTTTGTCCGGTTGTGCTTTTAAATCCTAATCCGAAATGATATTAATTAGAAAATGGATGGAAAAATTCTGCTACCTGGATTCGAACCAGGAACCTCGACTGCCATGGTCGACGCCTCTACCTATTCGGCGATCTTGACAACTTGGTTGTCTTTAAGACACTTATGACAGCATGGCTGTACAAGTGTCTGCGAAAGCCCGATTGGTAGAGGCGTCGACCATGCCAGTCGAGGTTCCTGGTTCGAATCCAGGTTGCGGAATTTTTCCATCTATTTTCTAATTAATATATTTACCTGATGTTTGGAGTTAGCTCCAGTTTAATTTCTTTATTTCTTATCCTAATCCTATTTAGAGATTTATGAGTAAACTAATATATTTTGGTGAAGGGAAAGTAGGATTTCCTAAGATTGATTCAATCTACCCAATAAACTGATGGTTGATTTAAATAAATAAACTTTTCAACTTGCTTAGACGAAAACAAGAGATAAATTTAGAAAAAATTAGTTAAGGTATCGTTATCCAACGACATAAGGGTTTTAGCATCAAAATGTTACGAGCAGTAGCGGCTCGTGACTACAATAATTGGTGGGGCACAAATACAAAATTTCAGGTTCTTAGGCCTTTTCGTACAAAAATTATAGCTTGATTTGTATTTGGAGCCTCGCTGCCCCTGCCGAGGCCTGAGAGGACTATATCAATTTTACTGTGTAATAGCTAAAATTTTAAGCAGCACATTATAAATATAAAACATTTCAGGTTTCTGGACTTCTGGTTTTAAATTTATAGCTTGATTTGAGATTAAGGCCGCAAGGCCCCTGCCAAGAGACCTATAGAATTTTTAATATAGATTAGCTAAATTTTTAAATACCACACTATGATTAAATAAAATTTCAGGACCGTAGGCCTTTCCGTTCAAATTTTATAGCTTCAATTGTATTTGAGGCCACCAGGGGTCCCGAGGCCTATACCAGTCTCCTTGTATATTGTCTATAATTTTTAAGTAATGCCCTGTAAAAATATAAAACTTCAAGTTCTTAGGCCTTTTTATTATTCAAATGTTAGAGCTTATTTGTGTTTTGGGCTTCAGGGTCCCTGTGGAGACCTAAGAGCACTATACCAGTTTTTCGTGTATATTAACAAAATTTTTAAGTAATTTTCTATAAGTAAACAAAATTTCAGATTTCTAGACCTTTTAGTTTAAAAGTTGTAGCTTTGCTTGTGTTTGGGGCCTGTGGGGCTCTGCTGGGGCCTATATTACTTTTTGTATATTTGCAATATTTTTTAGTACCCCAATATGAATATACAAAATTTCAGATTCCTAGACCTTTCCGTTCAAATGTTATAGGTTCAATTGTATTTGGTGCCTCGAGACCCCTGGCGGGGTTCTAGAGGCTTATATCAGCTTCCTTCTATATTGGCTATATTTTTAGTATCAAACTAAAAATATACAAAATTTCAGGTTTCTAGATTTTTCCGTTCAAAAGTTATAACTTGATTTGTATTTAAGGCCTCGGTGTCCTCTGGCGGGCCCCATAGGCCTACATCACATTTCTTGTATATTTGCTATATTTTTATTGTATCACACAATAAATATACAAAATTTCAGGTTCCTAGGTCGTTCCGTTCAAATGTTATAGCTTCAATTGAATTTGGGGCCTCGGGATCTCCGGCGGGGCCCTAGAGGCTTATATCACTTTTCTTGTATATTGGTTTTATTTTTTTAGAACCGCACTACAAATTTACGAAATTTCAGGATTGTTGCCCTCTTTGTTCAAAAGATAAAAAAGGAACCATGAAATTCATACAAGTGGCCACCCTAGAGGATTCGTTATATTTTTCATATCGTCTTCTGTATAGGGCCTACGTGTGTAGAAAATTTCAAGCCTCTAGGTCAATCCTTTCAAACGTTATGGCATCAAAATGTTACGAGCAGTAGCGGGAGGATTCACTATACTTCAAATAGAGTTCTTTAAATTCTGACGTCAAACAGTCAAACGTCGACGTCACAAATTGCTCAAATGCAATCAAAATTCCATAGACACATGGTTTGGTCCATCCTAGAGGTTTCGCTATATTTTTCGCTCCGTCCTCTGTATAGAGCCTACGTGTGTAGAAAATTTCAAGCCTTTAGGTCAATCCTTTCAAAAGTTATGGCGTGTAAAACCCTAAAAACCCTAAAGAATTAATGCCGTAGTAGCCAGGTGATTTTATAACAATGTGTTTAAATTCGGGGCTCATAATTAGAATATACAGGATGATTCAGTAGATAAATAGCGCTACTTATAACATAGAAACGGATCTCTTAATAAGCTAAGAGCTGTGAACCTCACCCCCCCCCCCTCCCCTAAGGAAAACTATGAATACCATACTTTTTTGAAAATTTATTATCTGGATAGTAACTGTACTTCAAAGGAAGTTATCTATATTTAAAATGCAGTATTTATATTGATTTTACATGTTACCTAACGTAATATATATATATACGAAGGTATAATTAATTGATGCATCGTTTGCTGACATTGATCTGTAACTGTAAATGCTTCAAACGTTAGGACACTTCAGTTTTTTCAGTCGGCAACAAGCTGAGCACAGGGGGCAAACTTCTTTTCAATTGTATTTGGTTGCTCTATTTGCAACCTCAAAATGTTCTATTGAGGACTGATTCCACAAAGGAAAAGTTTTGAAAATTGTCAGCGGTATGAGGTCGGATAAGATGATCGTCCCTAATACAGCGAGACGGCTGCGATTTATATCTGTGATATAGTGACGAGATATAAATATTGCATATTAGATACAGAAGAGATTTCGACTGTAACAACCAATCCTCTCCAAGTGCTGCTTGCTTTTGGCGATAGCTCTCTCCCGCATCGCCTTCACGCCAATATCCAGCAATCACTGCATCCTAGATAAAAGCAGGATTCCTCGTAATAGATCACACAATGTCATTTTCTGTCCCCATTGACTCTTGAGTGGCACCACTTCAGTCGTTGATGACTGACATATCCATCAATCAGCAAGAAATAGCTCGTCCTTTGATAGGGTGATTACTGGATGTCAACGCCACCCTTCTTCTCACTGTGGCTGAAAGTGTCGTGCAGAGCCGTCGTCGTGTCAGACGGTCCACTTATTATGTAATTTTCATGTAAACACTTGTCTCAAATCGACCAGCAAATAAACTAGAATTTCTGGCGCTGCAATTACTCCACAATAAGGCGAGTTGTCCATTTGCAATTTTAAAATCGGTTAGCCTGTGGAACTGCCGAGCGGATTTTGTGCATGCCACTCTTCCTGGATAAATCGGTCATAGTTAAACAGTGTGCAAGTTAATGTAAACAAGAGGAAATTTTCTCGTAATTTGTTTTCATGAGGTTGGCAGGCCTGATTTACAGCTGATATGAAAATTACGCTTACTAAAATAATTACTCCATGTTTCAATAAAAATACCGAAAATTCCCACTTGTTCACATTAATTTGCACACTACTGATCAGCAAAATAGCGGAAGCCTATGTTCAAGAAATTGACTCCCTTAGACGTGGCGAAATCGCGGATAAAAAGAGGGCAAAAAAGAATAAAAGATGGAATGAAAGGTAGGATAAAAATAGTGGGATAAAATGTCCTATTTCTTATCCAAATATTTATACACTTTTTATGCCTCTACTTTAAAGAATAAAAAAAATACTATATTCTTTCATGTCTCATCATTTACGAACAGATGGCATATTCCAAGCCGTATATTGCCTATTGAAAAAAAATTGTTGATAGTTTGTAAATATCACATCCTTGCCTTAAGCCATATATTCAGACCAACCGCTATAATTTCTAACTCACTGGGATAAACCTGTCGAATCTTGATAGTTATGTCTATGAAACATTGATTACCCTATTTTCTGAATGGATTCGCCCATTTCTCATAGGGGCAGAAATGATCAGGTTTCTCTCATCTGTAGTCTGACTACACCAATATGATACATTTTGAAAAACTTCATCATTGCTCAGAATTCCACGTTCTTCAATTAGAAATTTTTCCCTATCAGTTACAGTTTCCAAGATGCAATTTACATTTGGCCTAATTTTCATAATTAGGATGTGTCTGATTGGGCCATCAACTATGTCACCCATCATTTCTTATTAGCCTGTATTGACAGATTTCGGATCCTATCTTCATTCTTGAGTTATTTGAGGAGGCCCAGACTTTTCCTTACATCCTGTTTAAGGTGACCAAACATCCCGATTACGTCGGGACACTGATTATTCGCCTTTGATTCGACTTCTTGACACCTAAATCCAGACGTTCATTTATCCCGATTTTTAGGATTTCTGTCCCGATTTTTCCTTACTTTATTCCTTACTTTTATAAAATCTCTCCACATATGAGATATGATTTTATATAAGTAAGAACAAATGGAAGTCGCTTGGAGAAAGGTAAGAGCTATACGGAGATGCTCGAAAAATTCCCAGTTGAACTTTCGCAGCATCTCAGTTGGCAATATGAGGATGCGCATTATCATGCAACAACAACAATACGCCTTTGATGAGGAGTTCTCAAATGACATTACGAAGTTTTATGAGTATGTTACAGTAGGAGTTAGCATTTACAGTTTACTCTCGCTGCCGGAATGTGATAAGCAATATGCCTTAATGATCCCAGAAGACTGTGAGCGTCACTTTCCCGGCGATGAAGCTGTGCAAAGGGAATTCACCGCCTGCTTCAGACAGTAGCCCAAAGAATTTTATGCTGCTGGTTTTGAGGGGCTTGTGAAACGATGGGACAAGTACTTCATCGTACTAGGAGGTTATGTGCAGAAATAAATATAATCGTTCAGTAAGGGGTTCATAGTGCTGTTTCTACCAATTTTATTTTAGAAATAAATATATTTTTCAACTCAGTACTCTTATTTGCTTGATTTGTATATCTATTTGTAACTTACTTACTGAATCCCCCTCGTAATTGTGCGAGTCTTTCCGATGTCAAATTTTTAAGAGTATTTAAGCTTAACGGAATTTGTTTGAGTTTTAAGAAATTTCACGAAATAACCCATTGAATAAAAGCAAACACTTCGGAGAAAGTTCTTTTTAAAATAAACCAGAAATAAACTGTAAGGACCCGTTTTGCTGGCGGAATTGACATCAATGAGAGCAAGAAGGAAAAGAAAACCAGAAGGGAACTTTCATTATAGCATCCCCTAGTCCTTATTGATCGATCTCGAATCGAATCACGCCTTGATTTTCGGCCATTGGGCCCCTCCCTAATTGTATTTGATCGTCGCCGTAATCGGTTAATCATCAACCAGCTGGCGTTACGTCATTTCCGCCACAAGTGTCCGTAATCTTGTGAACACTTTTGTTGTCTTAGGTCATCTAAACTCCAGTTAATGTCATTCGTATGAAATTAAGAAGTTACGGGTTAAAGTTCAATAACGTGTATTATTATTCTAGTGTCAGCTGTTGGCAAGAAAGGGACTCGAGCCTCCCCATTTCAACTCCCTTAACGATATTACCCAGTTTCACTCCTTCAGCTTTCAGTCTTTTGCTTTCTCTTTACCTCAACTCTGAATTATAGAACGAATCAACTTTTAATTAAAAAAGTATTTTTATATAAAGTAGCGGACTAACATGTTTTATCTACATCGTTAAGGCACTTGGCTAAGAAATTAATTCTCTTTTCTCTCGCTCGCTAGTAAAATTATTATTGCATATTTTATCATCTTGTAGTCAAATATATGGTTTGCACTGAAATTCATAACAGGTAGAGTCAAAAATTCTTTAGTACATCGTTTCTCAATGTTACGTCGTTTATTTCCTGTTATATTTGTATTTATTTGTAGGGGATTTTCTGCTCATCATCTTCATACATCATTGCAGCGATTGCGTTCAACTGTTGTTTGCGTCATAGCAAAAGATGTCTATAGAAAAACACGCATTCGGACCATTTTACATTGGCTTTGAAAAAAATAAATAATTTTGAGTGCAAAGCCACGGCGAAAGAAATCAAAGCACGGAATGCCCAGGGACTGTCAATGAACACACGGCACAAAACTGGTTCAAGCGCTTCAAGGATGGGAATGCAGTCTGTTGTTGGTGAAACCCCTGCGCAAACTGATCGATCAGCAGCAGCAAACAGAACCCGAAGATTATCGGCAGAACTTGACCCTTCCCAAAAGTGGAAGTTCCCTCAGAATGCAGAACTTACACTCGTGAAGAGGCGCTGACGATAAGTTTGCCATGAATAGACAAATCATTCTGCCCCAGCAAATATCTGCTGGCTAATCCCCAGAGAGTTCGTTTCTGGTGTCGGATCGTATGTGGGATAAAAAAAGGATCTACGAGGTACGTTTGGTAATAAAGCAATTACTCACGCAGAAAAAAAAGTTACTATAAAAAAAATCTCCATACATAAAACTATTTTTCTATATAGCTCTCATCACTTTGAAGGCATATATCATAGCAGGGAATGAGTTTTGTATCCCTCTTCATAAAAAGATGCCGCCTATGATGTCAACCACGTAATGACAGCTTCTTTTACCCGTCATCACTGTTGAACTTATGGCCACCAAGGAAGAAGTCCAGCTGTAAAAAGAGAGATGAAAGTCGCTAGGTAAAAGCGGCCAGAAGTTCAACAACAATGATGGGATTAAAGAACCTGTCACTACATGGTTGACATCACAGGCGGAAACTTTTTATGAAGAAGGATACAAAAGCCTGTACTCGATTATGATAAGCTTTCAAAAAGGTGGGAGCTATGTAGTAGAAAAATAGTTCAAGGTATGGTAATGTTTTTTTTCTCAGTGTGTACTTGCTCTTTTGTACTATCAAGTGGAACTTACTTTCTGGGCATATACCTCGGATTTATGAAATGCGGACAAAGGAATTAGCATCTCAATCCCGAGCAGGCTTAAGAATCGGTTGTCAAACATGGGCAGGTCAAACACAAGACTGTGAAATACATACTTTGCGCTTGGTGAAATTTAGAGGTGTTGGTGCACCTAATGTATGGTTTACATTCCCATAGCTTATTAGAGCTTTAAAGCAAATTCTACTCGCGAGAAAAATGTGGCTGTAGTTTGCAAGCTTTAAAACAAAAGCTAGCGTTGAAGGTATCCCATAGCTAACTTGTCTCGCGAGAAATCGCAAGCGGGAATTCAAAAAATCATGGCATTTCTCAATGCACGAAAACGTTTGTTGTTACAGAGAAGGAATTTAATTTTAAGAAGCTACTGATAATTAATCGTAAAAGTATTTTGTAAAAGGAAAACACATTTCCAATTTAGCAATACGTTATCTTTATTTTAATTTTCGCTGACGCTACAATAAACGGAATAAATAAAATAAAACAAAAACAACTAAATTTAAATACACAGAGCTATTAATTAAATAAACTTAGGTAATAAATGAAGTAAAATAATACACAAATTAATAAAATAAAATGAGTAAAATAACAAATATATAAATTCAGTAAAGACTATAAAGTAATTAATGAATATAATGTATAATAAATGAATAAAATGAAATAAATTAAAATAAAATGAAAATAAATAATAAATAAAATTAAATAAATAAATTAAAATTAAATGAAAATAAATAATAAATAAAATTAAATAAATAAAATAAATAAAATAAAATAAATAAATAATTAATAAATTTTTAAACCAAACTATAATACTCAAAGAAGAAATAATAATAAACTGAAGATATTCATCAAACAAATCATGAATACAAAGGAGAAAACTGAAACAAATACAAATGGCGGAATTCTTCCTTCACTTTTCTCCTTTGTATGGCGATCCCGTGTACGCACCTATTGCAGTTATGAGGGGAAGGCGTGTACTGCACATGTGCCTCGGTCATTTCCAAGCAGCAAGTTGCTTTAAAATCAAACTGCCCTAGATATTCGCTTGAAGCGAAAAGCAACTTGAAAATCCTAGCGCTTCACGCAACTAGCGCATACCCAGGCCAGCCGCCAGAAATGTTTGGGCCCCTGACAACTGGGTACGTGTGGGCCCCTCTGGACTCTGCCTCGTGCCTGATGCCTTTTCCCAAGCGTGGCTGACGAGGCCCCCCTTCCGTTGGGGCCCCGGACTAGAGTCCCGTTTGTCCCCCCCTGGCGGCGGCCCTGGCATACCAGCTTGATGTTTAGGATAGCTTGAGCTTGAAAATCACATGCTAAACGCTAAAAGCTTCAAGCTTCAAGCAAAAAGCGAGCTATGGGAAAGCACCTTAAAGGCTTGTACCAAATGGGCACGCTTGTAAAAAGTGATATCTATATCTGACCAACGCAGTGCGTTTGGTTGTCCTGAAGACTTGCTTTTCAGCGCTGGTCAATCGAAGATATGTTCTCCTGGAAAACGACAACGTCCCAATATTGGCCATCTTTAATCAGTTCCGTACAGACAATTAAGAGAATTAAAGTGCGACCCTACTCGCATACAACATGAACCTTGCGCCGTCAGAAGTTCCGGTACATAGCCCACTTCATGAGCAGACGGTGATTTCAGAATGTGGTAAAAGTCAGGAATGGGTGCCGCGATTTATTTTGCCTCCGAATTTGGCGGATAACAGCGTGGAATTAAGCAGACTGTATTTCATTGTTTTTTTGAACTTTTTATTAGAGTAAAAATACGAACTTTTGACTCAAACCTGGTCTGGTATTTACTGAAAGTCGTGAGCAATAGTTTTTTTATTTCTTTTTTTTTTTTTTTTTACAAATCAGAATTTATTGATGCAGAAAAGACATCTGCGGACACAACTTGTATATATATATATATATTACGTCATCATCAATCGGCCCGTAGCCGACGAAAAAGACAGGTCACGGCGCGATTTGTCACCTGATCATCCTAGGTTGAATAATAATGTAATCCTCATTGTTTCCATCTTGGATTTTAAGAATCAGTATTTTTTAGTTTGTTGAAAACAATAAAGGTTGGATTGTTGATCAGCCTACCATGGTCAACGCCTCCTAAAGATAAGGCCTGAGCGCCAAAACGCCAGACATTATTACATCATCATCCGAAGATACGTTTAATCGCATTTCATGGCTTATTATTGGTAGTAATGCGATTAAACGTATATTCGGCGTAGCCAACGAGAAAGATAGGCCCTGGCGCGGAAAAGTCACCTGATCATCTTAGTCCGAATAACAATGTAACCTTCATTGTTTCCATCTTGGATTTCAATAATCAGCAATTTTTCGTTTGTTGGAAACAATGAAGGTTACATTGTTACTCGGACTAAGATGGTCAGACGACTTTTCCGCGCCAGGGCCTGTCTTTCACGTGGGCTACGATCTTCGGATGATGATGTAACAATGTATGACGTTTTCGCCCTCAGGCCTTATCTTTAGGAGGCGTTGCCATGGCGAAGCCGACGCGATCTATACAAAGCCATGGCACTACGTCATTTGGCATTGTTGAAATCCCATCGGTTTTCGTGACGTATTTTAAATATGAATTTTGTATTTTAGATAACTAAGTAAATACAGTAGAATAAAATGCATTAATGCCAAACATGGGTCATTTACCTTTTTAATAAATCATTTTAGTTAAAATTTTAAATATCCTTATTTTGTTCTTAAATTTATTTTTGCAAGACGTCACAAAATCCATCTGTTTGCATGATGTCACAAAATCAGTGCCACGGCTTGATTATATCGCGTCGGCTTGGCCATGGTCAGGTGACTTTTCCGCGCCGAGGCCTGTCTTTTTCGTAGGCTACGCAATCGGCCAAATTTAGGGCTTATTATTGATAGAAATACGATTAACAATAGCCGCTTGATGATGATGTAACAATGCATGATGTTTTTGTGCGCAGGCCTTCTCTCTAGGAGGTGTTGCCAGGGCATTCAAAAGTCACCTGACCATTGGGGTCCGAGCAACAATCATTCCTTCATTGTCTTCAACAAATGAAAAAACAATCATTGTTAAAGTCCAAAATTGAGACAGATGGATTGTTGCTCGGACACTGACGGTCAGGTGACTTTGGAGTGCCATGGCCTGTCTCTCGTTGGCCTCGACTTCAACACGCGAGTATAAGTTGATAGATTAAAATGATATAATTGCCTTCTATATATTATTAAATTTTTATACATATATGTAAATAATTGTTGCACAAGATTTCAATATAGCCCTCATACTAGAAGGTACCTTAATCCTTGTTTGAAATTGTAGATCTGTTTTAATGTTGTGGGAGAATTCTCTCCTTGCATTTTCTATGAAATTTTCCAGAAATTTCAAATTTTATTTCAAAGCCAATAAACCATTAAAATAAGATTTCGTTCTTTGCGAAGTTTATAATAACATTGTAATTTATTTCTATTTTTTCTGTATTCCAGAACCTGAAGAGTCAAATAATGACAACGAACGTGTGGGTGGAACAGGTAAGGGATATTATGTTTTGATAACCTATTAAATATTAATGCAGAACAAAGTGGTTTGATTTTTTTCTGCTTTGTTTTTACGTATGGCAAAGGTTTTTCAACTGAATTTTCTCTTTGTGACATTGACGTTTTTCGCTTTCTCCATTATTGACGTGAACATAACAGGCAACCATGTTGGAGCAAAAGAATGTTCCCGCCACCGATTTTTCTGGCATAAGTCAGACATTCCTGAGATTTCTTTCTCGGCGGCGTAAACATATTCCCTTGGAAGGAATAATTTATATCTGTGACAACGTTGCAAAACGGACTCGAAAGAGCTTCGTTCGCTGATAAAGAATGGGATCCCATCCACATTTAGACTGAAACGCAGGCCTCAAGGAACAACTATCAGGTGGGCTCCTGGATTAAGGCAGTCTGACTCGAAAACCCACCGCGTTCGAATGATGTCATTAAACGTAGAGATAGAAAGTTTGCACGAAATTGATTTAAGGAACAAGTAGGAAAAAAATAGATTAGCTACTTTCAGCTGAACTTGGTTTTAACTTGCACATTAAAATAGTTTGAAAATTAATTAGCATTTTAAGGAATAATCCATTATTCAAAACCACTTCATTATGTTTCTCTCAACGGAGTGAAGAATTTAAAATACTGCTTTTGGGCAATCGAATATAGATTTAAAAAAATAAAAAAGACGCAAATTTTCAGAGATGGTCACGTTTCAATAGCAGATTTTGTATATACCCTAAAGACGAAAAGTCTTCAATCAAACGAGACTCCATAAATGATGTAAAGATTGAGGCAACTCGAGAAATTAGTTCTAACTAAGATTTTTCGAAGGTTTTCTCATTCGCTGGAATTTTTCGTGTGGAATTTACGCCGCACTGGCCCTTGTTAATTGAAGGGGAAACCTCGTGGAACGTTAGGAATTCTATTTATTTTTAATATATAATCACTTCTTTAAGGCATAATTTTGTTCGAAAGAAATTGTAATTCGGTTTGAAACCTTCTGGATAAACTTGGTGTAAAGATAAATAGTTTAAGAAACACATATTAAGAATATTGCTATGCATTACAATTACGTTCATGATTTTATTAAGCACCTCAGTGACAGTTTTAAGCGAACGTTATCGCTAAATGAAATTAAAATACCCTAATGATTGTCGTCGTAAACCATAGCTTTGAAAATAAATAAAAGCTCAAAATCCGATTATCAAATTGTGTTTCAACAAAGAAATATCAACATAGAACTCATGTAAATTAATTTTAAAAAATGGTGGATAATAATTTTAACGCCTTATGTTATTTGTTTCGAAGTGTTTTTATTTATATAAAACTGATATGTCTGTATGTTTTATGAAATTTAGCAATATCGGATTTTGAATATAAGTATGAACACACAAATAATCCTTTCAATTAATACAGTAAATATTAATTTTGGAAAAACGAAAGAATTCTTTAAATGATCATAGAGGAATTTTATGTACAACTATAGCTACCGCCACGTAAGTTGAACGATTTTTTTGACATGCGCAGTAAGTCTTCTTATCAATTTGCTTTGTCTGGGTTTGACCCATGATGCACTTGTTCTACTATAGTAAAGGTGGGGATATCGTTGAAACGTGGAAAGCCTATTAAAAATCACTCCAAAGATTTAAATAAAAAAAGAATATTAGTGATTTTTATTATTTATTTATTTATTTATTTATTTATTTATTTAATGTTTTTTATAATTATCCCCCTAAAACGTGAATCAAGGTAAGCATCGTAGTCGAGGAAAAAGACGGTCAGGTGATTTTTCGATGCCGGTGCTTGTTTTTTTCTTTGGCTACGGCAAGCAATGACGTATATTAAAGATAGACTCCGAATCCTATTGTTAACAGCGGCAAAAAGTGAAGCAAATTGAGCCGTGATAGTTCTGGGCAGGAGTGAGCCGTGGAGTAATTAGCTGTCTGGCTGCTTAGTTTTTGAAGATTTTGGACCCGAGGAATTATTAATTCAAAACTATTATTCAAAGTTGTTCTGCGTACAACTGTACAAACAGACAAGAAAAAGGATCAGGAATCATTTTCCACAAAAATAAATCAAAAATACGTAACTAAAATGAAAATACGTTGCTGAAAGACAGTCGAAACGAAATTGAAATTGAAACCATGATCGAAAAATTGTTTATAAAGTATAATAAAATACTTCAAATACAAAGTAAACAAAAAGATAAACTTATCACTCCGTGATCGGCGTGTGAAAGAATTATTAATCAGCTACTCTCGTGTTTAGCCATGTGTTTTGCATCATCTTCACTCACTTTCAGCCATGACAGTTCTGGGCATGGAGCTTCCCAATTTGCTTCAAGTTACAACAATAGGATTCGGAGTCTATCTTTAATATACGTCATTGACGGCAAGTATTAATTTCTTCAACATATAAACACCAATACGTCATTGACGCAACATATAAACACCACCAATCAATTGTTGTGGCAAACGCGACGGACTGGTTGTTCGGCCATGCAAGCAAACAAACATAAAGCAAGTCTATTTCATGTTACTAATTTCTCTGTTTTTGACAGATTTATCTCCAATTTTAGATATTTCTATCATTGTGGTAGTATTACACAGCTGTGTCTTAAATTTCAACATTATAACTTACTTCCAAGTTGCATTTTAAAACCGGACAAGCATACAAACATTGTCCTTTATACAGGGTGATTCAAATCGTGTGTAAAACAATTTAAGGGGGTATTATAGAGGTCAAGGTAAACACAAAGTCCTATAGAACATGGGTCCGAATTTGAACGATAACTGAGATATGAACAGAAATAAAAATGCCGTCACCAAGATCAACAAGTTAATAATTCACGTTCTGTAAAGCCTAGATTATGAAATTTGGAGGAATAACAGCGTACATAACTCTGTGTATACCGTTAAAATTTGATCGAATTCCAACAAGAAGTTTCCGAGTTACGCAGTCAAAATTGTAACAAGCACTCACAAGTGAACACGTGTTATGATTTTGAATGAGTAACTCGGAAACTTTTTGTTGGAATCGATCAAATTTTAACGGTATACACAATTTTATGTACCCTGTTATTCTTCCAAATTTCATTAATCTAGGCTTTACAGAACCTGAGTTATTAACTTGTTGATCTTGGTGGCGGCATTTTTATTTCTATTCATATCTCACGTCAGTTATCGTTCAAATTCGGACCCATGTTCATAGGACTTTTTTGTGTTTACCTTGACCTTTTTAATACCCCCTTAAATTGTTTTACACACGATTTGAATCACCCTGTATATGTAGATAGATCTTAGGCAACCGAATACAGCATCGTTCAACTCTTTTGGAGCTGGAATCACTGTAGTGGATTTCAATATTAATTAGCCAATGACTCCTTTTATAACTAATAGAATACAGCTTTCTTTAATTTTTTTTCATCGAAGATTTATTTGTACAACAATAATGAGATAAATATAAAAAAATTAAAAATATTTTGTATCAGTTGGACATGAACCTTTACAAATTGAAAAATAAAAACAAGTTGATTTCACCTAATAACTGACAACACTTATGCTTGAAGAACTGTTGCTAGACCATACAATTCAACTTAGATACACCTGAATGAAGCAATTTTCAAGGCGATTCAAAATAAGTTTCCTTATTCAAAGACTCTGAAGAGGGAACCAGTGGACATAACAACGCCAAAATTGAATTTCAAACCACATGAAAACGATCAGGTAATTACCAATAGACGCTGCAAACAACGCCTAGCGACAACAGCGGAATTAATATTAGTTCAGGTCTTTTTCATAAAATCCGGCGTTGCTCGGGCTCTTTATAATATATGTGGTGCAGCGCCTTTTACTGGCGAGTTAAAATGGATAGTATAAAAACCTTCTCCATGAAAAAACACATGTGCCAACTTTCATGATGATCGGTCAAACGATGTTGGAATACCAATATCCATTTTTATATATACAGAAGAAGAAGATTATGGCTCTGAAACAAGGTGGAAACAAATTCAACGCGATCATCGATATCGCAATTTGGAGGATTCCACATGTCTATTCCAAATATCTGTCCATGTTATTTCCTGCTAAATCCCATTAGAAGTAGGAGATCACGTTGTTTTACACATCTCTGAAATTAAACCTTTTTTCAGGCTATGCTTAATAAATACCCAAGTTTGACGAAATGTTATGGAAACATCGTACGAGCACAAACGCATACATTCTACTTAAATGCTAAAAATGTTCGTATCAGAGTGATCGAAAAATATAGTCGAAAATGAAATATATTTCCTAGGTATTTTGATTAAGTACTAGTTTAATACGAAATACGAGTTTAAATGTTTCTTTAGAGCAGCATCTTTGCCCTTGCGGAACTCCTTGAAATAATATCCATGTTTAGACTTGAAATGAAAGAGCCCTCTTAAACATTATAATCTCCAAATTACATAATTAATCGTTATCGCAGCATACTCCGAATAAGGTCTCCTAATTTCAAAACTTTGTCAGCAAGAAATAGATTGCTTAAGACTCCTTTAAAATCATCTGGAGACAACAAAAATATTGCTCTTACAAAGTATTATTTGATCTCTTCTCTCTAAATAAAGTATTAAACTCAATGAAAAAATAATAGATATCAAAGAGATAATATGTTGTGTTTTAATTAGGAGTTATTAAACATTAATCAATTGACTCGAGAAAAATTTCCATGAATAACGTTTCATCTGTATCTCTGTAAAGTTTAATTGCACTAAAGATTGATAAAAATTAATTGTTATATGAAATTATCGATTGTTAAAGTAGTGTTGCCCTATAAAGTTAAAGCATCCCTTTATATTACCTCTGAGCTTGTTGAACGAGGGCAATTTGTTGAGTGATATTGGCCAAAATAGGCATTTACTTTTGCGTGATAGTATAATTTAACACATTTATTGACATACGAAATATTTTATTAGGTAAAAGATCTATTATTTATCCTCATTGGCTACATTTTAACCGAATATAAATTAATTTTACATCAGCTAATCTGTCATACGAATACTAGTCTAAAAATATTTCATGAAATCACAACTCAGTTTGATAATTATGATGCTAATCTTAAATTATAATTTATGCTAAACGCATGATTATCAACAATGGATTGTCATAAAAGTCAGAGTACAAAATCGTCTAATATGCAGGAAGAAGGAGTGGACATTAAACACCATATCCGGTGAAGATTTGTAGAACAGAAAAATACTGAAAATTAAAAAAAAAAAAAAAGCAAAAGTAGATAGGTTGAGCGCGTTTCCTTAAGTGACAAAAAGTATTTTGCAAAAAAAAAATATAAAATTTCATAATCACAGAAAGCCAATGCATTTGTCGAAGTCAAGCTGATAGGCTTGAACCACATTAAAAATTATTCTTAAATAACTTCTGAGAGTATGAAAAAAGTTTTTTTCTCAAGCCTGGACTCGAATCAAGAATCTTCAACTAATCGCGATGACGGCCTAACCAATTGAGCCCCTGTAGACATGGAAGCATTACGCTATCTACACAGTGACAATTATTGAGCTATTTGTAATAAAACATCAAATTTTCAAAACCTACCGAGTTCAAAAATTTTATTCAAATATTAAAAGTAACTAGAGATATTCGGATTTAGTTTATGACATGTTCGATATGCTTGCCATCAATGGCTATGACGAAGAGCAAAATTCTGCAAAATTCGCTGGAATGTCGAGTCATCGATGCTTTCGATGACCTCCTGAATGGCTGTTTTTAGCTCAGAGATAGTTTCGGGGTTATTTGCGTAAACTTTGTCCTTAATATTGCCCCACAAAAATGAGTCACAAAGGTTAAGATCAGGAGAATATAGCGGCCAAGTGATTCCCATTCCAATCTGGGTACTCCAAAGCCAGATTGCGCTCTCCAAAGTGTTCTTCCAGGACTTCAAACGCTCTATTGGTCCGATGGGGTCGTGCTCCGTCTTGGATGAACTACATCTTTTCGAAATCTGGGTCACTTTGGATGATAGGAGGGCTAGACGATGGATATATGGCCAGAAACGCTATATTTCGACATTTTCAACGAAAAACGAACAACAATAATACGAGTGCGCATGCTCAAAAAGATCCCAACATTCCCTGGATTCAACCGCCAAGTTTTAATTGAATCTCGTCAATTGTTCAAAGGTTATCAAGCTTGTTTTTTTTTCATATAGCTCAATAATTGTCACACTGTATATGCCCTTTGAGCTGGTTAGAGCAGTTACCTAGTTCGTAGTTTTCTTCCCTTTTATTTTTATCAATAAATTAAACCATATTGCCAATCATTACATCGACAAATGCACATAATTTGCTGCTGGCGGTATTTTAAATCGGTGTTAAGACGAAAACCGATAATCTGCTTATTTCGAACGCAATTTTGGTGTAATTCTCATCAACAAGTAATCTTCAATGAATATAATTTGCAAGAATGGCTCATTGGAGATATGTGTAAGGAAGCGAGTACTATGGAACAGGCTGATCAGCTTCATTCCTAAATTGTATAGCAAATATTTAACTTTCTTTTTTTGAATTTAAAAGAGGGGGGAGGGTTAAATTCTATATTACTATGAATTCTATCTACTCTTCACTATTAAAGTCCTTCACAAAATTTTTTAACTATTCTATTTAATTATTTTCGATAATCTTTTTGTTGAAGTGACTATGTAATTAAAATTTTTATAGGCCTATTAAACTTTTGTTTTGTTACACATTCAATTAAAAAAAAGAACACGAAATTGCTGTGAAAAATAGAGTATAACTATCAGAGATTAAAAGATTTCTATACGATAAGGAGAAATCTGTGGATATATTTTTGAATAATCAAATGGATATTTTATAACCACCGCTTATCATTGTAGAAATGTTAAGTCAAAATAATTCAAATTCCAGATCAAACATAGGAGCAAGTGACTACCACAAAAGTACTTGACATTATTCTTTTGATGAAGATCTTTTACAAAAATTTTTACTAAAGTTTCGAGTCCTTGTCATTCTACGGGATTCTGTAGTGCTAATTTTCGCCGATTATTTCTTGTGAACTCATTTCTGATATTATCAATTGTGTGGTGGTTGGAAAGAAATCGAGTACCCAACTTCTATGAAAATATTTCATAGAAGTATTTGCATCTGAGCTGCTTGAATTAAATTAATTAAGGGCTAACCAAGACGTACTGGTAAATTTGTTACGCTTTAAATCACTAATGGATTTTTATTAATGTAGAATTTCATATTTTCGAAAATGTTATTGTGGTTGTAATTTTTCACTGCTTAAATATTTTGCCATGTGATTGAATATAAAAAATGAATTTCATTATACAATTAGAAATTTATTTTTGTATATGATTCACGTAAAGTTTTTTCCCTTTTGTTAAAATAATTTAGAATAGCTCAGGTTTTCAAGGTCATAATTTGGTTTTTACGTGTGATGAAATATTTATATTTCCAACATTATTACGGAATTATTATAAATTGGTAAATTATAAACACGAAAATCCGACCTGTTGAAACCGCGGCAGTTTGGTTTTTTTTTTCTGAAATAGTACATCAAATAAAATGCACTTTCAAAATTTTATGAACAAGATTGACGGAAGCATTTTTAAAGAATTGTCAAACAGAGCCAAATTTTTAGCAGAAAGACCATTGGTGTATAACATAATCATGAACCGGATAATATAACCGACGAAGTTTATTTAAGTTTAGATAATAAGTGCAGACATTATTGGCCTTATCCTCGCCGAATAGTGCACTGATGGGGCTTTTCAGAGGCACTGCCCCGAGGTAACAGCCATCTCGCAGTAGCAACGCTTGAGAAATGATTCTAACGTTTTCATCAACAGAAATTCGAATAATTCCGAATTTAAGAATATACTCCGTGTTTGGTGTTAGCAGCTAAAATTTTATTAATGTATTTTGTTTAACGTACTCTTTCAGTACAAAAAAAAACTTTGTAGCGACATGACGGAGCTGTGATCATTCTCTTGTCAATGGAATTTTATTAACCAAAAAAGTAGCCTACTATTTATAAATTTATTTCGTTATTATAAATTGGCGAAATAATTATTATTAAAATGACTGCATTCTAACGGAGATATTTTATTACATCAAAAATCATAAAATTAAAATCCATTTAATATTGTCTGCCTAATATATTTATGACATAATCGGAGATTATTCTATTTGCGTGAGGTAAACGGTTGGTAGAATTCGAAAAAATACACTTGATTATAGGTTTTTTAATGTCATTCAAATTCCGGAATGCATTATGGCAAAGTTCTTATGGTATTTCAAGTTGATATCTACGAGTACTGCTGGTAGTAAATGAATTTGTCATCCAGTCTTTGATAAAACGATTGAGTGGTGCGGATCGACGACAACTCAATGACTATATTAATCTCACATTTCCAGTAAATGAAGATGACGTAAAAAGGTTTCATTTGCATACGAAGGGAGATAATAGATGTATATTTTACCAAAGAGAACGCAGTATGAATAGTTCTGTTGAAATGAAAGCCACTCTTACTCTATCACTTAACGTATTTGTATCTTGTTTTAATGAAACAGATTTTTATTCAATTCTGTGTATAATTTGCTCAATAATAACGGAAACGTCTAAAATATACTTTTATCATTCGGTATTATGACAATTGCTTTTAAATTCAGGAAAATTTCTTAATGCTTTCAAATTCATGGAAGATAGCTATTTCACCCCCCCCCCCCCTATGTGAAACACAATACTTTCGAAATGATATGATTAAAGCATTGTGAGGCGAGCACTGCCAAATATAAAATCTCATTTACAATCAGTAAACCGAAAATAATAAATTTCGAAATGACGCGGTTTCACTCTTTTAATCCAATTACTATTAAGATGTTGAGTGTTATGCAGAATTGTAGACGCAAACGGTAATTTACTTATCGCTAGGTGCACATGAATAAATTTCAATGTGGATTTGATTCAGAGAGTTAGAGTGAATAATTCTCGATATCTTCAATCGGTAACCTATCGTGACATTTAGAGTGCACGACGACAAAAATCTAGGGTCACGCTTCGATTGTGCATTGAGCTCTTCCATTTCGATGTCAAAGCTAAGCAATCACTTGGGCTCGAATTCTAAGCTTGCGTACGGTCATCTGAGAGACGAACATTTAACGGAATAGATCGTTTTGTTACACAACAATACTTCGCCTACGCGTGCGTCGATACAACGAGGCAAACTACGCGGGTAAATCCTCGGGGGAAACGTCAACCCTTGCTCCTTGTCACTTCGTGAATTCTGTGTTTTTAGGTTGAAAATGAAATGCGATCTGACATGGTGTCGATTCCACATCGAAAGCCTATGCAACAATGACGGCAACGAGGATCAAAAGATTTTTACGGGTGCCTTATACTTAAGAAAAAAATTTTAACAAAAAATATTTTTCCCCCTTTAAAAAGAGGATGCTAAAAATCCGCTTTTTAATCTTTTATGCAAAACAACGTTTTTCTATCAATTAAAGCAAACTGCTCACATAAGGAATATTAGACATTGGCTTATATAAGACACTTAATCATTATCATATGAAAAGCATTCTTATTATGACCAATTAACGTATTTTTTTCTAAATCATTTCGTAATCTAATAACTTGACCGATTCTCGTTCAAATGATCTCAAATCTTATTAGCATATGTAGAAACTATTCAAACGTCTATTGGTAATGTCAACGCACAAGCATGTTTGGCAGGAGCTGAAATACCTACTTGAGTGGTAACAGGCGGTGCACATATTGGAAACTTCCAAAATCGCTCAAGAAATTCAATTTCAGAAAAGAAAATCGTATTTTGGTCAACATTGCGCTTAAATTTTAGTTCCGTTTAGTTTTCCTAAATTTTTGAGTTATATACCATCTCAAATGGCACCATCTTTTCTGAAACATTTTTATATTGATAGAAAGAAATTACCTCCACTCAAATTTAACTTATTAAATTTCAACACGTAAAATACCATTATTCTGCCTAATTTTTTTTCAAGGAGTTTTTATATTGAAGGTCTGCCCACGGTCAATCAGGGAATTCATTTCTTTCGCTATTACCCCATGACTTTTTTTTTCTTTTGGTACACAAAACGCCAGTTTTGTCGACTCGTTAGAATTGTCTTTTGTTGGCGTCTCGACGTTGTTCCCGTCCCCTAATTATCCTCATAATGGCGTGATGGTGATGAGGAGTCATAGGGGTGCGATCACTTAATGAAGACTTATTATCATCTCTTTTGCGCCTGTTATTGCCGCGCCAGTCCGAGGCTATTGATCTCCAGAATCGATGACAACGGCTGTAAAATGGCCGACCAGCATGAGACAGACAGAAGAAGAAAAAGGGAGGAAGAAGATACAGCGAAGAATGGAGCGAGATGAGTAGAACGAAAATGGGAGGGAAGGATACTTCGGATCGAAAAATCCTGGGCTGAGAAAAATAGTCCGAGCAGAGAAAAGAATCAAAAGAATGTTGACGGAGAAAAATTGATCAGAAACGCTGGCAATGCAATGATGGAGTGTCCCCAGTCTCGACCAGAGGGAGCGCTCGTCAATTGACGTCAGAACCACGTGTCGACAAACCTTCGCCAACGGCCACTGCTTTTTGAGGAAGGTTAAAAAAACACCCCCACCCCCATAATGGCCCCCTCTTTTTTTTCTCCTTTACCCTCAACGTTATTCAATATACGTAAATAAATTTCCCCCTCTATTTGACACAATGTTGAGCGACCCATCAAAGTAACTGTTCTTTACGTCGTTTACAGCTTCTCGCAGTGAAATGTTCTTCCTTTATGACAATTCGCATTACAGACAAGGGCATATTTACGGATTCTAACAATTTTTCTGATTGTCAAAAATTATAAATAATTCTCATTGACTTGTTATTGACGTAAAATTAAGAAACACTACTATTTCATGTAAAATTCTGGCAAAGAGAATTGATTTTTATTTGTTTATTTCCAGCAATGGCACGACTACAAATTGGTTTGGGATCCTGCAGAATATGGAGGCGTGGGAACCTTGCACGTGCCATCCGAACACATCTGGCTCCCTGACATTGTGCTCTACAATAAGTAAGTATGGAATTGACCGATATCTAAATGAACGTTCCGTTTAGAATTATAATTAAGTTAGCGAGCGGAAGTATTGTCCATTTTATAGAAATAGACACCAACCTTTCTAATTCAATTACCAATGTAAAGCAATCGTTTGGAAAATTTATTGACATTTACACAAACAATTGAACAAATTTGATTCTATGACCAAAACAAAGATATCTATATGTCGCGTGTCTGGATTATCACATATAATCGAAACAATCTATCGATTTTCAAATCAATCGGTTCCTAGTTGAACGATTCTTCTCTACTGTTATGATCACACTACGCCGTAGAATGGAACTCAAAAACATTAATAAATCGATTGATCTTTTTTCAGAAATCTCGAACGATGCTGATGGCGTAAATACTGTCGAACTTCGATAATCCAAATTTATTGATCGAAGTTTTCCGCTTTTTCCTAGACACCTTAAACAATATTTAAAAATGAAAGAACTAGCCAAAGCATAAAGGGCAAAGAAGAAATTTCAGCACACATAACGAGTTAAAAGTAGTATTCAACAAGTCGTTGAGTCTTTCTATCGTTGATTCTACAATAAAAACAATTTTTAATATACAGGGTGAGTCAAAAGTCATTGGACACCTTCCTAACTTGGATACCTATGTAGTTACGCAAATTCCAATACAGAGAATAAATAGAAACTTGAGGGTGCTCTATCTGATGGAGCACCTTTTATCATCTCAAATATGCAAATTAAGACATATCCAAATTCTATCTCGAAAACCGTAAGAGATACTGTTGGATATTTCCGCTGATAAAGTAAATAAGTTGTGGAGGATGCTTGTGAAATCGAAAAGTTAGCTTTATTGGGCATGTTTACTTGGCCGTGCGGCCATACACAGATATAGAAATGAAGTGAAGAAAAAACAACAAAGGAATGCTGAGTACAAAAGAGAAACGAGGGGATCCTGGGTAATAAGATCATAGTGTTCTCCTAATAGATGGCGCCGTATGTTACGACATTTCCAAAACCTCCCCTGGTAGCTCTCCGCGCCGATTATCCGTGTTTATTTTCGGTTAAACCCAATTCGGCAACGCACTCGCGGTGGCGAGGTCCATGAAGTCCTTTTGTGAGGATGTCCGCTGTCATCTTTTGCGTCTCCAGATATTCCACTTATATGTCACCCCTCTCCCATGCTTCCCTCTCGAAGAGACAGCGAATGCCGATGTGTTTTGTACGTGCATGATGCAACGGATTCTTTGTCAGATAGCCTGCGCCTTGGTTGTCATTGAAAATCGTCGTCGTTCCTTTCAACATTCCGGCTTCGTCGAGGTGGATTGCCTGCCTTGCTGCTTCGCTCAGCGCAATGTACTCCGCCAGTTTAAATACTCGGATGGTCTGCTTTCGCGCTTCCCATGCGATTGCTGCTCTAGCCAGTTTAAATACTTGTCCGCTATAGGATTTTCGATCCATGGAACAGGCGCCCCAATCCGAGTCGGCGTATCCAACAAGTTCCTCCCCGGTCTTCTTGTAAGTAATTCCGTGACTCGTGATTCCCTTCAGGTACCTTAATACACGCTTGGCTGCATTCTAATGTTCTACGTTGTAGCATTAGTTGAATTGACTCAGCTTGCTAGTGGCGTACGCAATGTCGACTGAACTCCACGCCAAGGCAGTAACTCACTGGTCCCAAGTCCTTCATTTCGAACCTGCGACTCAGCTTTCCTTTCAATTCCTTGATCCATCTTTCGCTGTCACTTGCGATGATGATGTCGTCGACATAGATTCCCAACATCAAAAGGTTTGTCTCGCGATTCGCCACGTACGCGCATGTGGATGGTCCGTATCATCAGAAGACTCTGCTGTGGATGGCTTCATTCCGAGCTGTTTTAGTTCGTGATCCAGTTTCTTAAGCCATTGCCTTCCGGATTGCTTCAGTCCATATAAAGCCTTTACGGTCTTGCAGACTTTGTTTCCTCCTTCGTTCAGTTGTTTCAGCCAGTCTTGAGCTGTATCGCAGACTGCATCTTGCCTCCAGTCATTTCGCTTTTCCCCCTCCGTTTCCGGCAGTGATCTCAGACAGAATTTCCTCCAGCTGATCGGGTACCTCCATATAGATGTCTTCCTCTATCTCACCGTTTAGGTATGCGGTAACCACATCCATCTGGTGGACTTTCATCTCACGTTCCACAGCAATGCCCAGAATGGTGCGTATCGAGCTGGCCCTTGCCTCTGGGTGCAAATGTCTCATGGTAGTTTGTCCCTGGGACTTGCGCATAACCTTTCGTATCCAGTCGCGCCTTACGTCGTTCGACTTGTCCATCTGCCTTATACTTAGTTCGCATATCAGTAGGCTGCCGATGGCTTTTCTTCTTTGGGGTCTGTCGACTATCCTCCAAGTCTTATTCTTGGTTTGGGTGACGTACTCCTCGTAAATGGCTTTCTTCCATTCTTCCCCGTCAGGTCCTTCTAGGGCCTCCTTCACGTTTGGGGGGGTCCAGTTCTGCAACTTGGTAACAGGACCCAGCCGACTCCTCTGCTTCTGGCTCGTTGACGTTGGTATCTCCGTTTCGGTCTCGCTTTGCCGGTTGGAACTTCTTTCGTGGTCTTCCGACTTTCCCATGGGTCGATCTGGTCCGTGTCGTGTGGCTTGTCTGTCATTTTCTGCCACCTCTGGTTCCATCGTCTGCGGTGGTGTTCTCTCTGTTTGTTCCATCCCGGAGGCGGTCGTCTTGCTTACTTTCAAACTCACAAGTCGTTGGGGTTGTCCCTGGGCCTGGTGATTCTTGCCTTTCCATGAAGCCTTGTTCCCCCTGGACCCTTCCTTAACGCATAGCATCGTCTGCCAAACGATTGCATGTGTCGCACCGTTAGTCGCCTACCTTTCCATATGCTGTGTAGAGTTTCTCCCTTCAGCCCTCTTGTGATACATCAATTTCGAATATAACAAGCCGTGTTCACTTCCTCAGCCCAGAAAGATGGTGGGAGTGCAGACTGGATCAGCTCGCATCTGGCCATCTCTACGAGCGCCCGGTTGAAACGTTCTGCGAGTCCGTTTTGCTGGGGTGTGTACGGTACAGTCAGCCTTCTCTGGGTTCCACTTTCCATTCTGGTATTCATTTCCGTTGTCGCTCTGCAGGTACTTGATTTTCCTGTTGAGCTGGTTTTCGACGCGCGCTTTGTAGGACGTGAAGGCTTCAAAAACTTCGTCTTTGGATTTCAGAGGAACCATCTCACACCAGCGGAATGCCTCGTCGATGAACGTCGCAAAATATCTTGCGCCACCATTTGATGTGGTTTTCATTGGTCCGCAAATGTCCGTGTGGACAATCTCCAAGAGTTCGGTCTCTCCCTTTGGAAATTGGGTCTGAGCCATCTTTCCCCGGGCGCAAACTTCGCAGGTCGGCAAACTCGTGTTGTCTTCCAGCTCTAGCCCGTGCACTGCGTCTTTCTTTGCCATTTCCTTCAGGTCTCCTTCGTTCAGGTGACCAAGTTTCTCGTGCCATTCTTCAATTTCAATTTTCCTTCAGCCTTTCCCTAAGCCGTTGCTGCGGTGTGTTTTTCTTGTCGCACGAAGTAGAGGTCTCCGACACGATCGGCATAGAAGAGTACTCGCCAGTCATTTTCGTAGAGGACGTACGCCTTGTCATTCTTGAAAAGTACGTCATAGTTCCTGTTCGTAATTTTGGGCACGGACATGAGTTTGATCCGCAGTTGAGGCACGAAGTAGGTTTTTTCAAGTGTAAGCTGCTCACTTGTGGTCCCGTCTCTCACCTTCAGGGCTATGTCGCCAATTCCTTCAATTTTGGTGCTGTCAATGCTTGCTAGGTTCAGTGATTTTTTGATCAGTTCCAGGTTGCTGAATTCCTCCTTTTTTGGTTTCCTGTGTGACGTGCACCCACTATCCAAGCACTATCTCAAGTCGGTTTTGAACGCTGACTGCATGACGGACTCGTTTGTTGTCAACTCCATTGCGATTAGGGATGTTGCACTTCCGTTCTGATCCCTTTTGGAAGACTTCGTGGGACACTCTGATGCCTTGTGTCCAGGTTTCCGGCATCGATGACACAGGGCTACCGTCTGATGCACTACCCTCACTTGCCGCCACCGTCTGATGCACTACCCTTGGAGTCGTCCTTGGTCCCTTTCCGTTGGTTTCTCTTATGGTCGCGTCGGTTGTGTTTCCCAGCATACATTGCTCCCCATGTAGAGTCGCTGTCCTTCGATTTTCTCGCGTCGTACTCCTCTGCAATCTTTATGCGGAGCACCTCTGTTTTTGGGAGATCGTCACGCGATTCGATTGCACACCTGAAGTTCTCGAAGGATTCTGGAAGATTATACAGTAGCATGATTGCCAAGAGGTCGCTGTTGATTTCCAGATCCATCTCGGCCAGCTTGTCGACTGTGTCGAAGAATTCCGCCAGAAAGAGTGAATTTCGGACGTCCTCCCCATTTTTTTATTCTAGAAAGAGTGAGCCGTTCCAAGAGCCGCTTCATGTATTTCTTCCAGTCTCAGCCAGAGTTCCCGTGACGTCTTGCAATGTTTTACCTGCTTCAGTTCGGCCGGTGACCTTGAGAGCACAAGGTCAGACTTTGCTGTTTGGTCATTGGAGTCCCAGCTTTCTATTTCCGCCCTATGGCCATTGGTACTGGTCGTTTGATGGTACCATTTACGTGGCCCAAATAATCGTTTTTAACTAGTATTGCTTCTGCTTACATTCGCCATGTGTCATAGTTTTCTTTTGATAAAAGTTCTATTCTAATGGTGAGATTCATGGTCGGGAAATTGTGGGAAGTGGCTGACTACGATTCCAATTTCCAGTTCGAGAAGGAGAAAAAAAAGTTACACGCACACACTGTTCTTCCTAATCGTATAATGAAAAGGAGAAAGACTTACAGTTTGTTGTTATTTTTTCGAGTCCAATCAGTTGTACTTAATTCCACGTGCGTTCGAATGCAGCAAGCAGAATTTCTTTTCCTCTTTTAAATAAAGTCACTAGATCCAAAAAATATTATTCGCGCAGTGGAAGCTTGTTGAGCCCATATCCTGTTGGATATTTCCGCTGATAAAATAAATAAGTTGTGGAGGATGCTTGTGAAATCGAAAAGGTAGCTGTTTATTAGGCATGTTTACTTGGCCGTGCGGCCATATACAGATATAGAAAAGAAGTGAAGAAAAAACAAGAAAGGAATGCTGGGTACAAACGAGAAACGAGGGGGATCCTGGGTTAAACGATCATAGTGTTTTCCCAATAGATGGCGCCGTGTGTTACGACATTTCCAACAGATACACAACAAAATTCCAATTTCACATTTGTTCAACAGCAAATTCCAAACAAAACAAAAGAAATTCACGAAACTCCGATGAGCGGATCACCCACAATCCTCATTGCAAGCTCTGCAACATTAAAACCTTGATTCCTGTCAATATTGAGGCAAGGGATGAGTGGCCATAGGAGGAAACCAGAGCAATAGAATCCAAAGATCCCGAGTTCATGTCATCCAGGCCTCATTGAACTGTCGTGCGGAATTATACTGTAGTGCAAGTGGACATCATATTGAACGCTATCTTGATTGATGGAAAGACTGACTTTGTATCAGATGACTGTTTGTAAGCAACAAACAGTAGAAGAGCCAATTGTCCTATACAGGGTGTATCAGGTTCGATGGTCATAAAGTACCAAGCGTGATCCTTTGCATGATTAGAAACTTAAAGTTCCTTATGCAAAATGTTCAAAACTCAACTGTTAAGGGTCTAAACATCACGCGAAGTTTGCTGAAAACCTGTCGAAAACATCATTTAATCTCAACAATTGCCGCCGATTTAATTGTAATCGCCCCTTTGAATTTAATGCACTGGTGCGGAAAGTTCATAAATGACGTAACGACGCAATTTAAATTTTGAGTTTTCGACATTTTCGATAAGGGACTTTAAGTTTGTAATCATGCAAAGGATCACGGAGGTACTTTATGACCATCGAACCTGATACACCCTGTATATCTATATGAAAGATGCATGTTATAAGATTAACACAATCTGGAGCCATCATTTTCCTACATTAGAGATATCTGCATATTTAGAAATTTTTCTCTGCTGTCTTGATTAGTCCCCCTATAGAATTTGGTAGATTACTCTAAATGATGATATTAATAATGACAATAATAATAATAATAATAATAATAATAATAATAATAAATTCAATACATTCTTCACAATCCGAACAATTTCGGATTAGCGAACAAGTAGCCTACAGTTTTTTACATCAGATTTTTTATTCTATTTAAAAAATAGCTTCTGACAGTTTACATAAATATTCTATTTAAAATTATATACATCCAGTTTTTCTATTATTTATTTTTTTTTTGACAAAAAATTCCGACGCACTCGGAGAAATTAACCTTTCGATGGGACATGCAAAAGATCAATATTTGCAAATGAGTCTGGACCTACATAGTAAGAAACCCACTCACTGTCTTACGCTTCACTGCCCGATAACAAGAAGTCATAGTTCGGGGGCCATTTCGTTTGATAATCGGAAGCCATTGGTAAGTCTTCCGTGGAACACTGAGAGCACCATGATGGAAACATTCTATAACCCGTTGGGCCAAATTAAGCTTCCAAGATATAACGCACGGCCAGATCGAAAAATCGCTAGATCTCTCGCGTATTGACCTTTTTTTTACCGCACACTTGGCCACAGCGTCGTTGTTGCCGTTTGCTATTATTTGTTCGAGTGTAATGGCGGCAGACATACCCAATAAAAAGTTGAATTTTCACTTTTTTTCCCCGCAAACTTTGGACACCGCGGCGTTGTTTTTGTCTGCTAATATTTGCTCGAGTTCAATAGCGGTGCGCATTGGTTTACCAAATAAAAGGTCCATTGAGTACATTTAGGATGTGATGATGCGACCACCTCAGAGCATCAGACCGGCAAAGTTATGAATCCACATCGGGTAACAGCTTGTATGAAAGCCAGAGGTGGATCAACGACAGTCCATTTCTTCAAATCAGTCTCCTCAACACGCACCCTGCTTTGTAACAAAGAGCATAGTCATATTGGTACAGTAACGTTCCAATACCAAAGTGTTATAAAATTTTGGCGTTGCAGGATTACCCAAAATGTGAAATTAAGTTGCAAATAGTTCTTGCCATTGAACAAATTGACTCAATGGAGCATGAAAATGGGCCCAAAAATCATGAAACCATCATCTCCGAACTTCATTGGGCACCATTCACGTACTCCGAGCCTCTGCCAGATACATTTCATTGTCATAGTGTGCACCGAGATTCGTCACTACATAAGATATAATAAGTTTCGGCGAATCGTATGCCATCTTGTACGTGCTGACATCCTATGATTGCCGCGTAGCTCTATGAACGAATTATACACCAATATGAACGATAAATGAGTCCAATAAAACACGTTTTTATTTATATTACCTTATCTTTCTTAGACATTTAAATTAGGACACGAACATTGGAGGGATGTTCGGAAACTTTTGATCACATGATGTAGATCTTACCTAAAGTTATCGCCATGCCGAATTTCACTCTTTTACATATCTAGAAAACATATTGACAGGATGGCCCTTCTAACTTCGACCTCTCTAACTTCTATCCAGTAAGCCAATCAAGACCAAACTAAATAACGAAGTAAGACATGCCTATAGAAAATATAGAGAAATCTACAAACCAAATTTCAAACTTTTCTGTCAACGGATGTTGAAAATATAAAAGGAACAGACAGACGTTCTTGGTAAAACAATTAAATTCTTCTGCTGCTTAATAATGAACCACTATCATTATGGAACCATTGGTTTTAATGTGTGTAGAAAACTGATGTATATGAGAGAAATGTTCATATGAAATATCCGCATGTTATAAATATGTAATTAACGTTAAAGCGGATTATAACATCGTCACATTCAACAAAGAGCTCGTCAGATAAACTCCGCTTTAAGCTTAGAACGATTGTTGGGAATATTTAAAATGATGCAAAATAAATTCCTTTTTATTTTCTCGTACCTTTAAAATGGAATTTCTGCCATTGTAGAAATTGATTTAATGAAGTCATTGTTTAGTTGAGTTTTATGCAAGAGTTCTATTATATAATAAATAAAGTTTATAGCTCATTATACCTTATGTATCGTAAAATTTGTGAATTTATTGCAGCTTTTCATTTCAAACTGGCATCTTTACTGTGCAGCGACTATCTCCCAATTACATTTAACTCTTTTGCTTTATCTTTAGCTGACGCTTCCTAATAATTGCACTGAGAAATGAATTTCTCTCTCTCTCTCTCTCATCTATTCGTCGGTGGGGTGGGGGTGGGGAGGTGAAAGTGAATGCAACATTTGCGGCGCGTGCGTTTCTGCTGCACAAACATTTGCCAATGAACAGCAATTGTAATCCGGTGTGTTTATTAATTGCGTTTCCTCAAAGCTTGCAACTGTTAATCATTGTCGGTGAATTACTGAGACCATAAGGAAATCAATAATTTGATAGAACCCGCTGTATATCGGTTTAATTCATATATTACAATCCATTAATATTTCATGAAGTTATGCAGCATGAACTTGGCAATCCCATTTTTAATGCTTAATTTATAATCGTTAGCTCATTAAAAATCTCACCAGATGAAACTTTCTCGCGGCATGGAACTAGCTAAGCAAACAAGACTCGCTATTGATTTTGAGTAAAATCAATTCATCGAATATATTGGTCACCTTTATAAAAAAAAAAAAAACAAACTAAACGCCGGCGAACACTGAAAAGCATATCAAGTCAATGGCTCTATTACATGCTATTATAAAATATTCATAAAATATTTGTCTTGACGAATAGTTCTGAAGCACTGATTGTCTTATCTGTCACAATTGTTTTGAATTTATTCATCAGACCAAGAATTCGTCAATACATGTATGTAAGCCCTACACCATGAAATCTGTATATGAAAACGTCTCCATCGTCGATTCATTCACTTTATCATTATGGGCACGAAAACTACAATTCAAGATGTTCAGTGAGGGTTTTACTATACGCCAACCTCAGCTGTTCATCATTTTTCATCATTAAGTAACATAAGGTTCATCTTTATTTATATAAAGCTGTATGTCTCACTGTACATATCCTGAATGGCTTCCCTTGTATGAAGCTGATGTTTTTCTGACTTACACAGTTGGAAACAGAGAAAATGCAATATTATGAAAATGTTATCGCAGCATCATGAAAATTTCAGTTTATAATGTTGACACAAGTTCTACAATATTTTTCTAGGTCAATGAAGTCATTGGAAAGTGCGATAAAAAGGACAGGTTACTTGTTAAACCAATTATTTCGGGTTTTTCAAGACCACGATAGCAAATGATATTAAAGGGAAAAAATTTGAAGGAAACATTCCTCGATCTGGATCTGGATTCATGAGTGTCAATTCTGAGTATTTTGTTTCCATTTTTTCCCATTAATACCATTGCCATAATGCTTGGAGAATTTACTCAAGTTTTCATTTATTAATTTCTTACCACGAAAGGCGTTTATTTTGCTTTGTAAAAATATAGCTTAAGAAGTAAAATGCCAATAAGACACCGTCGACGACAGTTTCATCTAATAGATGACTTTAAATGAATTTTGATTATAAGACTAAGCACATAGCTCTATCGCTGCTTAACGATTGGATTGGATGCTTTTGTTTTGTTTTTTTTGATAAATTCAGTCGAGTCAAACTTTTGACCCTCCGTTTGATCTTATGGTATTGGTGGGGGGGGGGGGGCGGCGTTGAGGAGGGCGTCTAGCTTTCTCGATGCCGACGAATTTATTGTTCTCAGTGCATTGAGCGGGATAGCAAGTGAACTTGGAAAATGCATAATTTATACGCACCGTAAATTCTTAGCTAATGTTGTGATAGATCACGGATATCGATTTCTGTAAATGAGGGAATTACTCATAAATAAAATGTAAAATTAATACCACGCGATTTTTCTTTTTTTTTAATGTAAACAGAATTAATAGAAGGAAACTGAAAATATATTCAAAACATGGACATGAACACCAAATGAAATATTTTCTAAACGTTTTCTTAATTAAATTTTTATGACCGATTTAAATTTTACAAGCACGTTCATCTGTATTTCAGAATTCATCTAATCCACTCGTAAATTAGTCATGTAAAAAATTTAAATTGGATGGAGAGTGGCAGATCAAAAATATTTTATGCTCATTCCAAAACCAAAATAAATATGATATATTTGGCGATTCAAAAAATCGGAAATGTTCTCTCTTAGACATTCTCGTATTCAAACTGTGCACGACAGAGCAAAAACTGTTGAAGTAAGATCCCCCTGAAATGGGTTAGCTTGCAAAGAGAATCAAATTGGGTGTTGCCGAAATATAGCCTTTTTTCAGGTATTTTAGTTAATTAACAAAATAAATTAACACAGTCTTAATAGTTAAAAGGAGAGAAGTTTAATTGTTTACTTTTGTTGCTTCACTTGCTTCATTTCAAGCAAAATACACTTATACAAAGATGTTGAATAACTGTTCAGAAGCTTAACATAGGATTTTACAGGTATAATACCTCTCTTTCTTGCGCGATATACCAAGTTTTATTTGTTTACCTTTATTTAAAGTCCTGTTTATATTAAGAAAGAATATTCGTTTAGGTAAAGTCCCATTTTCGATTGACAGATTAGGTCCAAAAGTTGATACAGATATTTTGGTATACGAACCAGATGGCAAATTTCATTCATCTATACTCTATCCAACGAAAGAAAAACTGGGCATGTCCAGTTAAATTTCCAGTTTCAACTGTTAATCATTGTTAATTTTAATCAATATCTAACAATTAAAATTGGGAATTTCATTAGATATGCCCAGTTTTTCTTTCGTTGGACAGCATATAGCATGTTATGTTCTTGAGTTAACGTGTTCACATGTTCACATGTTCTTGAGTTAACGGGGGAGGCCGTGGCCTGGTGGGCTTTCACTGAAACAACTTCTGTGAAGTTAAGCAACATTAGGCACGGCTAGTCACTGGATGGGCGACCATCCGTGATCCACGATCTACACCCCCCCCCCTGTCTGCTGTGACCATCATACAGCAGTCGTTAATCCAGGCCCATCCAGGGACCCAACTCGTCGGCCTCAGGCCATACAGGCCCTGGATGGACGTATTGGATTACCAGTAATAATAATAACATACAAGCAGACACATAAACTTACCGGTAATTCTAAAAATGTGTTTTTCGGACTTAGGGAGGTCTAATTTTTTGACGATTACAATAGTTTATACTTCGTAATAGAGAAAGTAACAAATTCGGCATTTTCCCTCTAAACGCATTTATTGATATAATTTTTATATGGATATTAATTGATACGCCCGGCGTTGCTCGGGCTATTTGTTTGATGAAATTTTGCAATATTTGATATTGCAATATACGTAAAAAGACACGAAAATCTTCAGAATTAATACAGTAAATATTAACTTTAGAAAAACGAAAGAATTCTTCAAAATGCGCGTGTGTACACTTGGGTTTGATCTAGACAATTCGACATTGCACCCTTAACTTTTTAGAATATCAAAGAAAGGCTATGAGTATTGAATTATTTCTGTCTATATTAAAAAAAATCCTTCATAGATGGATTAAGGAACTCTGTTTACAGCCCCATCAACATCCCTCTTCAACTTGCAACTATTTCAATAGACTTGTATTCAATCACAAAGCGTGGAATCATATTCTGAATGTGACATTATCAGTTTTAGCAGCAAGGAATGCCCTCTCACACAATCAGTTGTGATTTTTATAATTTTCTAATGTGATTAGATAAACATAACTTCTCTAAAGAAAATTACTACATTAGAAGCACAATACGAAATATAAATTGGGCCCGCGTGTATAAGACTAATGACAAATATCTCGTTTACAGAACTACGGTATTTTGATTAGCTCTTCATTATTTGTATGCCATACTTATGGGTATTATTTATACATTGTTGTTCACCAACATTCTGCCAGACGAAGAGTCGCACAATGAAATACTTTTATTTGTTAATTTACTGTATTCTGGCATTTGTTTAACTCGAATTCGTTAACTAGGCTTGTTCCTAGCAGTATCGGATACATACAGATATTCTTTAATTCTGTGATTAGTATTGCTTCAGGCGCTAATATCCTGCTATTGAGGCAATTTGAAGTAATTACGTCTAATGAAAGAAGGACGATCAGTTGTGTAAATTAAATTATCCTTTAAGAATATTCACGTTCTAAGTCGAGAGTAAAATTTCGACTTCATTTTTTTCAATTTGTATGTTACACAGATTAAGAAAAACTTTCCCGTTCATAAACGTCGTTAGTTTCTATTAGTTTTAATTCAACTGATGAAAAATATGTACACGACAAATTAATGAAATATTAATTTTGTTTGAAGGAAAAACAAACAATTAAGGTTGAATTAATTTGAATTATTTTTAATAATGCCTTAAGTAAATATCGATTTGTCATTTTTTAGATTATTTTTATCGCTTATATTTTTATTCCGTTTTTCTTCGTTGTTTATGAAGCTAATTTAATTTTCCCATCGCGTTATTTGCAATTAAATTACGCAAAGAAACCGTAGCAACCCATTGTCACAACGATTGTCAAAACTCGATGAAAATGCCGATGCTGAAAATTCATCCACATGACTTTTTCTTGTCTTAATGACTCGTAATGCAATAAAAATTCAGTCGTCTCTCTCATGATCCATTTACACTTATTTTTGTTCCCCAGTTGTTATGTTACATCATGAAGTTTACTTTTCATATATAGTGTTTCCATCAAAAATATTTTGAAATGAATTTTAATTTGCCGTTTTACATAGATAGTTTCGGTCGAACATATCCTGTTAGCTTATAATTTCATGTCGCATAAAATGTCAACGGATGCTAGAACAGAAAACTATCAATTTTGGAAATGTCACATTTTAATTTCTATCCACTTTACTGGCGGAAATTTCAAATCGTTAATTCCCAATCTCTTTCGTTTAACATCTCTATAACATAAAATTAAACAAGTTTTCTTTTTTTTTATTTGAAGGCTCATTCCATACTTAATTGTCGAGGAGGCCTCGAATTCCTTCCCTAACATTAAATTTAATCATTGAACAGAATTACAGAATCCTGGAATTTTGGAAATGAGATGCTTCGCTTGATATATTTTCATAATCCAAATTCCATCGGACATGACTATTTTATTTTGAAAATAAATTTCATTAGGCGGTAAAAAAACGAAAAATTATTCTCGTATCTGTTTAGTGTATTTCTTATTTGTGCGGGAATACCAAACTGCATAAAAGCTACTTGCGCGGCTAGAAATTGCTTCCCCAGTAAAAATAGTTTTATATTTGATTATTTTTAGTAATAGATCTCTAACTATTTTCAACATTCACCTATGTCGCCATTAGTATAAGCCGGCCGGGTGGCCGAGAGGGCTAGAGCGTAGGATTTCTAGTTCTCGAGTCCACCTGATCGTGGGTTCGAATCCCACCGTGGGCATGGATGTTTGTGTTTGTCCCGGGCTGCGTACAGATAAAACTTGTGTAAAAGGCGCAAAATGACCTTAGTAGTCGACGCCAAAAATTCGAATAAACCAACCAACCATTAGTATAATGTTGATGAAAAAGGCATCGATATTATTAATAGGGACATATCAGATATTTAAGAGTGTCAAGCATAAAATTATTGCATAAAAGCATAACAAAGCAGAGGTATTAGTTGACTTCAGATTCTTCCTCATTAATGAAGGGCGTGCATTTTCATTCCTGATACCACGTTCCCATATTATCACGTCCTGCTCACAAACAAAATCAGCGACCCGGGGAAGTTGAAATCTTTAAATCCACGATTTCCGTACCATTTTACAATATGCTAATTAGGATGCTAGGATTTCACATTGGGTGTCTCTCGTCTTCACTTATAATAATCAACGTGGGCATATCTATAGGTTAAGACAAGTTTCCTCCAATAAATTTTACAATAATCAAGTCCGAAATATAAATGCCAGGCGAATATTATTAATAAATTTATTTGCGTAATGAAATATCTTTGTTACTTTTCATGATTTAAACTCATGGCGTGTTTTCATTGCCTTACTTCTTGAAAAAAGTGGCAGAGTTCTATGGAAACTCTTCACTCTGGTATGATTAATGTCTGTATTTTTATAGTCATGTCTTTTTAAAATATCTGCCTAAACTGGATGGTACGATTCATGTCAGAAAACAATTCCAAATGCACATGCTTTATTAGTTAAAGGTGTTACAAAAGTCTATTGACAGAGAAAACTGGTCTTAAAAGGTTGATTACATTTGATTAAAACGATATAATAAATACAGAAATGTTCATAGTAAAGTTGATGGCTGGTATTAAACAATCATTTCTATTTGCAATTATTAAATAGTCACTCACTGATGAAGGCGGGCTAGCCCCCGAAATGTATATCTGGCTCATTAAATTATGTTTATGTGATTAGTGGTTTCCTTATTTAATCTCCTTATTCTTGTGTCCACAGTTTTTGGCTTGTCGTGCTTTTATTAAATAGTCATTTCTATTTATATTCTATTAAATTTTCTTTCATAGAATTTAAGCTGAAGTGAATTTTGAGCCTTTACACAGCAGTAAGGCTGAATATTTATATTTTAAATATTAAAGTTAAAAGATCTGGATTTGTGTATCTTTCCAAGTTGATATAATAATAAATAAAGGGAAATAAAACCGAAGTGTTTCAAGCTGAAACGTTCTAGTTAATATAATAAAATACTCTACGACGCGCTTAAAGATGTTAAAAACGACCAAGAACAGTTGTTCTACAGTTGTTCCACGTAAAAAAGGCATTCCCATCCGTTTTAACAGCATAAATGACTAATTCGAATTTATAAATCGTGTAAATATGCATTTTCACTCTTCGATTTTATCTCTTAATACTTTAGCGAATTTAGTAGTCCAAATAAACTCTACGTTACTTCCTTATAAATAACAAAACTGAATTATCATATACGAGTCATTGCTCTCTAGGCATTTAGAATTAGACGGTGTAGCATCTCTCTACGCATCAAATCAAATTGGAAATCGGCCTTGCGTAGTCACGGTTACCTCCAATTTTCTAATAGAAATGCTTTATAAATGCACGTTAAAGGTATCAGAAAGATTTCCTCTAATGTGGATGCCATTTCAAACGGCATTTCAGAATGAAAGCACTGTGAAAATTCCAGAAGCAATGTTGAGGTGAAACACCTATTCAATAAAAAATTTATTCCAAGAATAACATCACCCGAGACTATATTAATGACCCCAGTTTGAAGAGGGAACCGTTAAGGAAATAGTTACAGACGCATACTGGAAACGGGCTTTCTGTCTGCTGCATGTCGTCATTCAATGCTCCGAAATTAGTGGTTCCTGTAGGTAGGATGAACCATCACACCGCGGAAGTTCTTAGATTCCTTTCAAGCAACGCTTCAAGGTCGAATTATTGCTCTGATCACTATATATTCACTGGACATGGCGTGGGATGGCCCTCTTACAGTCCTGATCTCAATCCCTTCAATTATTTTTTTAACGGATTATCTGAAGGATGGAGTCTTCAAAATGCATCTGCAAAACGCAGACTCTCCTTACTGCAATTTCCAGAGATTCATACAAATAAAAGTGCTGTTCTGCAGCGCGTCATCGAGGAATTCGGCTCAAAGCTGTGCATCCTCATCGCAGCAAATGAAAAGCACTTTGAAAACATCTTGTACTAATTTTTTTTAATATGCCTGTGATTAAATAGATATGATATCAATTTTCTATAACTTTGTAGTAGAGGGAAGCTTTCTAACGCGCATTATGCTCTACTCGGTACAAGAAAGTTAATTCAAAAATTAGAGAGAATGAAGGTCTCTGTCTACTGTCGTCATTTAGCAACAAATCACAATTATCTGTACCTGATTTCCACTAGGTGTGGTGGTATATTGTTAAAGTTGTTTTACCCGTTATCATTCTTTTATTTGTTACCTATTCCATTTTTAATTATCTAGAACGTTATCAGCATCAACAAAACAACCCAGAAAATATAAATAATATTGGATGGTAGGCACCACAATTGATGACGCTGGATATCTCTTTCCCATATCTAATCTCGTAGAATTTGTTATGAGCTTACTAAAGTTTTGCCTAACCTAATTTTACTAACAAGGGAACCCCACATAGCCTAACCGTTTTAACAATGGAGTCCTAGTATGGCAATGCATGCTGAAATGTTTTCGTTTTCGCGGTTTATTTTGAAAGAAACACAATTTCGCACTCTCTTATTTTGCAAGCATCTATAGTAACTTCAGATGAGTAACATTTCAATTTGGTGGAAATCTGTGACATACATGTTCGAGGGATTCCCTTGTAAGTGGGGAAACAAGCCTCAAAATTAGTGACTCAGTTGAAAGATAGAAGAACTCATCAATGCAGTGTTTGAGTCATAAAACTTAGAAATAATTTAAATATTGCAATAGATGAAAAATCAATTAACTCATAGGAATACTTTTTTTATTCAGAGAAAAAATGACATACGTTTTGGTAATACTATAAGGGGTGTCAAAGAATGATAGACCTGTTTGAACAAATTTCATTGCTTGCTTAAATAAACAAATGTTGAAGATATGTTTTCATATTTTAATATAATCCAATTGAAAATCGTAATTTATTGGAAATTTTGAGTATAAAGCTTAATGAAGTTTTACAAGGTGGAGTCATGACATCAGTCTTTTTGTATGCTAATGGGCATCAAAGCTGCTAATGGTGGCAATACAAGGGATCCTAAAGTCCTGCAAAGTATATTTTCTATTAATCTCCCAAAAATATAAAAAAAAAAAATTTTGAAATTTGCGCAGTAGATACTAGTTCATTTATGCATGATAAGAGCACGTTTAGAGGCTGGGAAGTAAATTTTATTCAAAGAATTTAAAACAAATCTCCGTGAACATTAAGGCATGAGTCCCATTGGTGCGCTAATCTTAGATTCCCATCTGGTAAAATTCTAGGTCAGCGTCGGAATCGAACCGCCGTCCTTTTAATGGTTGTTTTAGAGGGTCTTGGACATGGAAATAAATTGGAAAGCAATTTCCAACTGTCTTATGTTTTCATCTGATGCTGCAACACGAACATATTCTAGACGGGCCAAATTCCTTGCACCATCCAACCACTGCTGTATGAGAATAATTATTGTCGCCGTGTACAACTTTCATTCTCGTAACAATTTCCATTGGCTAACGCCCTTCAGTGATCAAAAATTAAATAAGAGCACGCTGATTATCTTTGGACAGATTATATACCATGAAAGCCTTCTTCCAAAATAATAACCCTAGAAAGAACCCATAGAAACAACTGCTTTCCGTTATCTAGGCGATACCTTCGCGGCTGCGCAGTCCAAACGTGTCTCTATAGAACGGAGGACGTTCAATCCTCGTACATGAAGACGGTCTTGTTAGTGAGGGCATAGTCGCTTGACGACATGGAGTTTATTGAACAGCAGAGTGTTTATTATTGTGTGTTATCCTTCAAAAGAGTACAGACAATGTTTCGTAAAAAACTTGCAATCCGAGATGTATCAAAAAAATCTACAATACACAGTTTAATTCAGAAATTGATGATCGTTCCATTGAATATGGCTTTCTCCAGCATCTACCTTAGACCGGTAGTTTTATCTCAAAGAGTATACTAAAATAAACCGAAGACCATCAACGTATTAAAAGGAAACAATGCCGCAATATCGTGGCAGCGGTACGTGGGCTTAAAATGCGATACGTGTCTTTACGTGTTCAAAAGTTATGAAAAACTGAAAGTGGTTAAAGACATTACGCACATCATGCGTAGAGCTGAGAAAAGTTCTTTAATCTGTCGTATGTCGGTTCTTAGAATAAAATTATAATATATAATAAAATGAATATTTTAAAGAAATTCTCTAGAGGAGGATTCCATTCTTATGATATGCTTTTGCAATTTAACAAATTAAAATTAAAACATAATAAACAAACACTTTTTTACAGAAGAATAACGGGAATGAAAGATAAAGGAAGGAAGGAAACGAGGATTTTGCTTCTGCAAATATTCCTATTTAAAATAAAATAACATGACTACCATCAAGCCTAATTCCTACGAGACAGAATCTGCTGTTTTTAAGTTTAAAGCTGTACGTTAACAGTGACAAAATGAAAATACAATATCATCCAAAAATTAGCACCGCAGACAGTTAGGTTCAATAATGCATCGAATGGGTGCTTATTGCCTCGAAATCATTTTAATACATGATGCTACCACAAGTAACTCGCAAGTTTTAACATATTAATCATTTTTAATTTACTAAAACAAATAAAAGCCATTGGACGATATAACAGCAAAATAATAAATGAAAAAAACAACAAATAAATTGCCCTTAGGATAACGGATTGCTAAGAAAATAAATAACTTCTCACGAGCAACGCAACTATTTCTAAGCAACCACGTGATGAAGTTGGTGTTATTGTCATCAAGAAACTTGTCGCTGATCTTTGTGTTATCTTAATTCTGAGAAAGAAGAAGTTAACAAGAATCTTATCCTAATCTAACTCGAACTCGTTCATCTATTTCATTGTTGGCATAGTTTTTGAAGTAATCGAAGAGTCATGCCACGAACGATTAAAATTCCAGTGTAGAGAAGAACTATAGAAAGGAAAGTTACAATTAAAAGTAACCTATCCGAATTACCACGGTTGTGCAATTTAATAGCATGCTAATAGAGGAAACGATTCAGCTAAAGCCGCGAAAAAGGAAAAAAAAGTCATTGGCAAAAGTCGCGGGTTTGAAACGGCTTTAGGCTTCGGTGCCTTTCGTTTCCTCTACAGCCATGAATTATTCTTTGCGCAGAAGCGAAAAGGGGAAAACGTAGAGCAAAATCAAAGACGAGGCAAATGCTTTGGCCTAATGCGTTTGCACTATTAATTCCTCGCTTTAATGCGGTTCCTTCTTTTGAGCGAAAATTTTTCCCCCTGCAAAGCGAAACGCGCATAGTTTTCGGCGGTTTCTGCATGCTTGGCAGACGGAAACTAACTTTTCTGGAACTTTTGGATGAGCTTTGTGGAATGTTCGGTATAATCGAAAGTGGAGTCGTAATGTTGGGTTTATTTTTCGTGATGTTTTAATGAGTAGTTTTAAATTTTATAATGATGAGTTCAAGCCAGCGTCGATTGCCACTTTTGATATGTTACGTCTCATTATGTTTTCTGTGAATGTTCGTTACGTCTGATTTGACAACTCTTTTGTGCATCCATCCATCCTTATACTAAAAAGTGATTTCTGAAGTTCTGTACTCCCAGTTACTGAAACATAACTGTTGTAATCATTAAAGTTAAAATTTTATTTTAACACAAAAATAGTTTACACTACATATAAACTGATTTCGTCAGGTTCATATTCTTTGCCTCATAATAATCTTTATGCTGTATAAATTTAAATGCGCTTCCTGTAATAATTACTATATAACTTAGGTCACTCGAAACGAGCAGTAAAGAAGAGAACGAATATTAAGAATGTTAAATTTGGAGTGTCAAATTTCAAATATATATATTGAAAAAAGGACATTTTAGTATATGTAGGTCGGATTTATTTGAATAACATCCCAAATATGCCAGTGGCTGATTGGGTGCCCTTATCTAAACGCATCATAAAGCGATACCTTGTATTTTATTGACTTGTATTTTCTCGATACTGTTATTTTAGTGGCTTGTTATTTTCCCTTTTCTGTATAAATCCTGGATATTCTTTTACTTGTTATTCTCTTATAAAGGAGGCATAGCCGACGAAATATACTTCCGAATCATTAAAGAAGTTCTTTGTGGTTATGTGTTTTCCATTTTTCTTCGTTTTTATTTTTATGCTGCTTAAAATAATTTTATATTACAGTAAATGTTTATCTTAATTAAAAAAAACTTCTATTGGATTATTTTCTAGAAATTGATTTTTTTCATTAGAACTACCAACGGTGTCACGAGTCACTGACATAAAGAATTGTGAAGTAAAGCGGGTATGAAAATCAGGTTGCCTGGAAAGAGCTTCACGTGTCTAGTGTTGGATTTCTATAAAATGGGAAAAATGGCTGATTGTGTGTACTCGAATGGCTGCGAGTATCTCATACATATAGAAAACTTATCGGCTATCATGGGTTTCAACGAGTGGTCCGAAAAACAGAGCAGTGAGCAGAAGAGGACCTGTTCACCCCTTCCTCCTTTACTTTTGTCTTTTCCAGCATCGCAGTAACACTGGGCAACAAAATTTATAAAAGTTCATACTTCCGAGATGAAAATAGTCATTCTTGATGAACTCAATGTGCTCTACACAAATATATCCAAGAAAAGGCTGAATCGGCTACGGTATGTTATTAATGTGTACGCATTTTTGAGAAAAATCTATATACATGTATGCAACGTTATGATAATGTTAAAAAAAAACGTTAATCTTTTTCGGACTTTCGCTTGCTTTCTATTGGACTATCGTTTGTAAAACTCGTGGGGAGCATGTCTGATGGCTCTGGTACCATTGCTCCATCTTGGCAATGTCCTGATGGAAACGTTCGCCGCGCTCATCACTGACCTCCCCGCAATTAACAAGGGAGAAATCCAAGTGGGAGTCAAGAAAATGGATCTTTAAGGACCTATTGAAACAAAGCCAACATATCCTCAACTAGAACCTTGTAGTCGACATATCCTGAACATATCCTTGTCTTTCTCCATGAAGTTTGGTGCCACTTGAAGTTATCTCAGACAGGGTTTTCTTTAATTTCAAGAAGTTTCACAAACTTGGGGTCCCACAAGAACAGCTGTTTAATTCTGAAGCCCACAAAAACGCCCTCTTTAATTTTGTTTGATCTTGCGCAATCAATTTCGCGATGCACTGACTAGAAACTTAGTAGATATGATTCAATAACTTCTTTGCATAAACGCATGGTACAATATCAAGCAATATTTTGTAACCATGTATTTATTAAGTACCGAAAGGTGCTTTATGCTATCAGTGTGGGGAAACGTGTCTGTCTGTCTGTCCGTAACGAACTCCTCCGAGGCTATGAAAGATTTTCAACATCTGTTATCTTCAGTCGATTAATATGGTTCATGACACAAACCAATCACAAATATTATCTAAATCGGTTCATTGGTAAGTGCACAAGTAGTAACTCTATTTTCCCAACTAGTAATTTTCAATGGAATGATATAATAAGTAATACATCAAACAAATCGTAATGACGAGCTATAAGTGGTTATTAATTACTGTTTTCTTCAATTTTAAATATGGTTCCGCAAATGAACTGTCATGAAAATTGGCATAATGGATACAATGGCACGTGCTCTAATCGTACCCTTATGACACCCTCAAAAATTTTCAGTGATAAGATATGGCATGGAATAATCAAACCACTTTTGAAAGACGTATCATGAATGAATATAACGTAAAATTAATGATAGTCGAAATTGGTTCAAAGGCACCTGGTTTAGTGGAACCATTATGGTTCATTGGAACTTTCAATGTTAAAATATGGCATGTAATATATCAAACAACTTGGAATGATATGTCATGAATGAATATAACGTAAAATTAATGATAACCCAAAGGTACGTGTTTTAATGGTTATCATTACGGTCAATGGGAAACTTTCAATGTTAACATAGGGCAGTTGAAAAATATGGTTGCGCGAATGGTTCAGTTTAGCCTTTCGGTAATTGGTTATGTCATTTCTTAATGTTTTATTAATTACTATTTTCACCAATTGATAATTGATAAATATGGTTATGCGAATGAACCATTTTGAAAATGGTTGTAATTGATACAATTGTACGTGCTCTAATGGTACCCTTATGACACCCTCAAAAATTTTCAATGATATGATATGGCATGTTATGCACTGAGTGGCCAAATTATTATGACCATCCCCTTAATACAGTGTTGGGCCACCTTTCGCTCTTATTACTGCTTGCATTCTTCGGGGCATGGATTCTATGAGATGTTGGTAGGTTGTAGGAGGAATTTGAGACCAACTCTGAAGAACTGCACCTTCCAATTCTTGCAGATTTGATGGTGCTGGATCCCGCTCCTGATGGCCCGTTCGATCTCATCCCACAAATTCTCAATGGGATTGAGATCTGGCGATTGTGCAGGCCAACGAAGCAAGGTAAACTCTCCGGCATGTTCTTCGAACCATCTGAGGACGATGCCAGCCTTATGACAAGGAGCATTGTCCTGCTGGAAGTATCCATCCCCGTCAGAGTACACCATTAACATAACGGGATGTACTTGATCTGCGACAATACTTAAATAATCTTGGGCAGGCACATGTCCGTGCAGAGGAATCAAAGGACCCAATCAAAGCCAAGAAACCATCCCCCAAACCATAATACTGCCTACACCAGCTTGAAGTGTTGTGGCGATGCAGGTGGGGTCCATGCTTTCGTATTCTTTTCTCCATATTCTAACCCTACCATCTGCAAGATGCATTTGAAATCGTGACTCATCGGACCACATGACCCTTTTCCAGTCATCTACTGTCCAATCCTTCTGCTCCTTGGCGAACTGGAGACGTCTGCTCTTGTTCAAGGCTGACAGTAGAGGCTTTCGAACTGGTCGTCGGCTTCCATAGCCTAAACGGTGTAATGATCGGCGAACAGTTCACTCAGAGGCGGTCACAGTTTGTCCTTGATTAAGATTTGCCGCTATTTGACGCACTGTTGCTCTTCTGTCGCCCTGGACAACTCTGGCCAATCTCCTTTCAGCTGGAGCATTGAGTTGCCTGTGACGAACACACGCTTGACGTTGAGAGCCGGTTTTTTGCTTGGTAGTCCACTCTCTGTAAACATTAATAACTGCTGCTCTTGAACACTTCACAAGTTCAGCTGTTTTGCTGATACTGGTTCCGATACTGCGCGCGCCGACGATCATCCTGCGTTGAAACTCAGTTAAATCACGTTTTTTGCCCATATCGTCGCAAAAAACACAGTGCAACTGATGGTTCACCTCACTTGCATTCCCTTTTTATAGCTATCTAGCCCTCTAGCGGAACCGCTGTGACGCAATAGCTCATTTGCCTAAAATTGTCAGGTGGTCATAATAATTTGGCCACTCAGTGTATATCAAATAACTTGGAATAGTGTGTCATGAATGAATATAAAGTAAAATTAATTACCCTCAAAATTGGTATAAAGAAACCTGGTTTAGTGGAACCATTATGGTTCATTGGAACTTTCAATGCTAAGATATGGCATGTAATATATCAAGCAACTTGAAATAATATGTCATGAATGAATAAAACGGTTTAACAGCTGCAATCTAATTCGAGTAATACTGGTCTTTACTATATAGCAAAAAATTCATTTGCAATGGCACGAGAACATCAAAGCAGGCCGAAGACTACTGTAATAACGTAGCCTGGTCCGACGAATTTCTCGTTCAACTGATGCAAAACGGCATGAGGACAGAATATGGCGTCAACAGCATGACGTCATTTTTAGTTCGTATTTTAATAACTGGGTATCAATACCGAAAGTTAACCAATCAGGGCTTTTCTTAAATTAAAAGTTCAGTCAGTAAATATCAGATGACGATGAAATCTAAATGCATGATTTCCACTCTTCAAGCCGTTCACTTACTGGTTCAAATAGGGTATATTGTGCAAGGAATAGTATGTTGAGAAAGAAGCCCTCAAAATTGATCCTTGACTAAGGGGGCTGAGTGTACTTTTACGTACTGTTGCCTTTCTTCTGGACTTCATAAACTGACAATTCTATTTTCACATCCATTTTCCAGTAACCATGGACTTTCGCCGAGATTCGGGGTTTTCACTGATGGTACATTTTCTCTAACTCTTCACATCAACTGTTCAAAAATAATTCACAATCGCAGCAGTTTCAAGAATTGTAAGAGCGGCATAAGAATATAATTATTCGTCTTGTGTATTTTTATATGGCGGACCCGTGAATACCCTGTATATCAAATCTATTTAAAGATGAAATCTAACGTAACTCCAAAACTCGGTACATAATATTACGCGCACTTTGGGACCACAAGTGAAAACTCGAATGGAGGCGGGGTCCATTCGTCTTCTTCTGAAGACGTCTTTCTTCTCTTGGGGGGAGGGAAGTCGTCTTCTGGTTTAATGCTAACTTTGGAGTAACTGATCCGCAATACTGGCTACAAACAAATGACATGTCCTTCTCGCAATAGATAATAAAAGACAATGACAGAGACTGATGTATATCAAGTTCACGCCATTACTGAACAGAAGAAGTAACTACACTGATTGATTAAGGAATTCCAAAATATGAGATTTGATATTGATTCTCTATCACGCCACTACTTTCTCATGTTTATTCAACATGCTTCCTTAAGACGAGCTTAGGCAATATTGAATGTTTAATGGAGAATAAACGTTTTCTATTATATAAATTAATTAATATGTGAATTTCATGTAAAATAATATGAATAAGTAATTAATAAATAATAAATATTTTATTAAATATTCAATCCAAATTCAGATAGTACAGCCTTTTGATGTTTTGAATCTGTTTGTCAATCAACTGGATAAATAGATTCAAATCATCAAAAGGTTGTACTGTCTGAAAATGGATTGACTATTTAATGAGCTATTTACTCATTTATTTATTTATTGTTTATTTATTTATTTATTTATTCGTATTATTTGACATGATACAAGGCTTGGGGCAAAAGTCATGGCAACTGTTTTTTTTCTTGAAGATACCAGTCCGGTTGGAAAATGTGACATATACAGACGAAAGGACAAGGTGTTAACTACATGTGTGGACTATGAATAGCACTGAAATATCGTAACATACTAATTTATTACGGTAATATACAGGGCAATATGGCCTTCACGGTGCAAAAGAATGACAACACAGTACACATAAAGTTGACATGACAAACCTGGGCCTAAAGACCCTCAAAGTAGTCCCCTGCTACTGTCATCACACGCTGCCAACGATGTGGGAGGCGCTGAATACCATCAGCCCGAACGTTGCTCATCACTGGTTGACACACGTCCTTGCTGAACTTTCCTGCTCACCGTGCTACTACTGTTTGGTATGGTAGGGCATTATTTCCGAGGGCTTCCACTAATTCACTTTGACATTCCATCGCAATTCTCTCTCGGAGAACGGCTATTTTGATGTAAGCGCGCTGCTCAACACGGGTTACTTCCATCTCGCACGACACTCACCAACTGACTGATTTCACAGCCCTCGCTGCGCTACTACCAGCTATCACAGAGCCATCTGTTGTTCTGCATACACACTATGCCTGCAGAACTTCCATACGACACATATACGTTTGTGATCCGTTCACATATCTACAAGAAAAAAAATAGTTGCCATGACTTATGCCCCAACCCTCGTATTTACATATACAATTTGACAATCTCTTATATCATTGCCATGACCAAATATGAGCTGCTTATCCTGTCGATGAGGCAATAAGAGTATTTAGCGATCGGAATAATATTAATTATATAATATTAATCCTACTTCTCAATCTTATGAATTTTCATTTCATTAATAACATACAATAATATTTTCTGGAATCGTTTCTTAATGTTAACAAATCATAGGGGATTCATTTGAGTTACTCACTAATTTTCATTGCCAGTTTTAATTTTGAGTAAATTATTGCAAAATTATATTTACCTGCTTTCAAGTGGCCCTTGCTGTAAGTAACAGACTGTGATATAATTTTAAAAATTTTAAACTACATAAATATAACTTTTTAACACTAAAATGAACTGCTAAGGCAGGGAATTCCATGAGACTCCAAGCGTACTATGTCAACGAAGAGAGCTAGCTCATTTCGTAAAGTAAATAAGACGAACATTATTAAACAGATAAAAAATAAGTGGAAATGAGCTTTGAAGGAATGTAGAGCTTTATGAGACTGACTTATATAAGGTTGGTTTGGGAGGCGTTGGACGTGACGTGGATATGCTGCTACAGCCGCTGTTCGTATCGGAGGAGTCCTTGAGCGGTGCCGCTTACTAAATCTGGCACGTCGTCGTTGGCGGTCGTGATTTCTGTCCGATGCCCCATTCAGAGAAGATGAGTTTTTGACTTTCGCCATGATTTTCAATCTCGGGAGGGAAAGAAACCTCTCAGACAAACATTGGCGAATGATTGAGAGACAGTCACAGAGCACGAGCGAGAGTAAGTATCCACGTTAAAACGAAACAAGAAATTTCGTCTCGATAAAAGAAACCTTGACTAAGAAATAAGTGCTCGAATAAATAACACACAAGGAGGGAGAACAAAAAAAAGCCCAATGAGGACAAAGCTTAAATTAAAGAGTAGGCGTACAAATTGAGACATAGAGGTGAGCAAAAGAAACCACTTTCTTGCGTTAAGTACAGCTGAGAGGGAGCTGGAAAAGAAGAGAGGGAGAGAAAATTGGCTGTTGGTGAAGCGAGTGTCGCCACTTGGCACCGTCGGCCATTTTGGTGCGAATGAGAAAAGCAAAGTGGTCTAAGGAGAGCCATTAACGGGGAATCCGTTTCCGAGCTGGATCTGAAAGATATAACTGTTCCGGAGAAAGGCGTGAGAAAAATACATTTAGTTTCTATGTCTTTTAACCACTTAGCAAAATTAAATTCGTTTTTTTTTATTGTCTTCGTTGCGTCAAGTGGCGCGGGGAGGGAACAGAGAAAGAAGAAAGAACGAAAAAAGAAGAAAATGGAAAAACAATAAGAAAGTAAACGAATGCACTTTGCGTGAAGCTAGGGAGAATTTAAAATTTTCAGCACTCAAAGAAAACTATAAATGTGCTCGAAAATTTACAAAGTCCTGAGTAGAAAAACTATTCGGGTTTATCACATGGAGTAACGCGTGGGAAGTTATTGTGGAAGGGGACATCTATCTATTTGAATCGCCTTTCACAGGGAAGGCTCACGATGAATAATGAAAGGGAAACGACGGACTGTGAAGCCGATGACGGGGTTAAAGCCGACCGGAAGGGACGTTGCCTGAGGTTTAATCTGTATGAATCTTTTCGCAAATCTTTTTATAGGCAAGTACACGACTTATAAAACAAACTTCTATTTAAAACTCTTCTCGCTATTGTGTGTGTTTATCACAAGACGATGAATTTAACAAAATAATAATAAAAAATACTGGAGATAATAAGATAAACATGATATTATCAGAAAACTTGGAAGGAAAAATTCTACGATCTGGATTCGATCCAGGAACCACGAATATCACGCTCATTACCTCTACCAATTGGGCTATCGTGAACACGGTACAGCAAGACTGTCTCTAGGTTTTCTAAAGACTACAAGGTAGTCAAGATGGAAGCCGAATGATAGGACGGAAACGCAGTTCGCAGATCGGGAATTCCTCTTCCCGAAACCATCGGAAAAGTTGATGAACACACGTAAGAAATTAATCAATGGAAACTGATAATATCATTATCTTACGCTTGGAGCACTATCTCGAGTTTCCATTGATTAATTTCTTAAGGTAAATATATTAAAGATAAAAAACGAAAGGAAAAATTTCGCGACTTGGATTCGATCCAGAGACCACGAGTATCGAGCTGTTTCACCATTTTCTTTTTCAACCATCCTTTCTATATAAAAATTACATTAAAATAAACATGGATGTTCGGGTGTGATAAAAAATATTTCCTGTCAGCTTCAAGTAAATAGCAATTATTACTTTCACATATAAAATGAAGAATAAAACCATAAGCCACAAAGAATTCTTTTAATGATTGGGATGCCACTTTCATTAGCGAATGAAAATTACAGAAAAATCCTGAATTTATACAGAGAATAAGCCAATTAGAAAAACAACAGTGACAGATTACTTGATGAGATGTTTAGATAAAGTAACTTCATATACAGTACTTTCAAATTTTCCATATACTAGTAGAAATTTTGATATATGGATTGAACAGCGTTTTCTTCAGAATTCTGTTTTAGAAGCTAAAATATATAAAGGGAATTTTAAAAACTTATTTTCTCCAATTTCTTTGGGGAAAATTTTTAAAATTATAAGGATTCCTTTAATACGTTGTTGTTAAGTCATAGCGAAAACAACTAAAAAAAATCTTCCCTGGACGGAAAACAAATATGAAATTCGTGATCCCAATTTGGGCCAATTTTCTTCATGTTTGTTTCAGAATTGTATCTCAGTCTATATTTTATATTGATTGATTGATTGATTTATTGCTACCAAAGATAAGGATAAAGGTAGCTCGATGCCACACAGGAATCCCCATCAAGGCACCGAGAACTAAGAAAAAAAACAAACAAAAACAATAAGTATATATTAATGAAGTTATTGATGAAATTATATAATTATATAAAAGACTAAAACTGGACAATATTATAAAAAAACAATCAAATTTACTCTTAGCATTATGCAATTGATTAAAACAAGATAAAATTTTGAATAATAAATTCCAATTAAAGCCAGGAATATAAAACAATTCTCGATTTCTAAGCTGCGTATTACAATTAAAGTTTAAGTAAGCCAAACAAAAAGGACTATCAATCTTTCCATTAATGATATTAGCAACAAATTTTAAAATCTCCGCATGAAAGATGTCAACACAATCACAAATGTTCAAATCTTGCATGATCTGAGAAAAGGAGTAAATACTAATTCTAATATATCGGTAACAATAAAGTTTTGCGAATAGACTATACTCTCTACGAGGTCTATTCTTGACATGATTTGATGCAAACCAGCAAATTACAATTCCGTACCGAATGATCGGTATAATAAAGGTAATAAATAATTTTATAAAAAATTTGCCACACATAAAGCGTGAGGTCAGGTTACGAATCACGCCTAATTTATATCTAAAATTCTTCTTCGAAAAAGAAAATAATTTTTTTTAATTGGCTAAGATATCAATGTCAACTTTTGTCATCCTCTCAGAATTTAAAGATATATTCAAACACCATAAAGAAATTATGAAAGCAAAAACAAAAATATAATAATAATCTTCTTCTTCTTCTTCTATACAGGGTGTTTTTGATTTAGTACAGATTTTTTGGGAGATGATAGAAGAGATCCTTAGAAATATTTTTTGTCATATGAACATGGGGTCCCCGCAGCTCCGTTTACTTAGAATACTGCATTGAACAATCAAATGACACCGGGACGCAGTGTGCGTTGGTAGGCCTAGATTATTTTATTTTTAACAATTAACACAAGCAATCTACTGTAATAACTTTTAAAGTATTTGTTTGCAAAGAAATTTCAAGGTGCACGTGCTTGTTTGTTGAAAAGTCTTAGGACAAACTTCGTCAAGGAGATTCCATGGTATCCAACCCTTGTAAAATACGATTAGTCCATGGCGGGCGGTCATTTCGAACAATTACTGTAAAAGTCATACAGTAGATTGCTTGTGTTAATTGTTAAAAATAAAATAATCTAGGCCTACCAACGCACACTGCGTCCCGGTGTCATTTGATTGTTCAATGCAGTATTGTAAGTAAACGGAGCTGCGGGGAACCCATGTTCATATGACAAAAAATACTTCTAAGGACCTCTTCTATCATCTCCCAAAAAATCTGTACTCAATTCAAAAACACCCTGTATATATAGAAGAATAAGGATGTTTGTTTGTTTGTTTGTTTGTATGTTTCTTATACAAATCTACCGTTTTATTCCGATCTTGATGAAATTTTGCATACTTGATCTTCAAAGCATGAGGAAGGTCACTGTCTATCTCAGATTTCGAAAAAATAATAATTATTGATAAAAAATCGATATTCATGGTTATGACAAGGCATATTAATGAGAAATATCTCATGACCAACAATGCAAGGAAAACTTTGTACAACAATAGGTATCAACAATGATGTCAACACGCAATGCACCAACACTATGCAAGGTTCAACAATATACATCTCATGACCAACAATGCAAGGCAAAGTTTGTGCAATATAGATAAATTTCAATTTGTAACAATGCATAGAATTACTGTTATTCAGGCTTTTCTTAGAAATGAGAGTTCTTAGTACTTAACAATTTCTTGAAAATCTTTAAAAATGATCAGTAACTGGAGATAATGAAGAGTTAGCAGACTATTGAGAAAGAGTGGAAAGACGACAGAGGAAGCAGTCCTTTAGCTCCGTGCTGTATTGAGCAAATGGTAAGCAAGTAAATAGAAGAATCGGCGACCGCTAGACTACACAAAGTGATGAATGACCAAGTTTTGCTTCAAGACATCGAGAGAAGAGTGGGAATTGCAAAAATATCAAGTGTACATCTAAAGTAAGATTACATGTGTAAGAAATTATTTAGACTAGCAGAGCAGTGGCATCTTTGGAGAGGTCCATCCATTGTGAGCCTTTAAAATTTTTTTTTCGAATTTTCATTAAGAATTTTTACTGTATTAATTCTAAGCTTTTTCATGTGTTTATTTTTAAGATATTGCAAAATTTAATCCAAAAAAGTAACAGCCACGGCGGGGTTATCACCTAGCTTATTTGGTAGCACATCAGATCTAATCATTCATAAAAATACATTATACACATAACTATATTCTGTGGGAATGTGTATATTTTGGAAACTGAGATGCTGATAATGCGATGATTGAACGTTCGTTTCCAAGAATTATTAATAATGAGCATAAAATGATGATGCAGTGACAGGACATAAATAAGGCAGCGTCTATTGATGAGGCAAAGGAGTCACGCATATCTCCCTTGATCTCCGTATCAAACGTCCAGACGACTGGCAAAAATTTATGTGTCTGGAAAGGAAAGAGAAAGAATGAGTATTGGTCAGAGAAACTCTGCAGCTGAAACAGAATATCTATAAGGGTATTGGAAACATATGGACAACGGGAGGTTCGAATAGAGCAAGAGAGTATAAGAGCTTCAATGTCAAGGGTAAGAAAAACTTGAGTCTAAAGTATCTGATCATGCTCAGCAGTGGTGAGGCAAATCAAGAAGAGTTTAGATAAAGTCCCGATATATCAACTAGAATTCCTGTTTTTCGTATTTTTCGTAGAATGGATAGTCTCTCTGCTCTGTGTTGTATTGATTGAGTTATTATTTAACCAATTGGGAGTTATAATTTAATTTCTTGAGTTTGTTCTCTTTACCTATAAGTGTAATTTTCTAGGGCAACGCCGGGTACCTCTGCCAGTTACAGATAAAATGAAGCAGATGAAATACATAAGGATTCACTAGATAGTCGACTCAGATAATTTACGTTTACAGAGTGGAAAACTGTGGGCACACACTTTTTTGGAAGTGATTAATGACGCGACAAAAAACAGAAAATATTCTTTGAAATTGTATCCGGAAATTCTATGTTGGCGTCATTAGTCTGCCGTAGAAGCTCCGATCCTACTTCATTATGGTCGTCTATCTTTCTCTAGAAGATGGATCGGATTAGGAGGACCTGCAGCTCGGCCTGCACGATCTATTCGGATTTAAATATCCTAACATTTACTTCTGAGGGACAATATTTGGAGAGCATTGTGTACACATGATGCCTGTACTGCTATTAGAAAAGAATCTGGGAGATATGAGAAGGTCTGTCGAATGTCTGCTTGCATGCAATAGCGCCGTCCATTTCCACTTGCAGTGTTCACTTCGATAATTGTTGTGATCACGATGGTTAATTATAGCCATAATCCATGCAGAGATTGTGGATTTTACTGTGCATTTTACTAAGCGCCATCACAAACAGACGCTTAAAATATTCGCGGAGAGATATTTCGAATATATAAAAGCACATTGAGCAAATTTCCTGTCATTATCGGAAGAAGGCCGAAGCTGAGACATAGACCAGTAAAATTATACAGGGTAATAAACAGATCGGGACAGTGAAATATCTGGAGAAATACAAATCGGATCGAAGAAACAACAAACACGTGTTTAATGTTTTTCAAAAATCTATCCAGGGAGACCAAATTCGACCCCCACCCCTGAGGGCGAAAGAGGGGGCAACAAATAAAAAAGGAACTCCTATTTCTAATGGTATTTTCAGGTTGTACTCAATATTTGAGAAATATTTTATTCTTGGTATTTTATTCTATGAAGACAAAAAGAATTGAGGCATTCCTATTCTACTTTTTGAAGATCTTTAAGAATCCGAAGTCAAAATTTTGGATTTTTGAAATTCTGACTACGGATTCTTAAAGACCATCAAAAATAGAATAAGAATGACTCTAAGACCCACCCTCTATCTACTGGATGGTGCAAATAAAAGTAGCCTCGCATGAATTGAATTCAGTTCATGCGAGGTTACTTTTATTTGCATCACTCTATATTTGTTTTCATCGATAAAATTGGATTTAAAACTTTAAACGTACCACATGTTCAGTGCCTCTATCCCCTAAACGGTTGGGTCAATTGAAGAATAAAACGTTTTTCAAATGTTGTGTACAAGAATTTCATATTCAGTACGTGAAAACGACAAAAGGTCATATTCAGTCTTGAATAATCATTTCAGACAGCATTTAACCTTTTCTTCGCGTGACTCACATTCATGATTAACGAAATTATAGAGTGTAGGTGGGTTTTTTCGCCTTTTTATTCCATTATTCATGTATTCAACCACAAACAGAAGTAACGTTTATTCTGTATATTTTAATAAATATATTATTATGAACAATACACTGAAGTACCAGTAAAAGTGCTACACAAGTCCAAGACTTGTTGTTCTCCTACGACAGCGTAGAATTGCACAAATAATTATTTTAAGATAGGAAACCAATGGTTGTAAATTTATATTTCAGAAAAAAAGATCTTACATGATTAATGTTTGGGAGGAACGTTTTTGTAAGCTGCCTTCGTTTTCAAACAACAATTTTTAATACATAAACAACTTGCAACACCTACGACGAAATATGCACTTCACTTTTTGCACAGCGGTCCACGGAATTTTCCGTATATGTCTGAAAGCTAATGGTAACTACTTTGATTATCTCTTGTAACTGATTAGAAGTTACTTGTACTCATCGCGTGATGTCTGAATTAAATTGCATATGCACGTTTTCCTTTATTCAAATGCGCATCTATATATTAATATTTTAAGTTGAAATTCTCCTTTACAAATTATAATAGAAAAGATAAACTAAAATAAATTAAAATAAAATGAAATATATAGTTCACCAATTATAGTCCGATATTGTATGAAATAGTTGAGTTATTGAAAGAGATGATATGTTTGCAAAAGGAATATTTTGTAGAGGGAAATCGGAGATGCTGAAGGAGTTGAAGAAATGCAGAACTTGAAGAAATAAGTTAATGCCCTTGAAGAAATGAAGATTTGAAGGAAATTGACGAGTTGAAGTTGTTGGTCTTGTAAAAGGGAATTGGAGATTTTGAAGAATGTTGACGAAATATACAATTTTGAAGTTTTTTGAAGAAGTGAAGTCCAAATAAAATAAATAAAAGTTCAAAAACTTTCTAGTCTATCCAGACTTTTCTTCACTTGAATATTTTAAAAGTATCTATATATTTGGCGGACGCAGGTGCGAAGTTTGTCGTCTGCATAATAAGCTTTCTTTAACATTCGTACTCTTTAAACAACTCCATGTTTGCTTACAGTGCTAATGAGGATAAAAGCCTTTATCTTGAATTAAATGTGGTGTTTATTTTCAGTTTTATTGTCTCTCAAATAAAAATCAGCTTTAATATTAATGTGCATTTTATTATTGTCATTGTGATTGCAAATGCAAAGTGTTTTGCTTTTTTCTGGAGAAATAATTCATTTAAAATTCTCCTAAATTTTTTCCTTTCTTGTTATTCGGACAAACGTTGCGCAAATAGCCAGAGGCAACCATGTGTCGGATGAGTTACACGGTGTGGAAAAATTGCATAATTTTCGAAATGGTTTTCATTATGGGATTTCAGGCACATTGTAAACAACACTTCGTCGCTTCCTTTCTCCTTCGGCCGGCTGGATTTTCTCGACAAATATTTACAAACGTTAGAATTAAAAACTGAAAACAAAGAAAGAAACTAACGCAATAGAGACAGACAGATAGAGAAACAGAAGGGGGGGGGGGGGAGGGAAAGAAAATAAGCAATTTTCAAGCGGAGAGAGGCTTCCTGGTTGTCCATGTTCTCTTTCTTGGAGGTTCCTTGTCTCTCGAGTTCCTGTGCATTCCATCAAGGGAGACGGGTAGGCATCTGGTGCTCGGTGAAGTAATCAGTCCTTCCAATTTAGCACATGGTTTTCCGCAAACAAGCGTAGGACACAAGAGATGGAAACCACTTTTCAGTCGGAATGCAAAAACAAAAAAGACTACACATTGGAATTCCTGGTAATTCTTCTTTTTTAAAATTTAATTCTAAACCGGTAAAGGCCGCATAAATATTTGACGCAAACTCGTGATAAACAAGTTGATTGAATTTGAAGTCTTGATATGATTTAGTAATGAGAAAATAACGAAACACTTGTGCTCGCTCGCCTCTGCGCCCTCCTCCTTCTATCTGAAGAAATGTTGGAAAGGCCTTCGTTCCAATAACTTGATACTGAACTGCTTATGGAAAGCTCTCATAATTTAAAAGGTTTTCAGGATGTCTTGTTTTTATGACACAAAAACAACTTAGATTAATTAAAAATCCCTTTCAAAAAGTATTATATATATAAAGCAAACTTTGATAAATTTGCAGAAAGACTAACAAAGCATTGAATGCATTATTGTAAATGTAAAAATTAAAACGATTTGATGTTAGGGGCGCTTAAATTTAGACGAAACAACCTTCTTCTATTAATAAATTTTCAAATACTTTACAGTAAACAATTTCGAGTTTCCAAATCCGATTCACTTTGTCGGATCTTCATAACTATCTCAAATACAATATCCCCGCAATTAAAAAAATACTAATATTTTATTAAATGTTAAGTGAACTGACAATATTTTCAAATTTGTATTTAAAACGCAAAGAAAAATTAAAGGAAAACTGAACTGGTGATATGACTTTTATAATAAATTTTAAATTTAATCTATTAAACTTGAAATAATTTACTATCAAAAATAAGTATGCATTTAAATAGCTTAAGAAAAATATCATATTTAAAATTACTCTATGTACAATTATTAAAAATTAAGCCCATTATCTTCAAAGCTGTCTTCTGGTAATCAAGTTTTTTTATAATATTATGTAAACTTGTTACTGCTTTGAATATTTTTATGGACTCCTTACCTCCCATTTTGATATCCAATAAAAATGTAGCCAATTGATGAATTTTGAAGATGCTTAACTTTTTGAAGATCAGAAGTTGTAGAATAAAAAATATATTGTCATAAAAGAAAAAATAATCCAAAGCCCGGTTCATTATCTCGTTTCAATTCTCACTCAACTCAATTTTTGCCACTCAATTTTTTGGCTCTTAACTCATTTTTCCTATTTGGGAACTTGAGGGCGTTGCCTACCAGCCTATTTGGCTTTTAACCGAGTGGGAGTGAGAGATCTTGGTTAAAACAGTTCATTCAAGATGGCGGACTATGCTCGCTTTGAAAGACGTATGCGATCTTTACAGGCGTTGGATCTCCTGGTTGCAAAAAAGAGTGAAGGATCGAAGTAACCCTTTAGAAGCTTTAGATGACCAGGAGCTCCGCGAACGTTTCAGAATTTCTAAAAGCACAACTTCGTGGCTTATAGAAAGGATTGAACAGGAGTTACACGGACCGCATGCTCTTGTTGTTGCGTATTATTAGGCTATGGTTGCGCTTCGTTTCTTCGCAACAGGTAAGCTCCTCTTCGCAAATCTGCGTTTAAAAACCTGTTTACAATAATCTATAGTTCTAATAGTATAATAATTATATTATTATTTAAGGATGCTTCCGATTTGTCATGGGTGATTTATGGAACATTCCAAAATCATCCGTGCGCAATTCCATAAGGCGTGTAGCCCGGGCACTGGCGAGATATCGGGCAGAATCTATAAAATTCCCATCACACAAGATGCGGTTTCCATTCACCATAAATTCTATTAGTTGGCGAATTATCCAGGTTAGTGGAGTTAAACGATTTCTACATTTAACTATAATTTTTTCAGATATTTGACACAAGGATGAGTTAACACAAGTAAGGACCTATAATCAGATAAAGCAAGCATACAAGAAAAAATGACGGTAGACCCTTGTCAGGAGTAGCTGAAGGTTAAACTTTATCTATTCCTGCCATTTAGGAATTTTCTTTTTCAAGAGAAAGTTGATATTTGAACGAGTAGTAGGTTTTGAAATGTATTTATTGAAAAGGTGAAATTTTAAAAATCTTTAAATAGGCATATACATGAATTTCAAAAAAGTCTTATGAAAATTGCAATAGATAAGCTTATGCAGATTTTGCTATTTGCATAAAAATAATATAAATTGAATAAATGATTTGAAAAATAATGTTCTGCAATACAACTAGGAAATTCAAAATTAAAGTTGAGTAAAATGCTGAGCATCGTAGACAAACGATGGTCTGGAGATATGTTCCGGAATCGCAACTGTTTCTCTTACAATTCCATAGCTTCGTTGTACTGTATATGCAACGAAATGCCTTTTTAGACCCTATTTATAAATTAAAATTTATTCAAATTTATTCAAACATTTCGTTTTCCTAATTTTCAAGTTCTTCATTGTGTAATTTGATTCAAGTAGAAAAAAAATAAGCTGTGCATTGCTAATAATAATTAAAAGTTAGATTGCAATAATTTTATTTTTGGCTTATATTTGTCTAGGTGTGACAAGTGCAATCGATTGCACTCACATCAGGATTATTCGACCAAAAATCTATCGAAATCGATAAGGCTATTTTTCAATAAATGTCCAAGCTGTCTGTGGCCAAGACCTGGCGAAGGCCTTGTGGTTCGTTGGCCTGGTTCTACACATGATAGCAGGAATATTTGATAATAGCCAATTACGATTTCGGTTAGAAGAAAGGCATTATCCAGGTTACTTAATTGGCGATTCTGGATATGGGTTTTTACCAGTTTTGCTCATGCCAGTTCCCAATCCAACATCATGCAGACGGTAAAGTTAATCACATTATTAAGTTATTTCAGAAATCAATAACCTTCACACGAATAAATTTAAAACCACATTTTATTTTATTGATACAGATATAATCAAGCCCACATTCTGACAAGAAATATTATCGAGAGGACATTTGGAGTATGGAAGAGGCGATTCTCTTGTTTGGAGTCAATTCTAAGATTGAAGCTCAATACTTCTTTCACAGTCATTATAGCTTGTGGTGTTTTGCACAACATTGCACTGCATTGTAATGATCGCATGGAAGAATTATTTCCACTTCCAATTGTAGATGAAGATGAATTGCACCTCCCTCCAAACAATTCTGGTGGCAGAGCAGGACACGCAATAAGAGCCCATATCAAATATTTTTCTTTCAGAATTTGTATGCTATTTTTTCTTTCTTCCTCAGTTAGATGCAGTAATTGTTTCTGTGCTGTAGTAAGCCTTTGCCTTCTCCTGAATTCTGCAATGATGGTATTTACATTTTCTGAAGTACTGACTGAAAAGTAGAATAAATAAAAGAGGCTAATTTCAGCAACACTTATAAAACAAACAATAATATTATAAGGGCTTAATTTTAAAATATCCATATAAAATATGCTTAATATAAAATAATATGCTTACTAGCTTCATTTTCAATAGGGCAATTTTCTGACTGGTGCCTGCCTGTTTGTATTTCAGTTGATGCAAAATCTATTGCATGTTCTTGCCCTGGTATCTGCATCTGGGTACTCGCTTGTTCATTCTGCTCAGAAGAATCCTCTGTAACACATACAATCTGCTGAGAAGAATTTTCTATATGTCCAATCTGCTGAGAAGAA
>JAHWFO010022894.1:992624-1042818 GCA_023313115.1 Rhysida immarginata
CAATCTGCTGAGAAGAATTTTCTATATGTCCAATCTGCTGAGAAGAATTTTCTATATGTCCAATCTGCTGAGAAGAGTCTTCTATAATACCTAATGATGATGTGACATTAGTAAATTATCAAATTTCCAAATCATCTATGTTTAGCAAATATTTCATCCTCATCAAATTCCACAGATTGTGGATATATTTGGGTAGGAACAATTCCTAATACCCGATTTGCTTCTGAGGAAATCTGTGGAGGTTCAGGATCTCCTCCAGTTTTGCATCATAGCCTGCGTTCAATTGCAATCTGTAATACATATTTGTATTTGTATATAATCTATTAGTATTCTATGTTTGAGAATTATATCATTAATATTAATTCGAAATTTGAAATAATTAATAAAAATTCCAATTTTATCTATTTAAATTAATAGGAATTTTTTTCCTCATTGAATTGAGAAGGGAGCATTGTTAATATTAGTGATACATTGCTATGGATAAGATTCAAGCTTATTTAACATGTTTTAATGCTGTTTTCGTTTAATTTAATTTAGGTACCTTGTATAACAGATTCATATAAATATACTGTACATACATGTTATCAACAATATTATGTTCCAAGAAAATCATACATGTGGAATTTCTTATTTACTTAATATTTTGCCAATAAAACATTTTACCAAAATAAAACTTGTTTATTCATTTCCATGATACATACTAATTTAATTGAAATAAGTTAAAAAATCATTTTGAAAAAATCTATGATGTATAATAAAATCATTTTGATTAAAATGGGGGGGGGGGGCGTTGATGAATTAATCCTTATGGGATCAATTTTCACAAACATTTTTGATAAAATATTAAACTTCAGTTTAGAATAAAATCAATAAATTGGGCTTTGTATAATTGATATATTAATAAGGAATGTGATCGTTTGGTACATTTTGTTTTTATTTATAAACTGCAGTTGATAATTTAATAATAATAATAATAATAATAATAATAATAATAATAAAATATAAATTTAATAACCTAAGAAAAGAAAAAAAATGATAAAAATATGAAAACTTACATTTTTTTTTTGACACGGGGTTATATTTTCCCAACATTTTCTCAACTGTTTCGCTGTTCTCTTGTAGACGCCAGCATTCTGTTTTATTGAGTTTGCTAAAACTGAATCGGTTACAACTGATCAACGTGCGTTAAACCACAAGAAGCCCTGATCTACCCACCTGCGAATTTTTTCTTTGGGGTACATAAAAGATCTATTGTGTTTTCTACCACTTGCTCATGTTCGGCCAGCAAAACCAGAATAACTGCAGCCATCCAAACTGTAACACCGGACATGCTATAAAGAGTGTGCGATGAGTTTGATTTCCAAGTACATATATTCGGGCTTCTCGTGGCGGTCATTTTTCCATTAGTTGGAGGTTTCAAATACAACAACAAAGTAGAGGCCTGATAATAGTTTCAGTTTTTTTTCAAGCGGATTAATGCCATCTTGACAATGCGCGCTTCATTTTCAGTTCATAGATAGTGGGACTTGTATTAATTGTGGTCTGTGTGTGCAGGAATTTTATATGCACCGACGCATTTGAAGTAGTTATTTCGAACGGGACCTATTTATGTAATTTCTCTTGGGAACCATCTATAATAACGACTAGATATTTTATTATTTTTTTAATTTTGCATTTTGTAAAAATGCTAATAGCATATGTATTATATGGAAATACATAAACGAAATTAAAATTTTAGGCATTAATGTCAACCATTGATTTCTTTATTGAATCCAATTGCACTCCGCAATGGAGTAAAAGATATACTGTATATGATAATCGAAAAGGAAAGGTTATAGAAAATCTGGCCTATTCTTAAAATTCTGATAATAATTAATTGATTTCTTTTTGTTTCAATAAGAGAAATATGTTAACAAATCCATTTTGTTCTACGTTTTCTTTGTTGTAGCGCTGACGGAAACTATGAAGTGACGATTATGACGAAAGCCATCCTCAATCACAACGGTCTCGTCCGGTGGAAACCACCCGCCATTTACAAAAGCTCGTGCGAAATGGACGTGGAATATTTCCCCTTCGACCAGCAGACGTGTTTCATGAAATTCGGTTCTTGGACTTACGATGGATATATGGTAAGAAATCACTTTAATATGCAATCTGCACATTTTTTCCCTTTTTAACTATAGCGCACCATACTCAACTAAGTTTCTCTTTATTATGTATCTGAACCAGTCAGAATTTTATATTGAAACTCAATTCCTTAAAGAAACTTCTCTAATTCCTCATACTTGTACTTTGGTATCCATGTTTCTGATCAAAAATCGACGAAAGAAATAAAAAGCGATTTTAAGTGTTTTCTATTGCACATAATGTTGTGTCCTTTTCTTTGACTCAAATATTTAAACAAATTGAGAATATATTGCAATTTTTCCGCGCAAAGGATCCTTTTTTGACAGGATCTTTCTAAACCATTTCAGCGAGAAAAGCATTTATCATCTAAGCGGCCGCCAAAACCCTCATTGCTGCTTCTATAAAAATGAATGCTGATAAGCTTCACATAAAAGATATCAAGCTTCATCAGATTCTTTACTTTGTTCAGGAAAAAAAATAAACGAAGACTGGATTGAACATTCTTTCTCATACGCTGAGAACGGAATCCCAGTATCTATCAGAACTGGGAATTATTATTGTGAAATTCTTTGCGTTATCATTTAATAGCAAGAATGTTATGTTTTTGTTGTGTTTCAGTACAATAACTATGAATGGGAATGCGAATTGTTCATTCCTCATGCGAGGATGAATATGATACGCCTTTTTAAGATAAGGCATATATCATATATGCTTCGGGGCTAATACTTCACAGGAGCCCCATGGGGCCGACGGCTTTACGTGTCCTCCGAAGCACCGGAGGGTGGGAAGGGGGGTTAAGGATGGAATTCTACTGGTGGTCACCCATTGTTGACCATCAGCGAGAACGACCATCCCCATACTATGAATACATTAACCAAAAAAAAAAGTGGATGGGTACATGTATGGTCTAATTTTTAAAATAAAAATTTTAAAAGATTAACATAAAAATCAAAGATGTCGGTCATAGCAATCATAAATCTCATTTTAGAATATAAAAATATTAATCTTATAATTCTCAATTTACTTTTCAGATATTATGTATTTATTTTTATTATAAATTAAATATACTGTTTATTTTAATAGTATTAAGTAAATTTTTAATAAAATAAAATGATAAATTGAGATAAGTAGAAGCCTAAAATGTCACTTCACTATTATCAGATAATAAATTCTTCACTTGATTCACATTTCCATGTAAACACTTTGTTCTATATTTGGGCATATTCCTATATTTTCTCTTCCTCTTTTGTTGTTATTCTACATTTTGCTGTTCTATATTTGGCAAAATATTATCTAAACGGCAGCCAAAACTTTCACTCGTGTTGCTAAGCTTTGCATAAAAGATATCGACCTTCATCAAATTCTTTTCATTAAAAAAAATAAAAAATTGGACAAATATAAAACCAAGTGCTTACATCTGAGTGTGAATCAAGTGAAGTATATGTCATCTGATAATAATGAAGTGAAAAGAATATCTTTAAAAGTGACATTTAAGTTTTTAATTTTATATTATTTCATTTTATCATTTTATTTAAAATTTACTTATCATTTTTATGTTTTTTCCTTGACAAAGGATAGTCGCCATCGGAAAATGTATTCGGTAATCTGTGATTCAGTGTCTTACCACTCTGTCAAATTTTAAAATTTACTCAGTAATATTAAGATAAACAAATATTTTAATTTGTATTAACTAATAGAAATTATTAATGTATAAATATCTCAAAACCACAAATTTTTTTCCTAAATAACGATCGGTTCCAAAAATAATTAATGATGATAAACAATTGGTTAATTCCCTATTGCTATAAAAAAGGAAACTATGAAAAAAGCATAGAGTGGAAGAGGTTCTAACAAAAACTAGGTAACAAAACTGTCCAAATCAAATAAATTGAAGGATAATATATTTCTTAAAAGGAAAGAAATTATTATACTATTGTTCCAACTAGTATATCGAATTTTAATGATTAAAGTTTATAAATTCGAAAGCTCTGAACATTTATGCTCAGGTTTATTTTTGGGTTTTATATAAGGTGTCTTTTTTTTTTAACTCTGCAGGTAGATCTGAAACACATTAACGAGACAGAGAACGATAACAACGTAGAGATGGGCATTGATCTGCGCGAGTTCTATCTGAGTGTCGAATGGGACGTTATGTCAGTTCCAGCCGTGCGAAACGAGAAATTCTACAGCTGTTGCGAAGAACCTTACCCGGATATCACGTTCAACATCACGTTGAGACGGAAGACGCTCTTCTACACGGTCAACCTGATCATTCCCTGCGTAGGCATCTCCTACCTGTCCGTGCTCGTGTTCATCTTGCCGTCGGACAGCGGCGAGAAAATGTCACTGTGCATCTCGATTCTCCTTTCCCTGACGGTATTCTTTCTCCTTCTGGCTGAGATCATTCCGCCAACCTCCCTCGCCGTCCCTCTCCTGGGCAAGTACCTCCTCTTCACCATGATCCTCGTGTCCTTCTCCGTGTGCATTACCATCGTCGTGCTGAACGTGAACTTTCGTTCGCCCTCCACCCACAGAATGAGGCCCTGGATGCGCAACGTCTTCCTCAACGTCATGCCCCGGATCCTGTGGATGAAGCGTCCAGAATCGGACGAGCCTGAAGAAGAAGAAAAGGAAACCGAGGCACTGCAAACCTGCAATGGCGTTGAGATTCAAGGTCTTCCCATGGATGAGATGCGAGGACCCAGCCCCGTCTTCGACCAGAGTTTCGCCATCAGTATGCATCAGACGGGTGCTGACGATCTCCTGGGTAGCGAAGTGGGCGACATCAGCCCCTTGACTGGACACAGGGGGAACACGCGCGAATTCGATCGTACACTCTTCAACATCAATTTCATCGCTCAACGCTTGAAAAACTCAGATGAATATGATCAGGTAAGATTCAAATCAAAATAACTACCCCTATCGTTAATTATCACCACTTTTAATGCGAATATCTCTGATAAGTGTTTAATTTTTGACGCATCATGAACAAAAAATATTCATTCCTATTCTTTTCTAAGCTGTATGACTAGTTAGTGCCATTATTTTGCCATAATTTTAGTCAGATATACTTAAGATACATGAATAAATTCAAAGCTTTCCAAAAAGCTGTTTGAACGTCCATAACATAAATCTCAAAGAAAAATTAAAGGCTCAACTTTTTCCCAAGTGTGAGCTACGAGGGTCACTCCAAAAGTAACGCTCAATATATTTTTTTAATTTATATTTTATTCTACACCCTTACAATTTATGGACATCATAGATACATACTTTAGGAACAACATGTTATTTTTCCATATAATCCCAGTCCCTTTCAACAAGACCTGCGCGCTAAAAGTCTTCACCAGCACGTTTGAGCCACTATTTAGCAGCGTTCACGAAGACGTCGTCAAACTTAATCGTACTGCGATCGGCAGCTGCTCTTCATACACTTTTTCAAATTTTTGTGAATGTTTCCCACTGTCTCGTTCTCACAGCAAAGGAACTCGATCCACGTTGCTTCTGACGAATGTCCAGTACAGCAGCCGTCTTGAAGGAGTTCTATCATGGCGCTATTCACGGGAACGACTTCAACTACATTTGAATATAAGCGGGAAATATGTATCTATGACCTCCATAAAATGCAAGCATGTAGAATACAAAACAAATTTTAAAAAAATATTGTGCACTACTTTTGGAGTGACCCTCGTATAAGAAGGAATTTTCTAAAAAAAGTTGACATTGCGAGAATTTTTCCTTTACAGGCGTTGATTTCTATAAAATGCTCAAGGTACTCTTTATTTGAATGAGACAAATTTTGACAGTCTCTAGAGAACTGAAAAGGAAAGTTATATTAGGATAAACATAACGAATAAGGTTTTACTGAAAGTAAAATCACGATTATCCGTGTTTAGTACATACTGATAGAACCCTTTACATTCTTTTTAAATTTGTAAATATTAATACGAACCTAACAAATATTGCACTTGTGGTTAAAGATATAAATTTGCTAAAATTAAAATCCTAAACTGACACAAGACATTAGCGAAGAAAACCTTAAAATGTATTAGAAATTTAAATGTCCAATTTAAATCGTGCATAATCCCCTACTTTTCAATAGTCATAACTTGTGACTTATAACTTAAGTCCTCAGCTATTTGCATATTAAATTTGATCGAAATCGATCAATGGATATAAAAGATAACGATTGACTGTACTGAAACAAAAACCCGATTTCCTAGAGCAAGCAAATTCCATGAGGTAATTGGCACAATTGATTTAGCAAAAAATATGAGCTGAATGTACAAAATAAATTAAAATACGAGGGGCGATTGATAAATAAGGTCTCTATGGCTGTAACATTTTTATTTGTTAACCGATTTTCAAAATTCTTTTTGTATCTTATACTCACATATGTCCTCTATGTAATGCACTATTCATTTTTCGACATAGTCCCCATTCCTTTCCAAGCATTGCGCCAACGCGTGACTAGTTGGGTGAACCCGTCGGAGAGGAATTCCGGAGTTGTTGTCGACACCAGGATTGAATGGCAGCGTTTACCTCGCCGTCAGAACCAACTCATGTCCCTTAAGGGGCTCTTTCTTCTTTGGGAAGTGGTGAAAGCACAATGTGCAAAGTCTTTCATTTTTGAACTGCAATTTTTCATCTTTGAACTGTAGGCGCTGCAACGCCTCTGCTGTGTGGTAACTCGTGTGCGGGCGGACGTTATAGTACTCCAGAAGAGGGTCCAAAGATGAAAGAGGGGCCATTCAATCCTCGTGTCGACAACAACTCCGGAATTCCTCTCCGATGGGTTCACCCAACTAGTCACGCGTTGGCGCAATGCGTGGAAAGGGATGGGGACTATGTCGAAAAGTGAATAGTGCATTACATAGAGGACAAATGTGAGTATAAGATACAAAAAGAATTTTGAAAATCGGTTAACAAATAAAAACGTTACAGCCATGGAGACCTTATTTATCAATCGCCCCTCGTAAAAATACTTGAAATTCAGTCGTTTGTAAACGTGTGCAGCGTTTGAGGTGGATGTTGTCGGTAAGTAGCTTAGACTCTTCAATCAAATCATTAGTTATTAACAAATAAAAGTCACTAGCACAAGTCTCCTGCAATGGGAAAATTGTTTTCATGAATTCTTATGGTTTTTGTGTGCTGAATTCGAAAATGACACCCGTTTCTCTCAATCACGTAGGGCTTTTTCACAAAGCGCCATGTAATCTTTGCATGACTTTGTAAAAAGCCCTGCATTTTTACTAATAACTAATGCTATGATAGTGGACTACTGCTGGGGATTGCTGCGAGAAACTGAGGTAGCAACATGTAAAAGAAAAAGCCTGAAAAAAAGATTTCAAAAGCAGCGAAAACGATACAGCGCGGCTGAGTAAGGTTAAGTCAATTATGTCAACTACAATAAAGACTGGATCGAGCCTTCTATGAGCGCGTTAACACAGGTACATGTCTAAAGTATTGCCTGGAAAAGTCCACACTTATCATCGTGCAACCATGTCTGGCAGCCATTCAGTAAAGCATAGGAAAATAATTTTGAACATTAAAAAAAGCATAGGAAAATAATTTTTTAACTCTCGTGGAATTATATTGACTTTCTTTGGCAGTGAAATTTCAACAGAAAGTTATTAAAATAAATATCTTAAATGTATATTTAATGCAATGATGCTATTAGTGTGAACGCAAAACCAACTAGAAAGACAGGTCGGGGCACTGAAAAGTCACATGTCCAAAGTAGATCGAGCAACAATCCAATCTTCATTGTTTTCAACAAACGAAAAGTCAATGATTGTTGAAATCCAAGATGGAAACAATGAAGATTGGATTGTTGCGCGATCTACTTTGGTCATGTGACTTTTTAGTGCCCCCGCCTGTCTTTTTCGTAGGCTACGTGTGAACGTGCGTCCACGCTATTCATCGAGAACTATGCCTAGTGCTTATCATTTTCTTAGACACGTTTGAATAGGAAAGCGCTCATAGATGGGTCGATCCAGTCTTTATTGTATTTGACATCCTTGGGTTAAGTCAAACTTGCGCCATGCTATTAATTTGTAAGTTTCACTTTTATATAGTAGGACAAAAAGTACATAGTGTGATTCCATGCATCAATAGAAGCAAAAAGTTCCTTATCGAAAATGTCGAAAACTCAAATTTTAAATTGCGTCGTTACGTCATTTATGAACTTTCTGCACCAACACTTCACATAATGAACTGCTCTATGCGACGAGAAAACTGTTGGAAACAATGAAGGTTGGATTGTTGGCCCGACTAATATGGTCAGGTGACTTTTCGGCGCCGGGGCCTTTCTTTCTCATTGGCAATGGTTGAGATTAACTGACGCTTTCCATCAGCTTTTAATAACTTCGCGTGATGTTTAGACCCCTAAAATTTGAGTTATGAACAATTTGCATAAGGAACCTTAAGTTTGTTATCATGCAAATGATCACGCTAGGTACTTATTGTCCTTCCATTTAGAAACACCCTGTATTTGTTTAAAAACTTACTTTTCACCTTACATACCTATTTACAAATTTTGAAAAAATTTGGTTTTTAATAAAGCCGTATTGATACGTATGTAGCTTTTTTATGAACTATCCTTGCGTTTTGTGAAAAATTCTTACGTGATGGAGAAAAACGGATATCATTTTTGGATTCAGCACACCAAAAACAAAGATGCAGGTCTCTATATTCGAAGAAAAATATTATGTTATAAAGAAGGAGATTTTAAAACATGGGGGGGGGGGTGAGAAATGATTACTGAAGAAATTTTGAGAAATAGGTTAAACTCTGGATATGATAACTGGATGCGTTTATCAAATTATTGAAAATATTTAAAAACACGTTATGTTTATAATTGACAATCCACACAACATCTAAATAATCACGATGCTTTTGAGTTAATTTTGCAAATTTTATTTCAATTGATTGACAACGAGATATACTGTATATCACCGGAGGTGACAATGTTTGAGAATTTACTGTAATTTCACGTTTCTGATTTGATGATTATCTAGATCGTTCCTCTCATTTGATGATTTGGATGTTGTGTTAGTGATTTAAAAAAATTTAATTATTAATTAAAAACACAACGAATTTCTAATACTGGTTGAACTCAGTCATCGGATTTTAAAGCTAACCTGTGCACGACCCGGATGAACAGCGATGGAAAAATAAACGAATTTCCACTATTTAATGAGCTAATATGTACAATTTCGTTTATTTATAATTTTTTTTGATAAGATGATTTCATTGTTATGTAGCAGCATTTAATTTTACGTAAGCTTCATTCAAGAGTTCTTAGAAGGCATCTAACAGTAAGAAATGAAGAACATTTATAAGTTCTGCGTGGTCGGGAATTTTAATTAAAACTAGCTCCAGTGACGCAACTTACCTGAGATAATCGAAACTTAATGATATTTTGTATAATATTAAGAAACTGGAATAGAGTTTATTCTGTTTTTCTTTATTCTTAATTTTAATGGAGCTATTAACCTTAAAGAAATCCATTCAAATTATATGAAGAAATGAAAAAGGGATTAAGGTGAGGATGCCCGAGCTGTTTGGTACGAACAATATCTCATTTATCAGACGGGATAAGACAGAGAGAGAGAGAGAGAGAGAGAGAGAGAGAGAGAGAGAGAGAGAGAAAGGGAGGTGAAGTTGGCTGGGGAAATTCGGAAATGATGTTTTTTAAAGAACCTTCTCATCTCTTATACGTAGAACGTGATGTCGTTTGCCGCTCGCTGAGGGTTTAATGCCGCTCGCGAAGGGCGAAGATCGAACGGCGTCGGCGAAAGCATATTGTAACGCCCCTTCGCCGAACGAACCGTATTTCTTAGGCATCAGCAATATTCTTCGAACGGCACATCTTGCACCTGCTACCTTTGCCTTAGAAGAACCACAGGTGAAAGATGGAAATTGGGTTTTACTATCGAATCAAATTCCTCTTTTCTGACCAAAAGAGAGGAAGAAAGCCGAAGGGGGAAAAGGGCAAAGAGCCTTCGTCATAATTGGAAAGTGCATAAAAGAGGCACTTCTTCTCACAGTTGCCATTTGAAATGATTAGAATGCAAATTTTTTTAATTCATACTTTCATATGATTTATAATTACCGATTAAAATGAAAGACCGCAGGTTCAACGAACTAATCTACATTTCATTTAAACTTTAGAACTCAGTTCGGAGATTTGTTTACTAGAGAATAACAACGTCGAAGCATAGGGGGATTTAAAGAAGATTAATTTAAATGATACCCTTTGGAGTTTTATAGCAACGCCTTATTGAGTTCTAGCAAAGGAAATAATACTGGAAATAATGAAAGATAAAAACGTATACTTCTGAAAAAATATTTATCTGTTAAGGTGCTTTTTTTTTAAATTTGCCACTGATATCTTATTTTGTCGTCTGTCTTTCGGCTACAGACATTCTTCGACGTACAATTAAATCAGACATGTTAAAATATACCGTTAATGAATCTGCTCATTAAATTATTACATGGCTAAACAGTTATTTAACAAATGAATCTTCTACTGCGTAAAAGAAAATAAAATAAGTAAATTTTAAACCACGTCAAAAGCTCTACATTTTAAATGAAAAAGAGTGCTCTAAAGTAATTTTGATGAAACTGGTCGAATTTCAAATGAATACTATATATCACTAGCTTAGTATGTGTCTTTAAAAGGAAAGCTCTTCGATAACCTTCATGCAAATTGTGTAGCAATCTAATAATTTGCTTTTGTCCAAGTGTTTTAAGAAAATTGCTGACGCTGAGAAAACAAAATAGAATTATTCAATTTAATTGGATAAAGGTGGCTGATTTCTACATTAAAATATTTGAAGAAAAAGATAAAGTGGAAGAATTTCAAACAAAACACATATTTAACAAGAGGGTCCGAGTCTCATTTATTTTAGAAAAGTATCGTAAAACACAAGAAATCGATTGAAGTTTACAATATATTGTTAAATAACTAGAGTCTATAGATTTGAATTATATTTAGCATGTATTGATTGCTATAATTGTCTTTGGGCTTTATATATTCTGTTTCTATGTTAATTAGAGGTATTGTTCTTTTCGGATATCCACCAATTCAAGAAGCCTTATTTCTTATGTGACGAGATGTGTTCGTAAATTGACCCTCAATAACATTACATGCCATCTCCTTTAATCTGGCATGTTCCCCTCGTCATTTCACTCATGTTATCATCATATGGATATGTTAAAAGTTATTGCAAATTGAAAAATAAACATGTTTATTACGTATACAAATAAATGCACTGATGTACTGATGCCTTTGCATTTTAACTTAAAATTCGACTAGCATTATCAAAATGCACAAAATCTTTATATATATGGAAAGAAAAGCCTTTTACAAACAATTCGAGATATGAAACGTATTTTTTTCAATGATTTTATAGATTATCTTATATATGTATTAACGAAAGATTATTTTTTGCTTGTCTCGTCACTCACTTTCTTTTAATTTCGGAAATGTTTTTTCCTCGTAAAATGGTGAAACCCAATGTTATCTTGTTGAAACTCCCATTGAGCTGTTGCAAGATGCTTAAGAATGGGCACCAGGTGGCGTTTCTGAAGAGTGCGGTTACGTCAGATATCTGTCTCTCACAAGATCAAAAGATGTTTTTTCATAAGATCCAAACTATAAGAGAGCTATATTAAGGTGTCTGCTAACAGTTGGACCCTTTTTTCTCATGTGTACCGATAACAGTTCAATCTGGCGCTGCACTAATAATAAAATATCTAAAAATATATGATAAAACAAGATAAACCAAAGCTACTGTGTAAAATTTAGTTGATTAGATAACTTCAGGATAATTCTCTAATATTCTCTTTGCTTTTAGAGAATTATCCTTTTTGCTTTGATAAAGGATAGTCTCTATCCGAAACGTCAGCTTTTTATTTTGATTTATGTATTTTTATTATTTAATTAATAATATTATTTATTGGGAGCAACTAATCTAGAAGTTTCACAACAGCTTACATTTAAAATATAACCAGATAAAGCATTTCATAATGAAACCTGAATAATCCAAATTATAATCCTGATAACTCTGATCTTATTCCTAAATAAACAAAGTACGATGCTAAAGCTGCCACTACCATTATGTAAATAATAACAAATAATAATGTAAATATTAATAACCCGATTTGCGGGTCGGGGGCCTGTTCTACTAATTCAGCTGATTTGTGACCTCATGGAAGTTCGTATTGATATAATGCAAGAGCAAGGCGGTTCATTATCCGCAGTAACTCATTTGGTTAGAGCGGCGCCAGCAAAAGGCGTGGTATCTTGTTAGAGTCCAGGCCGCAGATTTTTCCCTTCCCTTTTCTACTTGTACATATAATACAAACTTTGTTGTTACTTAAAGATATTCTAATATTTATTTTTCAATGCTATTTTTGATGTGGATTAATTAGTTACCTTTTCTCTGGAGGAATTGGAATTAGAAAGAGGTAAGTTAGGAGGGAGTGTGTGGGACACACTAGGGAAGGTATCGTTGTCTCTTTACTCCTCTTCCTTCTAAAAGCCTTTCATTAAGGGGATAGTTAAGTCGGAAAACACTGGAGCCGACTGATTCCTCCGATTTCCTCGGAAGCTTCTTCCGCTTTTGCCCCTTCTCAACCGTCAAATGAACTGATTTTAAATAAAATCCAGTGAACGTGCAATTTAAAACCATCACAAATACCTAACTAAGACGACTATTGATTAATCAACGCTCAACAATTAATTAGATTGCGGTACCGGAGAGAGAGAGAGAGAGAAAGAAAGAGAAAGGAAAAAAGTTCTTCGATTAGTCTTTTCAAGATTTTATAACAAAGATTTAATCTATTTTTCCCAATTTCCTTGCAACAAGAAGCTTTTCGTTTCCAGTTTTTTCTCCTTAATCATTTTTTCTAAAGAATAAAGTTAATTATTCCTTTTCACATCTGTAATTATCATAGGTAATATACATAGAGACAAGCTATAACACTAATTTCTTTATTGTTTCGCTTTTAAATTAAAAAACGATTTTAAAAATCAATAAATGAGATTTCTGGAAAAGAGCGAGAGAGACAAAGAGAAACACTGAAATATGTCTTTCAATTAAATCATTTAATAAATGATCTCATTCTTAAATCACTTGCAAATAAATAATTGGAGGTTAAATTAAAGACTTTCAAAAAGATGTCTTTGGATTGCAAAGAGGAAAATAGCATTATTCTTTTGATTAATATGCGATTTTTTTTACAAGTTTTTAAATGTTGTTTAATTCTCCTTTAATATAAATGCCAAAATTATAATAATGAAAATACAAAAAATTAAAAAGAGTCACTTAATATTCACTGGAAATTCTTGGAAATCCAATAGATGAATTTTAGGATGCAGTTTGTTGTTCTGTTATTAAATTTGGGATGTCCACTCAGATAAATGCTGAAATACCGACTGGTGGAAACAAGTAATTTATGGAAAGCAGATTATCCAATCGTTTTTTTAGCTCAAAGGAATGCTCCAAATTGTTATACTTTATATTTGTTTTTAATACTTACATTTGTTTTTAATTTTATTGTTATACTGTGTCAAAAAATAATTCGTCGATCATCATTTATCACTGAAGCAATTCTTAGACCTAAACAATTGTTGGATGGCCGGCTTTCACTACATTAGTTGCTTCCACCAGTCGACATTCAAGCATTTATCTGCGTGGACATCTCAAAATTAATAACAGAACAACAAAATCCACCCTAAAATTCATCTATTGAACTTTAAGTGAATTTTAAGTGACTCTTGTTAATTTTTTTATTTCATTATCATAATTTTGGCTTTTGGCATATTAAGGAAGATTAAACTAAATTTAAATAGCTGTAAAAAATAACATTCTCCAAAAAAAAGATGAATATTAAAATTTTCTCTTACTTATTCTAAGATAACTAATTTAGATTCGTGCTTCCTGCTTTTGTTTAAAATTTGCCACGACCTCTTTCTTTGCTTTCTATTTAGACCTCTTTTCAAATTGAGCGAAAATTCTATTTTCAAATTTCAATTCACATTTCCGACTTTAATAGTTTACTCATTCTCGCTTTGAATATTTCAAGAACATGTTGATAGTGAGAACATTTTAGAGAACTAATTTTGTTAATTAACTACACGCAAACTCATATTCGGAAAAATTTGGACAACGAGAAATAACGAATTTCGTATTATACAAATGGCACTTATGAACTTGAGACAATTGTAATAAAAATAATTTCGGTCATTTTCTTTGTGGCACCTGACTATAAATAACATTTGCAAATAAGAAAGAACTGAATGGAGGAGGCAAAAGCAGAAATCTGAAACATTTTTACTCAGTGTTTACGCATTCTTTCAAGAGATGCCGCTGACCATTCCGATTTGATGAATGGTTCCCAGGGCAATAAGTCCTCAGCGGACTTTGAAAATAAAGAGGAACTACAGAGATCAATAAATGAATCTTGCGCGACATTAACAATCTTCACTGCAGATATCACATTGAAAAATAAATTTAAAGAAGAGTGTGATAATTTATTGATAAAAGCAATACTAATCCTCGTTGCTTTGGCATGAACCGAAACTATTAATTCGTAACTTGTAGAATTAAGGAATTTGGAAGGGCCGATGTTTACATGTCATCCCTTTAATGAAAAAGATTGTTTGCGAGAGCTTTTGGGTGGAAATATTTACTTTCTTCCTAAAAATTTTTGATTTTCCAAGTTAGGAAAAAATATTTGGTTATTTTTCAAGTGCTTTTTAAAACAATTTTTCTTTAAAAGTTGTTTGGGTTTCGTTAAAAGGTCGAATAAGATTGAATTTTCCATTAAGAATATTTCTATAATCTCCTGTACAAAAAAGTAAAAGGTCATCTAGGTATACCTTCAAAGAAAATAAATTTTTTGTCCTGCTACGTATACGGCCTAAACTATAAACTTTTTATTGTACTTTCAAGTTGATGATATTGAAGAAAGATAAACTAATTAAATAAACGCGGTCATTCTTGAATCTAGCCGACAGCCTATTTCTTAATCGAAAACTCTTTACACACTCGCGCTAACCGTCTTATAACCACAATCCAGAATTAATTAATGTTTTCATTGAAGTATCCATTGTCGATGTAATACATTTCTTTCGAAATAATATCAACTGTGTTTTTTCTATTGCACGATCCATATACGTCTGTGTACCCTGAAACATTTCCTTTTAAGGAAATGGCTTTCCTGCCTTATAATTAAGCCAACGTAGAAGCATCTCAGTTTCTGGTTTAATAGAGTGCGTTTTAGAGTATAAATTACCTAAATAATCAATTAATGAAAATGTCGTTTGATTATATGAAGAAATACTGTAATATTTTATTGATTTTTTTTTTAAGACAGACAAAATTTCTGTCCCATAACTGCACAACTTGGTCACAAAAATTTTATTTTGATTAAAAAAAATTAAAATTCCAGGAGAGCTTACGTTTTACCAGACAAACTTTAGGTGTTACAATAAATGTTCGAAATTGCGTCCTCTTTCGATTTAAGGATTGTGGCCCCCTCGCTTGCCTGTTTTATCCCCCCCCCCCCCCAATTTCTTCCTATGGGGTTATCTGATAAATGTGGTTTATATGAGTTCACATACAGTTGCTGAGCTGAAAACGAACATCACACTAGTCATTTCTATCATCAATACTGCCATGTTTCGCAGAGTCTCACGAAATCTAGTAAAACGAATACGCTTTCGTATTTGCGAAAGTGGACGTCATTTCGAACATTTATTGTAACACCTAAACACTGTCTGGTCAAATTATTAAAGTGAAAGCATTAAAAAAATATCGTTGTCGGCGGTGGGAGGGGGGTTCTCGAAATTTTGGCGTCGACTACTAAGGGCATTTTGCGCCTTTTACACAAGTTATTGCCTCAACCCGGAACAAACACAAACATCCATGCCCACGGCGGGATTCGAACCCACGACCAGGCGGACTCGAGAATTAGAAAGCCTACGCCCTAGCCCTCTCGGCCACCTGGCTGATTTATCGGCGATGGAATTTTATGGATTTTGAATTTCACCGGTTTCGATTTTACGTACGTTTTCAATATATAAGAATCACTAAACATTTTTATTTAAATCTAAATATTAATATAACCAGCCACTTGAGTTTCATTAAGGAAACGTACACTAAGCAACGATACTAATGCTAGACGAGGAAGTTTTCGTATTGATTTTAGTGTCATCGAATGTGAACACCACTAGGTTTGATCAGCTTCGACCGTAGCGGACCCAGCCACGAGTAAGAGCTGCTTTGTTCCCGAACGTGGCGTCCCGGTCGGAAATCAAAGAGTTCTGGGATATCATAGTTGTTTCCGGTCGGACTTCTTAGACACATGCTAAGTGTTGTAGAAATTGCACAGAAATTTGGTAGAAGTGTTGCTGTTCTATTCAATCTTAAGAAAATATCTTTCTGAGCCTAAAAAACGACGCTCTGTCCGATCGAAATCCACAACTTCAAGAATTGATTAGCTCCGATTAGCTGCTCATCAAGGAACGTCAGTTAGGGGAATTCAACGAGAATTAAGCCTCAACATCTCCAAAAGCACCATCCACAGAAGACTGCAAATGAATAGTAACCTGGAAGATAAATCAATGATCAGGAAATCACGCATGACTGCAATAGGTAAAAAACGTGTCTTGGACTGACGAATGGATTTCATGCCTTTTCAGTGACGAAAAAAGGTTTAATTTGGACGGCTGAGGTGTAAATATTACTGGCATTTTTGCTGACTAATGCGTTACAGAAAATAGAAAAGCTTGGAATCCCGTTCTAATACATCAGTGTCATCTTCATTTATTTAAATTACTTAAATTCAGGTTAACAAAATGCATGGCATAATTGGTATTAAATTAAATCAATATTTAAGGCTGACTGTCAAGCACTAGAAATATTATTTTAAAAAAAAAGGTTGATGCATTTTAAACGGCATCGACTACAGGACCAAACTGAACAAATAATTGAGAATTTGGGAGAGACTTAAACTGAAAACGATTAACTAAAGAAAAATCATTTTTCGTTAAAGAGTGGTTTGTTAATGCGTGTTTAATGTCAATTTTAAGCCATAAGATATATTAGTTTAGGTTAAAATAGTGCAACTTTATTAATCATTAATTACAGTGTAAATAGCGTTTTTGTTAGTACAAGTGAACCTTTGCTTATATAACAGATTCAATAAAATGAATATTTAATATTTTAAAATACGTGGTTTCTTCGGTTTCCGTGGACTAGTTTGTTTTGTTAGCTGTTCCCGAATTTTCACTGATGTTTACGGATCAACGAGTCCGATATCCGGTAAATAGCTTTCCTCTTCAAATATTTCATGTTCAAAACAAGAACATTAAACATTTCGGCAAAATATGTAAGATTCTAGAATCCTTCAATTTTTTAAATTTCCTGTTTGTTTTTTATTACAAAACTTAATCGATAAACAAACAGAAAAGCCGGAAAAAGAACTTTAAGTTTGATGTTTTGATTTAATGCCTCTGGAAGTAAACATTTTAATTTGCTTAAAAATTTTTTTTAGCTTAAAAAAATCGATTTAATGCTCGTTAAAATTGTGAAATCTAATAAAATATAAATTATTAATCTCTCTTAAATAAAAAAGAAATATATCACTCGCATTAATACGAAGATGGATAATATAGTCCAGAGACCAACATACTCGAAGAGGTTATAAAATATATTGCGATCAAATAAATATATATAAGCATTGTACAGTCATAGTTGAGCAAGTGAATAGCACATACGAAGCGTATATCCTATTTTCAATCAGAAGGGACAGATCTAGTCCAATCTGCCTTGACTCTCAGTAAAAGTACCTGATTTTGCAACCGATCAACATCCGGTAAACTCAGTTCCTACGGAGCAGGTAAAAACCTTTTTGCACTCGACTGTACATCACAAAACCAAAATGTTATTGAAGGTACAAAATAACAACTCGAGAAGACACTATGCAAATTTATATAAATTAATTGCGAACACAGAATAATGAAAAAATAAGACAATCTTTTTGCCCCCCCCCCCCCCCCGGCTGCTGCGATCATCATATAGCAGTCGTGAATCCAGGTCCATCCAGGGACCCAACTCGTCAGCCTCTGGCTATACAGGCCCTGGATGGACGTATTGAATGCCAATTCATAAATAAAAATAAAATAAATAAATAAATAAATAAATAAATAAATAAATATTTATTGATGAAAATAGGAAAGAAAATTCCAAGCTTGGGTTCGAACCGAAAATTACGACAAACCCTCACAAAGAAGGAGATCATTATCATTATAAAATCAAAAATTATTCCCAAAATTACGTATGGCCTACCGATATCTATATATATAAAAGAAGAAACTGACTGAGTGAGTGATCAACGCACAGCCCAAACCATAAGGCCTAGAAACTTGAAAGTTTGTACAGAGGTTCTTTGCAAAATGAAGCGAGCACTAAGAAGGGGTTTTTCGAAATTCAACCCCTAAGGGGGAAAAGGGGGGTTGAAAGTTTGTTAACACATTAACTGGTGTTCACTATATACTTAACACATTAACTGGTGTGGCACTACATAATTAACCATATTAACCTCTTTTAGGGAGGGGGGTAACGAATTATTAACAACGAGCATAAATATGATTATGTAATGACAGGACATAGATAAGGCAGTGTTTATCGAGGAGGCTAAGGAATCACACGGGTCTCCCTTGAGCTCCCTAAAAACGTCTAGACGACTGGCGAAAATTTGTGTGTTTGGCAAAAAAAGAGAAAGAACTAGTATTGATCAGTGAAATTTGCAACAGAAAGATAAAAAGCTATCCGGGCATTGGAAACATCTGAACACCGGAAGCTCCGCTAGAGCAGGAGGTATAAGAGCTTCTACGTCAAGGGCAAGGGAAATTTTAAAAGATAGGTCTAAAGTATCCAGTGATGCTCCCCGGGGGTGAAGATGGATAAGATTTTAATCCGAGACAGAACAACAAGAGGGTAAGTAAAGTCCCGGGCAAAGTGTGCAATATAAGTAGGTTCATTAAGAATGATGGTTCCATCCCACCTCTGAGAATTATAAAACAAAATTGAATTTGTAACAATACGTAGAATTCCTGTTGTTCGGGCTTTTCTTAGATGTTAACATTTTCTTGGAAATATTTAATAATGATCAGTAAATGGAGATAATAGAGAGTTAGCAGATTATTGAGAAAGAGTGAAAGATAACAGAGGACGCAGTCCCTTCGTTCGAGCTACAGTTGACGACATAACCGATAACAAAGCATACATGAACTCAACTCTTCAAAGCAATACGATGTTATGTTCTACAATAATCTTTCGAAGGATTATAATAATAATTCATATCTATCGAAATGTCAGCGAAGAAATGAATCGGTATTGGGCAGAGATGACAAAAAGTTATCTGGGCATCGGAAACACCTGAATAACTGCTTCGTCTATAGACGGAAATTGTAGAATTACTGAAAACAAATTTATTATCTAACTTCATGAGATTGTTCTGTTTAACCTACAACTGTAATTATCTCGGGCAACGCCGGGTGCCTCTGCTAGTGGGCTATATCAAATAAATACGCACTTGAGAAACTGAAGGTGGCATATAACAACATTATCCGCACGGCCTTAAATATTTATGTTCAACAATCCATAACGCAAATATGTGACGATCTAACTCTTCCCACCTTTACTACGACTGTCATCTTGGCTAAATTGAAAGAACTGGTTAAAGCCTTTTACCGTCATTCCCATCCTGCCAACTTGATCATGGCTTGGATGGTTAGTAGTCCACGATGCAGATTACAAAACCAACTCTTGATCCAACCACCATTTCCCCTATTAAAGAAAGATATTTTCCATTCAACTGTATAAAGGATTGGAATGTCATTCCCCTAGAATATCGTCAAAAAATTTGGAAATGCGACAGAAAACTCTGTAATGATCACATACGACATGCTCATTCTATCTTAACTAATTACTTCCTAGATCGAAAAACCTCATAGATTGGGGGTTTAATTTTTGTCCACTTGGGCGCAACATATATAATGTACTTGAAATATTTAATAGCAAATAATATAATAATAATCTTGTTAGTTAAAAGTACTGTAATTCGCCCACACCAGTCATAAACCTCATCCCTACTTCCACTAGACGGCCAAGTTTATTTTAAACTACTATGAGCTTTGTTCAAACTACTAGACTTTATAACCGATCAACGTTGCTTAGCTAAACTCCTGCCAACCAAGTGAAAACGCTTTTGGAATGAACTGTACCTCTAAGCACTAAACATGAATGTCCATTAAAATAAGAGACGAAATTTTCTCAGGTTTTTAAAGTTATTAGAGATTTATTGCCGGCCCCGGTGGCCGAGAGCGCTGGGCGCATTATTGTCGTCGCAGTATTGAGACCGTTGTGCGGATTACAGTACTGTACGGGGTTGTGCATAACCTTTTGCTAGGGGGCTGCGACTTAAACCGCAGCGTTGTAGCACACTCTTATGACGCTTCGGCAGAGAGTAGTTCATTGTGCGTCTATTGGTATCAAACAAATATGGCTGGTTTAATAAATGACAGACAGTGAAGAGCAGCGTTTCATGGATAGAGTTCGTGCAAATGCATATCGAGAGGCAATGGAAGCAGGTGCGTCTTTTATTAATCGCAAATGGGTTGCGAACAAGTTAAACCGATCGGATAGAAGGGTGACGGACAATTGGAAGAAAGGTTATGATAACTGCCATGCCGAATTTGCTAAGGGTAGGCTCGAGAAATCGGTATTCTCGAGACCTTCTAATGGGACACCTGACATCTGTGCTGAAGGACATGGAGTACGATACTGCTCTGTTTGAGACACTCCTCCGCTCCTACCTGAAACGGATGCGTGCTGTTCGAGAAGCAGGTGGTGGCCACACTAAATATTGATGAGATACAAGCAGAAATAAACGTACTTTTTGATTATCAACCGCAGAACATTCCACTTAGTTTTGTTTATTTTCCGGACCCCTAGCAAAAGGTTATGCACAACCCTGTACTTTCACGAGACAGTTGCTTCCTCCCTACTACATGGAACGTCTCGCACAGGTGTCAACTGATGAGCCTAAACAGGCACCCATGCTTGTGAGCATGCATCTAGGCTTCAGTGGTTCTCGAGATCCTCGGTCGCAGGTTCGAATCCCGCTGTGCCATGGACGTAGTGTTTGTCCCTTACTAATTATGCGGAAGGCAACGGAAGACCACCGCATTATTATTTCTAGTTCCCTAATGTCAATTGGCCGCCACCCTCCGATAGGAGACGGCACATTAATAGAAGAGAGATTTATTAATCGTAGAAATAAAAACTTTTGCTACTTTAAATTAAAAAAAACTTTATTTTTGTATCTTTAAAAAAAACACACATTTATGTATAGCATTTTCATACGTTATTTTCAAATCTGCCATAAATAATTTTTCTAGCACGTACATATTTTTTGTTTTTCAATGAAATACTTAAAATTATTCTATATTTGAGGCCTGATAAATTTCCTTGCCGCCCCAAAATATGGATACTTTACATTGTAGCCGGTTCTTCTCCCATCCTTTACTTTAATATTGCAGCCTTTATTTGCGTAACTTGAAAACGTGACGTGATAAAAAAAATCTCAAAGCATTTTCGAATTCTACATATTAATTACTCCCAAGAGTATCTGTGGTCTGGGATGCAAAAAGTGTGTTGACTAGAATTATTTATTAAGAGTGTATATTAATAAAATTTGTCGTACTCTGTCATCGATTTCTTTATTTTCCCGAGGTGTCCACTAAATTAAAAGACGCACTATTCATTAACGCGACATTGATTCGTTCAGTCTTGGTTAATTTAAATACCATACATCTGCTGTGTCTGCATTTCAAATACCAGCAAATTTTATAACGAATTTAGTTTTTGTGATTTCTAAGTTCACTCTCCTTTAATATGGATGTTTAAACTTATTTAATTTCCATAAAATAACATTCAACAATCTGTTTCCGAGAAATATTTTTTTCGTTTTGTTTTTATCACTTGTTCTATTCAGATTTTTTATTTCTAAAAAATTTCTAAATAATTCCAAATTTAATCTTTTGATTCTTGTTTACTTTTTGGTATATTCAACTCAATTCCGCCTCAGTAAAAAGTGGTGGTAATCAAGTATTTTAAGATATACATATACGTTTGTTTAAGCAAAATACCGTTGTTTTTATTGGGTTTTTTTCTCTTCGTTTTTTATTTTTTTAATTTCTTAATTTATTATAATTTTTTTTTTTTTTTTTTTGTAGATAGAACAAGACTGGAAGTTTGCGGCGATGGTACTCGATCGATTCTTTCTGGCCCTGTTTTTCATCGCTTGCACAGGGGGTTTAGTAGGTATTATACTGCAAGCCCCTTCCCTGTACGATAAGCAGGTGCCCATAGACGCCCTGACGTCCAAGATCGCTTTGGCCAAAAACATGGCTCCCAAGTGACATGAGCAGCGGTAGCAGCAGCCGCAGGAAGTAACGTTGCACTGACGGAAATGGCCGAAGCCTACGCAGATGATGTGCTCAGAAGAGAGAAAGAGAGAGAGAGATAGAAAGAAAGAATGGAAAGAAAAAGAAGATGAAGAAGAGGAAAGCAAAGAAACAACAATAGCGTACAAGCGACCCTCGCAAACAGAATCAGATTCAAAAAGCATTAATGTTAAATCTCAATCAGATATTTCCTAAGTTCATGCAAATCTTTCAATTAATAATAATAACTATAATATTAATATTAATATATAATAATAATAATGTTTAAAATTAAGAATTAATAATTATAAATAGAAAATGTTTATTAATCTAATAAATAATTTTCCTAAAAATTCATTCGAGTTGTTAGCATCTTCTGGTCTTCAGCAAACGGGTATGGAAGGGGAGCGAAGAGGTTTTTGCCGCCTTCGATTCCCTTTTTCCGCCCTCACCGTCCTTCGAGAGCCAGAAAGCAACTGTTTTGCCATTTAAGGGTTATTTTTTATTTGTAGCCTTCGGACAGAATCCCATAAAACATAAAAAGAGGAGGGGATAAGTAGCTACCCTCTTAAGTAAGAAGTCCGTGCTTTCTTCCTAGCTCTTTAAACACGTAAATCTGCAACCGACGTTCGCCACCAACCGTTTGAGTTTTCGCGTGTTTCATTACCAGCTGCTGCCTACCTGAACTTATAAAAGAGACTCAACCTCTACATAGACACTCTTTATTGTTTTCTTCCTCGTTAAATGCTAAAGACCCTTCCTCCAACAGACTTTGTTTCGTTGAATGGCGCCACGAACCGTTCTATCTCAGTGAGTTTTTAATGCATTTGTTTCAACCAATAGTCTTCGTAATGCTTTTCTAAACGAATGTGTTTCATTTGCAATAAAGTTTAAAAAACAGCAGGTTCGACTTTGACTTTAATCTTGTTTGTTGGATTTAGATTTTAAAAATAAGAAGACTGAATCTTTATTGACTCAAGTTGTTTCTGTTGTTCATATTGTTGCAATACGCAGAAGTCCAACCACGCCTAAGATGCTCTGAATGGATTGTTGAATATCTATATTCTCTTTGAATATTCGATGTAGAAAATACGAACAACTTCAGGTTATTTTTTTTCCTTAACTTGGACAAATCTGTAAGAATGTGTCCACTTAGTTGATCAAAGTTCCACTTCTACTTCTGTTAAGAAATGAATTAGAAAACTGCTGTGAAATAAGAGTGAATCCAGGTTTAAATGTGCTTGAGAACAAATTTCTAAAGAGATTTAATGTTTGTTTTTTCCATGTAAAATGAAAATTTCCATATCATGCTTATAAATATATATTTAATATATTCGTCTTTACTCTAATACCACTCACAACTCTTTTTAAAGTCACTATTAAGGCTATCCGATTTATTTTTTTTAATATTCTAAAATGAGGGGGGGGGGGGGGTTATAAAATTTACTGTCCGTAACCTTAATAGTCAAGTGAAATGAAATCTACAAATAAGACTTTCAAAGATTTTTTCAATTTTACAAAAAAAAAAAAATATATATATATATATATAGTTTTTCGCATTTATTTGTGCGAATGATATTTGAGTAAAGACGGTTATTTTCAAATTATATTTTATGGAAATTTTATTTTCATTGGACTGTTTCCTTCAATTGATTTTCTTTCTCTCTCTCTCTTTCTCTCTCGCACATTCTTGGTTTCATTCTTCATTCTAAAGTAAATTCAAGATTGAACGTAACATTAGATTGGTTTTAACATTATCAATGCAAAAAAAGGAAAAGAAAAAATTAAAACATGCAGTGTTCTTATTATTAACAGTTTTATTCCATGTACTGTAATTATTAGTAAAAAAATATCCGTCGTCAATTTTACTTGGAGATTTAGAATTGTTTATAAAAATAAAATGATTTTTAATGATCGAACTTGTGTTACGTTTTTCATTGTCATAGAGAAGAGAAAAAATATTCCTAAATAAAATTTCAATTATACGGATTTAGAAATAATATTAAGTTTTAATGAATAAAATCTATTGAAATCTTGCTTTTTTTTGGGTTTTATGCGAATAATGGACTCACCTAGATGGAAATGATTCTTAAAAAAAACTATGGAAGGGGTGCTTTCTGTGCCTAGACGTATTTTCACTTCCTTACTAACTGCACTTCTGGCGTTGGCTCTAACTAACAGTCGGAATTATTTATGACTTTTGCTTGTAACGTGCTGCCGAGTGCTACGATTTATCATTAACTAGATGAAACACTACTTTGCTCAATAAATAAGTAACACAACACGGCATTTTTGTTCATTATTTACTCTTCCCTGCCTCAGATATTTCTATGATCGGAAGAGAGCAAGGTACGTAAAGTATAAGGTATGCTCGATCACTGCCTTCCGGGCTCTGGCTGACCTCATCGCCTGACATCTGGTGAGCATCGATGACGTCAGCCAGAGCCCGGAAAGCAGTGATCGAGCATTCCTCTACTTACCTTGGGAACAGAGGGAAGGCACAGGAAGTGGCAGTAAATTTGTGCATGCCTATTTCTATTTCTTGTTCAAAAAAACTTCAGCTTAAGCTCCATTCAGTTTACACAGTCATTGTATTAGTTATACTGTGTCTGACCTATTTCAAAATATTTGGAGAGCAGCTTACAGAAATGAACTTAACTGTAATGTCAAGGTCCAAGATAGTGCCTATTCCTTGTCCATACATGCTAATATTTGTACAAAGCTCTATAACAAACTTATTGTTGTACTGAACGAACAAATAAGCTTTTAATTTAAGTTTTTACATCCGAATTAGAAATAAAAAGTTCATACAAATAAACTTACATTTAAACTAAATTAAGCACGCGAGGATTAATTTTTTAGATCACATGCACATTCATTATTTTGATCAAATATGACCTAAATTTAAATTGAATACAGTATCATCATATTCAGGCTTCTTTCCTAAAAAAATATTACTTCGTATAATATTGAATATGAGAATTAAAACACCAATTTTATTTGGCGGTGTTTAATTTCTAGGAGTAATTTGTATCTTATACGTCATGACGTCACACGTGTTCAAAAAAGATAATTTGAAAATACTAGCGTCAACGTACTTCATTATACATTCAACTATTTTATATTTAAGCAACGAGCAATGAAAGTAGAGTCACCGTTGACAACGAGACCACTGAAGTGGCCAGTCCATTGATGAAAATGGGTGTGAAAGGAAAGAGAGAGAGAGGAATTTTTTTTTTCGTGGCTCACTTCACATAAGCAAAAAACATCCAACGTCCCTCCCCACTGTGCTCACCTATTTTCATCAATAGACTGGCCATTTCAGGGGTCTCGTTGTCAACGATTGACTGTGCTTACATTATTTTTTCTAGTTCTATCATACGATGATTTCTATCCTTCTGTGCTTCTAATTCTTACATACTTCTTATTATTAGCCTGTATTTGTATCTAAAGTAATTTTTTTATTATTGAAACATAAATATAGGATTTAATCATGAAATTTATTAAAAATTTTAAACATACATTTAAAATTTAAACATAAAATTATTAATAATTTAAAATCTTCTACGTCGGTTGAAAATTAATGTTTTTATATTTTTCATTTAATTATACACTAAATTTTATAGGAAAAAGTTTGTTAAATATAGAAATTACTTTGTTCTTAATTCCAGTAACTCTGCATTTCTGAGCTGAGAAGAAAATGCCACCTATTCATTCAATTTTGTATTCTCAAACATCAAATAAAGTTTACCTAATTGGTTTTCTAAGCATAGAATTATTCTATTAGAATAACCCGAATAATCTGCTCGAGACTGTTCTCTTTTTTTTCCTTCAAAAAATGGTTCTACCCCAGTTAATGGACTAAACTCGTAACACGTGACAGTAATCTCGACAAAACCTTATTTATCGTTTTCAATATTTTTAATTAAACTTTTAACTAACCTTTATTGTTTCGTAAAATTCAATTCTTGTCGTCCTTAATCCGCGTAACAAAGATATCCGCGAAATAATAGGTCTCTTTCTCATTCAAATGAATGCAAACTGTTATTAAGGAACGTTGTTTATCACGTGACCTAGTGACACTGTCGATGGCTGCCAAAATGGTGGTAAGGTTAAGCTTTGATAAAAGCAAATGTAAATCAAATGATTTGTTTCATATTAGAATCAGTTTAGATTCTAAATTTATACAGCTTTCAATTAACAAAGAAACGTTTTAAATGTTTTTCCTTAAATAGATTATTTACTACACAGATATCTGCTGACCATCTTAAAGTCAACAAAGAAAAAGGTACGTTCAAATTCTTAATGCAATTGAAAAAGGAGTGGATAAATGGGTTAATGAAAAGGTATGCAAGGATAAGATTAGAGGAGGGCGTCTTCAAAAAATTCTACCGATATATTTTAACTTTCTTTCTTTAATCAAATTATAATGTCCAAAATAATATCAACAAAACAGTGGAGAATAAACCTTAAAGAACTCGGAACACCTGGAATGGGAATTAATACGTAACGGCGGATATCTTGAACAATCTTGAGTTAGATGATGTTTTGGTGTGGCTAAAACACCCACTTCGAGAAAATGAATGACGTTTCTTGGGTGGCAACGCCCGCGATAACTTTGTTCTTTCGTTATAAAGAGGGTCGACCAACACCCGAACTCGAGCACAGAGGGAGAACGCATTCATCATACCAATGAGTCTGGCTCTAAACAAGCCCAAAGAAAAGTGGTCCAACGATTTAAGCAAATCGAACGGCAAATTTGTTGATGAATCATTGCGAGTACCCGTGTTTTGTAGCGGATTTAAAAGTTAAATCTCGGAGGACACGTGTAACATAACTATTGCAAATAAGGCTGTGTACGTTGAATAGTTTAATTTGCCTGGCAAATCGTTAGCAACTCTTCAAATTTACAAAAGTTCTTTTCCTATAAATTAGGAATAATTTGCAGCCTTAAATTTCCTCCGTTTATTAATAATTCGAATATTTCATTTCTTATTGTTAGTGCTGATTATTCTAGAATAACGTTGGTAATAAGATTAAGATTAATATTTTAAATTTACGTTAATTTCCAGAAAGAAATTTTATTAGTCCAACACCGTAAAAATTTGAAAAAATGAATTGAAAATTCTTTTAATTAAAAATAATATTTACATAATTTCCAAATAATATTTGATTAAAGGCCTTCCGATAATTTTCCTCGTTTTCTAAAATAGAAGCTTGCTTTATCTCTTTAAAGGACAACTTTACGGTCAATACATTGGAAACAACGTTTATGCTTCCGTTGACATCATCACAATGAACGCCCCGCTATTGGAAATAGAGTTCGGAATTTTCGTTTTTTCACACATTTAGGGTTTAAATTAATTTTTTTTAAATATGCCATGATGTTATTAATGCGATGTAAAGAAAGTTGTATTGATTGTAGAATTGTCCTTTAAAAAAAATTGAGATTTACTTGTCTTCTATTTTTGTGTGCGCTTCCCTATATGAATGGATTAGCTTAGCAAATATCAGAAAAAAAGTGGGGTTATGGCTTTCTGAACTTATTTGAAGAACTGAAATTTATTTCTAATTTCATTAAAAGTCTTAAAAACCACATTAGAAATGATTTCGAAATTATATTAAAAAAAAATTAAAACAACATTTCTTCCTCACACCCTAATATTAATAAAAATTAACTTCTCAATTTGTAATAAAACAAATTATGATATACAGCATACCATATATACCATATCCAGGGTGTCCAAAAAATCTGGTAACATGGCAGATATCTCAAAGCTGCCAGGTAGGCGAAATCTGATGAGTGTGGTTTATAGGTAATAGAGGGGTGGGGAATTCATTGCCGCACTCAAATTATACAAGATAGAGAAAAATTTCTAATTGCAACCCTATAGAGCAACACCACATTCGTCTAAAAGCAATTTTTAATCACACCTTTCCGCTTGAAAGATTTTGAGAAAACGGGCGAGAAAGAGTCACTCAATGTCAGGTTTAGCTGGCCAGGTTGGCTGAGGTTTCTAACACATTTGAGTTGCAGTGAAGCACACCGTTGAGAAGGGGAAGAACACTCACGAGTGACTCTTTCTCGCCCATTTTCTCGAAATCTTTCAAGGGGAAGGGTGTGATTAAAAATTGTTTTTAGACTAATGTGGTGTTACTCTACAGGGTAGCAATCGGAAATTTTTCTCTATCTTTGATACTTTTCGAGTTAGGAAATGGATGACCTTAAATTTGGGGGTCAAGGTCAAATTTGAGTGCGGCAATGAATTCTCCATCCTCCCTTATTACCTATAAACCACATACATCAGATCTCACCTACCTGGCAGCTTTGAGATATCTGCCATGTTACCAGACGTTTTGGACACCCTGGATATGGTATATATGGTATGCTGTATATCACAATTTGTTTTATTACAAATGGAGCAGTTACAGTCTTTTTTAATATTAAGTTGTGAAAATGTTAGTGTTGTTGCAAATTACACAAGGTGGGCCAAAAATCTGTTACCACCCATACAATTTCAAAACGAGTGGAGATAAAACAAATCTGTTACAGGCAACATATAGGAAGTTAGGGTAGGGGCTAAACAATGCTGGTGTCAAATTTAACCTTTGACCTCGAATTTTCCACCTTGCACCCGTTACAAGTAGAGAAAAATTTCCTATTGCGCACCTGTAGAGCTCAAAACGCTGATTTTAACAAAGAAAAAAGATTAAAAATAAGCGTAAAAATAAACCCACTACAACCAAATGAAATTTCTTGCCTCAAGGTGTATGCCACTGTACCAGCATCAGTAAATGATTTGAAACAACGAATTCAGCAGGCTTGTACAGACATAGCACCCATCATGATGTTAAATGTGATGGGTTCTGTGAAATACCGTGCACAGTTATGCATTGCTGCAGAAGGACACCACATTGAACACTTCATTCATTGACAAATGTAGCTTGAGCACTGAAATTTCATTTTGTTGTAGTAGGTTTATTTTTAATCTTTTTTTTGCTGTTAAAATCAGCATTTTGAGCTCTACAACTGTACTATTGAAAATTTTTCTCTACCTGTAACGGTTTTAAATTGCAAGGTGCAAAATTCAAGGTCAAAGGAAAATTTGACACCAGCATTATTTAGCCCCTACCTAACTTCTCTATGTTACCTGCAACAGATTTGTTGTATCTCCACTCGTTTTGAAATTGTATGGGTGGTAACAGACTTTTGGCCCACCCTGTATAATAAGCACAAGTGAGCAAAATAAATCTAATTTGTTACAACATAGTTATTCACAAAATTTTCAAGATACCTTCATTCTGAACTCTAAAATCATAAATGAAGGAAACAAGGACAAAGGAAAGCCTTCGCAGGAACCATCAATTTCAATTACTTGAGGGGGGAATAGATGACGTTAATGACTAAAATTTAAAGAAACAAATAAAATCTGTAAACATTCCAAGGAGGAGCTTTAGCAGAGAAGCAGAAACACATTTATACATTTATTAAAAAGAAATTGACCGCCCCCCCCCCCCCGAGTAGGGTAAGGCAAGCGGCAGATACTGCGGTCATCTATTTTTACCCCTTTACCTGCACTATTTACCTCTCCTCAAGTTTTTTTAATCAAAAAATTGATTTTCTCGAACGCAGTATGTTGAAAATGTAAAAAGCTTCGTATCTTCTTCCCTTTCTCATCATTTCCGAACGTGTGATATATCACATGCCATATGTCGCCATAATTCTAAGGACCAAGTGACTTCCACAACCGGAAATCCGATCCCCCAGGAACAATTGGGCCTAAACTTCATAGTACTGTAGATCTTGCATAGAGGAATCTGGATACCGAATTTCACGCCTTTAAGTATCTTAAAAGCACACAGATAAGTTGCCCTCTCTGAATCTCACCCCCGTAATTCCGACCTCCAGTGTACCAATCAAAACCAAAGTAAATAGTGCAGATGGGCATGCACATAGCAATCTACATTCCGAATTTCAACCGTCCACCTCAAAATATGTAGAAATTATGAAGGGAACGGTCTGACATTATAAAACCAATAAGTAGCTCCATTCTTCGCTATTGAATAATATACACTGAGTGAGCTGATTATTATGACCACCTGACATGTTTATGTAAATGCGCGCACGGACGTCGCCACAATATTGCTAGCGGGCCGGACCAATACAAAAAGGGAAGCTGAGTGTCGTCGACAACAGTAGACATGTTCCATTCTTCAACTATGGGTAAACGACGCGATTTAACAGCCTTCGAACGCGGGATGATTGTAGGTGCTCGGAGCTATGGAGCGAGTATCAGCGAAACAGCAGCATTCGTGGGGTTCTCAAGAGCAGCCGTCGTTAAAGTATTTAAAGACTGGACGGTTAGCCGGAAGACGGGGTCTGAACGTTCGCGTTGTGGCCCACCGCGGAGGGTTGATGATCGGACAAAACGGAGACTGTCACGACTGGTAAAGGATAACAGAAGGGCAACTGTGCATCAAATCACTGCTGACCTTAATCAGGGGCACTCCAAAACGGTCTCTGAATGCACTGTCCGCCGCACACTGCATCGCATGGGATACGGAAACCGAAGACCTATCCGCACACCTTTGCTGTCTGCAGCCAACAAGTGGAAACGACTCCAATTCGCTCAGGAGCACAAGGACTGGACTATCGAGGAGTGGAAACAAATCAAGTGGTCTGACGAGTCACGATTCCAGTTACATCATGCAGACGGCCGCGTGAGAATCTGGCGGAAACAGCACGAAAGCATGGACCCCGCATGCATGAGTACAACCCTTCAGGCCGGTGCGGGCAGTGTTATGGTCTGGGGAATGTTTTCCTGGCATGCCTTGGGTCCGTTAATACATGTTGGACAACGTCTGGACGGCACAGCATACCTCCGTATCGTCGCCGATCAAGTCCACCCTGTCATGTTGATGGCGTACCCCAATGGAGATGGTTACTTCCAGCAAGACAATGCGCCATGCCACAGAGCTGCTCGTATTGTGCAGGAGTGGTTCCAGGAACGTGATGGGGACTTTACCTTACTTCGGTGGCCCCCACAATTCCCACATGTCACTCCAGTTCACCATTTTTGGGACGAAGTCGAACGAACCATCAGACAGCTGGGTCTACCAACGTCCAATCTAGCACAACTAGACAGTGCTATCCATCAGGCATGGTGTCAGATTCCTCCCACCACCTTCCAACATCTTGTGGAATCAATGCCACGAAGAATCATCGCAGTATTAAAGGCAAAAGGTGGCCCAATGATACTGACAGGGTGGTCATAATAATATGCTCACTCAGTGTAGATTATGAGCACTTGAGCAATCGTGCGTCGACAAAGCGATTTCACGTTCGCGAGCAAATGTCAGTAATGCTAAAAAGATGAACAGAAAGTAACAATGTATTCTTTCTTGACAAATTGATTGCTATATGACGTGTCATTCATTATCTTGGTATTTTTTACACTCACTGTTTTAGCATGTGAATTCGACTTGAAGGGGTCCACGAAAAATTCTGAGAAGTTGATACGGCCGAGCTAAGACTTTGGTAGTCATATTTCTGAAAACTGAATTTGAAAACGTTAATCCGTTTTCAAGTTATCGTGCAAACGGCGGACATCCGGACAGACGGCCAGCCGACCGGATAAACGTACAGACCAAGGGCGCATTTTTATAAGTAGCTTTTATGCTAAAGCTCCTAATAAATGGAAATAAACTAAAAAAACTCATTTGTATTATAAATTAATTGAAAACAAATAATTGTTAATTTGATTTTAACTTCCATATAAAATAATTAAATGCAACAAAATAATGGGTTCTTTAAAAAACCCAGGTTAAAGAAATATTGACTTAATTGATCACTGACTTCATACCGTTTTCCACTAAGAATCCGTTAATGAATAAAATTCTGTACAGCTTTTACATCTATTAGATGACATTTTGGTTACGTCAGGGTTTTTATAAAGCCCTCCATTTCAATTTTCTTGATTGATAAAGGATTAAGCTTTTATTAATAAACACAAGGTTATTATAAATGTATGAAGTGTAACGTCCTAAAATTTTGAAGAAACCTTTTCGAACAATTTCAATGGACGATCAAAATGAAGCCTTTGATTGGCCAGATTTATTTTTTTTTCTTCGTTGAGTTGACATTTAATTTTTATTGATAATTTTATTTGGTGGCTTGCTTGTTGCTTGTGATAATTTTATTTATGTTAAATTTTTTAAGCTTATCGTTTTGCGTTAATCTGACATTTCCCCTCGCAGTATGGACAACACAAAGCTTTGATTGCCTGGAAATTAGTTGTTAATGTGGTTCGTTAATTATTTATTGAATTATTCACAAATCATTTAAGAATATTTATTTACCAAAAAGACTGTGGTTTTAATTGTTCAGAGAATTTGCGGTTCCAACAATAACGCCGTTGAGAAAGTGATTTTGGGCAAGAGATAGACAATTTTTTTAGTCGAACGAGGCAGAAGAAAATATAGATGACTGGAAGGCAGCGATTTGACCGAAAGGCGTCAGATAGACTTCGTGGTCGCGATGTCGCCCATACTAACAAATTATGTTTAATCATGGATAAGTCCAAGACGAAAAGGCATAGAAATTCCAAGAGATGCGGTTTGGATGATGACGACGCAAAGACTGGTCCTGGTGCTATGTGACGTTTGTAAACCGTTGGAGCGCCACGCTGAGAGCCACTTCGAGGGAGGACCTGCAAAAACGAAGCCTACCCGATGAGCGGTATCGTAGGTTTAAGAACGACACGCCCTCACTAACAAATTGACATTCCCCCAATGAGATCTTAGCTTTTACCTTCCGTCCCCCCCCCCCATCCCCTCCCCCAGTTGGTTCCTATAGCTCCGCGTTAATTGTGATTGACTCTGGGGTGAAAAGATTTTTAAAATCCGTAATAATGTTAAAAACCGAAAAATATTAACGATTTGGCAAGCTCGGAACGATGAGCTTCAGTAAGAAACAATTTTTAAAAGTTTAAGTGGTCTAACGAGAAGAAACATTAGCCTTAAAATATGACTTAGTGATCGTTAGAATAAGATCGGCAAAAATGAATATCCGTCGTAGAGACAATAAAAATGGCAGAATTTATGTTCTTTAGTGTTTTGGAGTGTTAAAACATTGATAATTATACGAGAACTCCGTGACCTGTTTATTTTTTCTTTCCGAAGACTCGGTGCAGAAGGCCGTCAAGCCACAATGTCCCTAGCTTAAGGAGGCGAGTTATTAGAAATGAGATATTTTAAAAGCAAGACTCTTAAACTATGACCCGCTTTTGGGTGTTCTTTGAAGAAACGACGAACTAGGACTCAATCGGAGCCACACATGAAATTCCAGCGCTTGAAGAATCAGAAAGATAAACTTTTTGAACTTACCTGTTTACTCCTTGTTAGTAGTTCATATTATGCAATAAAATCTTGTAAACATTCCAAGGAGGAGTTTTAGCACCGAAGCAGAAATACATTTATACATTTATTAAAAAGAAATTGATCCCCCCCACCCCACCGAGTAGGCTAAGGCAAGTAGCAGATCCTACAGTCATCTATTTTACCCCTTTTTACCTTTCCCTAAGTTTATTAATCAAAAAATTAATTTTCTCGAAAGTAATATGTAGAAAATGTAAAAAAACTCGTATTTTCTTTCCTTTCTCATCATTTCCGAACGTAGGATATATCACATGCCATATGTTGCCATAGTTCTAAAGACCAAGTGACTACCACCCCCACAAATCCGGCCCCAATGGAACAAATAGACCTAAACTTCATAGTAATGTAGATCTTGCCTAGAGGAATCTGGATACTGAATTTCACGCCTTTACGTACCTAAATAGCACATAGATATGTTGTCCTCTCTGAATCCCACCCCCATAATTCCGACCCCAGTGTACCAATCAAAAACTAAACTAAATAGTGCAGATGGACATGCCCATAGGAAGTTGCATTCCAAATTTCAACCTTCTACCGCAAAAAATGTAGAAATTATGAAGGAGATGGACTGACATTATAAAACCAAAACTATTTAATAATATAGATTACTAGCAGGGGACCCGGCGTTGCCCGGGATAATTACGCTTGTAGGTAAACAGAACAACCTCAAAACGCTAAATTAAACCTCCAAATTGGTTAAATAATAACTCCATCATTACAATATAGAGCGAAGGGACTATCCATTCTAAGAAAAATCCGAAAGACAGGAATTTACCTCTTCACTGAAAAAAATCCATTCTAGGTGATATACCGGTACTTCATTTACCGAAAAAAAAAATTTTTAAAGGCTCACAATGGATGGACCTCTCCAAGGATGTCTTCTTGTCTAAATAATTTTTTTACTCACGTAATCTTACTTTAGATGTACACTTGATGTTGTTGCAATTTCCTTTCTTCTTTCGATGTCTTGAAGCAAAAATTGGCCATCCATCACTTTGTGTAGTCTAGCGGTCGCCGATTCTTCTATTTACTTGCTTACCATTTGCTCAATACAGCACGGAGCTAAAGGAGTGCTTTCCCTATCGTCTTTCACTCTTTCTCAACAGTCTGCTAACTCATTATCTCCAGTTACTGATCATTTTTAAAGATTTTCAAGAAATTGTTAAGTACTAAGAATTCTCTTTTCTAAGAAAAGCCTGAATAACCAGGAATTCTATGCATTGAATTCTATATTGCACAAACTTTGCCTTGCATTGTTGGTGATGAGACATATATTGTTGATCCTTGCATAGTGTTGGTGCATTGCGTGTTGACTCCATTGTTGATACCTATTGTTGCACAAACTTTTATTTGCATTGTTGGTCATGAGATATATATTGTTGGTCCGTGAAGAGTGTTTGTGAATTGCGTGTTGATACATATTGTTGCAAAAACTTTGTCTTGCATTGTTGGTCATGCAATATTTCTCATTAATATGCCCTGCCATTACCATGAATATCGATTTTTTATCAATAATTATTATTTTTTCGAAATCTGAGGTAGACAGTGACCTTCCTCATGCTTTGAAGGTCATGTATGCGAAATTTCATCAAGATCGGAATAAAACTGTAGATTTGTATAAAAAACAAACAAACCCACAAACAAACAAACATCCTTCTTTATATATATAGATAGACTAGAAGAGGTACCCGGCGTTGCCCGGGATAATTACACTTGAACAAACTTTTCCTTTCATTGTTAGTCATGAGATATTGATTGTTGATCCCTGCCTTGTGTTGGTGCATTGCGTGTTGATACCATTGTTGATACCAATTGTTGCACAAACTTTGCCTTGCATTGTTGGTCATGAGATATTTCTTATTAATATGCCCTGCCATAACCATGAATATCGATTTTTTATCGAAAATTATTATTTTTCCGAAATCTGAGGTAGACAGTGACCTTCCTCATGCTTTGAAGGTCATGTATGCGAAATTTCATCAAGATCGGAATAAAACTGTAGATTTGTATAAAAAACGTACAGACAGACCCACACACAAACATCCTTCTTTATATATATAGATGAACACTTGAGCAATCGTGCGTCGACAAAGCGATTTCACGTGCGCGCGCCAGTGTCAGTAATGCTTAAAAGATGAACAGAAAGTAACAATGTATTCCTTCTTGATAAATCGATTGTTATATGACATGCCATTAGCTTGGTATTATTTACACTCACTGTTTTAGCACCTTTATTCGACTTGAAGGGGTCTACGAAAAATTCTGAAAAGTTGATACGGCCGACCTAAGACTTTGATGGTCATATTTCTGAAAAAGAATTTGAAAAAGTTAATCCGGTTTCAAGTTATCTTGCAAACGGCGGACGTTTGCACGGCCGGATAAACGTCCAGACCAAGAGCGCATTCTTATAAGTAGCGTTTATGCAAAAGCTACCCGGCGTTGCCCGGGATAATTACTTGGATGTAAACAGAACAATCTCAAAAAATTAAATTAAATAATTTCTATTAAAATGCCACTGCTATTTTAAATAATTTCTTACTCACGTAATCTTACCTCAGATGTATACTTAGTGTTGTTGCAATTTCCACTCTTCTCTCGATGTGTTGAAGCAAAATTTGGCCATTCATCACTTTGTGCAGTCTAGCGGTCGCGGATTCTTCTATTTACTTGCTTCCCATTTGCTCAATACATCACGGAGCTAAAGGAGTGCTTCCTCTCTCGTCTTTCCACTCTTTCTCAATAGTCTGCTAACTCTCCATTATCTCCAGTTACTGATCATTTTTAAAGATTTTCAAGAAATTGTTAAGTACTAAGAACTCTCTTTTCTAAGAAAAGCCTGAATAACAGGAATTCTATGCATTGTTACAAATTGAAACTTATCCATATTACATCATCATTTTATGTTCATTGTTATAATTCTTGGAAAGATTGCTTTAACATTACATCATCATTCTGTGCTCATTGTTATTGGTGAATTGCGTGTTGAAACCATTGTTGATACCTATTGTTGCACAAACTTTTATTTGCATTGTTGGTCATGAGATATTTCTCATTAATATGCCTTGCCATAACCATGAATATCGATTTTTTATCGATATTTATTATTTTTCCGAAATCTGAGGTAGACAGTGACCTTCCTCATGCTTTGAAAGTCATGTATGCGAAATTTCATCAAGATCGAAATAAAACTGTAGATTTGTATAAAAAACAGACCCACAGACAGACCCACAGACAGACCCACAAACATCCTTCTTTATATATATAGATAGATGAACACTTGAGCAATCGTGCGTCGACAAAGCGATTTCACGTGCGCGCGCCAGTGTCAGTAATGCTTAAATGATGAACAGAAAGTAACAATGTATTCCTTCTTGATAAATCGATTGTTATATGACATGCCATTAGCTTGGTATTATTTACACTCACTGTTTTAGCACCTTTATTCGACTTGAAGGGGTCTACGAAAAATTCTGAAAAGTTGATACGGCCGACCTAAGACTTTGATGGTCATATTTCTGAAAAAGAATTTGAAAAAGTTAATCCGGTTTCAAGTTATCTTGCAAACGGCGGACGTTTGCACGGCCGGATAAACGTCCAGACCAAGAGCGCATTCTTATAAGTAGCGTTTATGCAAAAGCTCCTAATAATTAATTTTCGGGCAAACATACTAATCTACACTAATATTATAAAGAGGTGAAGTTTGTAGTTTGGATATAGGAGATAATCTCCGAAACTACTCATCCGATTTCAAAAATTCTTTCACCAACATTTTGAATGGACTTTCAGGGTGGGCATAAGCTATATATTATACACTGTCATATCAATGAATTATGACCAGTACCCCTTCAACACGCATGGTTCGATTACACATTACAAAATTTGCATAACAGGCTGAGAAAGCTTTAAAGTTGGTGCATCAAACGGCAGGTGCACGAGCCTCAAGATGGGTAAACGTCCGGATTTAACGGACATCCAAAAAGGGATGATAATAAGCTATCGCAGCAAGGGTGGCACATCTCCGAAACGGTGGCATTTGTGAACTGTTCACGGTCCGCTGTAGTGAATGTGTACAAAGAGTGGACAGCAGGAACAGAAATCGCGTCCCAACGCCATTACTGTAAAGGGTCACGAGCCATCGACCAACGGGGTGAGCGGCGCCTACGACGACTCGTAAAAGGTGACACAAGAGCCACAGTCCATCAACTGACCACCAGATACAGCAGAGGTGCCAACATACGTGTATCCGACATTACTGTTGAACGCACCCTGCTACGGAAGGGTCTGAACAGTCGACGCATGGTTGCTGCACCCATGTTGACCAGGGGTCATCGTTAACGACGCCTAGACTTTGCACGTGAGCACCGCCATTGAACCACAGACGAGTGGGCTAAGGTCGCCTTCTACGACGAGTCAAGGTTTTTGCTCCATAAGATTGACGGGCGATGGCGAGTGGGTCGTGAACGCCATGAAAAGAGACTGCAGAAGGCTATTGTGGGCCGGAAACAGGCTGGTGGGATAGTGTGCATGTGTGGGGGATCTTCTGTTGGGAGCAGTTAGGTTCACTGATTCGTCTAGAGAGCAATTTGAATGTCTGTGGCTATCTGTCAATCGTAGCGGACCAGGTGCACCCGCACATGCTCATAATGTTCCCCCAATGTGATGGTGTGTTCCGGCAGGACAAGGCACGCCTTCTTCTGGATTGGTTCGAGAAACACTCTACTGACTTTCGAGTGCTCCCTTGGCCCGCTAATTCGCCGGACATCAATCCAATCGAACATCTGTGGGAGCACCTTGTTCGCCATGTACGGCAGCTGGACCCTCCACCTATGACTCTCGAAGCTCTGTGGACAGCGCTTCAAGAGGAATGGACTGCCATACTATCGAACACATCCCGCGTACTTCTTGCGTCCATGCCACGACGCCTAGCAGCAGTTATAGCGGCGAAGGGTGGCTACTCCCATTAATAAGTGGATGGTCATAATTCAGTGATATGACAGTGTATATATAATCCCGATAAACTAAAATAAAAGGGCTTTTCGTGGCGACCAATCTGTATATAAAGAAGCTGGTTGACTGACTCATCAACGCACAGCAAAATCTACGAAACCTAACCTAACCTAATCTAACCTACTCGAAACTCGGTGAGGTCATAGGACGGATAGCGTAGGGCCATGCTAAGACGGGGGTTTTCGAAATTCGGACCCCTGCCCACCCAGGGGGGGGGGGGAGGGGGGGCAGAAAGGAATTTTACGTTCGGTCGCTTGGCTCCGCCCCCAATAAACGCAGATCTTCGAAATTTCGTAGGAAGGTTCCTAGCTACCGTTCCAAAAAAAAGTAGTTTCCCCGATTTTCGATATTCGAATTTTAAGGCGCGAAAACTGAAAAAAAAAACGATTTTCGGGGGGTGTTTCACAAAATTTTCTGATATTTTGATGCAACTTCGCAGGGAATAAAGATAAAGCAACGAAATTCGGAGGGAAGATTCTCGGGGATATTTCCAAAAAACCAATTGCTGGGTTTTTTTCGATTTTCGCTTTGTGAGGGGGCCCAAAGATTGGCCCCCATTTTGTGTTTTTGCCGTTTAACTCCAATGCGGAAATGCAGAGAGATTCAAAATTAAGCACGAAGATGTAAAAGACGTATATAAATAGGGAGCATTCGTTGAATTTTGAAAATCAATTATTAGGGAGGCAGAAATCCAAAATATTCCCAAAATAGGCGTAATTTTGACGTTCGCGCCTGGTCAACCCCACTCTGTGGCAAATTCACGTACGACTTAGATATTTGAATCAAGAATAGTTGTAAACATCTACAAAAAACTAATTTCAGTTTTTTTTTTTCATATTTTACCCCTTTGTCCTCTTATGACCCTTCGTAAAAATATGCGATTTCTCGCACTTTTTCCAGCATTTCGCGAGTAAAAATAGGACTAGATTAATGAAATTTGGTACGGTGATGGCAATTAACGAGATCAACTGTCTGCTTGGTTTATTTTTTAGTTATCTGTATCCAGTTTTCCGGTATTTTATGTTTTCTGGATTTTTTTTTATTTTTTGATTTTCATAAATTAGCATAGAAACTCGCATGTTGAAAGCTTAGTTTTTACATTGGTCATAAAATATGGATTTTGCTATTTCATTTAAAATTTATTTAACGTATCTAGGACTATTTTTCGATTTATGAAGTCGCTTATATACTCGACGTTGCTTAGACTTTTTTTTTTATGAAATTTGCAATTTCTGAAAGTGAATATACAGAAAAAGTGAACATTATTCTCCACCTTTTTTCTCTGGCACTGCGCCAAGCTCACTCAGCTAAAGGGTAGGTAACTGGAAAGGAGTGTAAGAGAATACAATAAGTATATTTTTAAAACTGTCTGTTTAAAAACACTAATCTCCAAAACTACTTGACGAAAAAGATTTTCATGGGGTTTTCACAGGTAAGTTGAGCGCAGCTTGCAGCAACATATAGGCTTACGAAAAAAAAGAAAAGATAATTTGAGTTTTTGGAGTATGCTCAGCTTAGTCAACACCTCCTAGAGAGAAGGCCTGCGTACAAAATCAAGCGGCCAGATTTAGGGCTTATTATTGGTAGAAATACGATTAACAATAGCCGCTTGATGACGTGTAACAATGTATACACCTGTTGTCCGCAAGCCTTCTCTCCAGGCGGTGTTGGCTTAGTACAGTTCGTTGAAAAGTCGAGAGATGGCGCTTCATTAGTTGATTTTTAAAAGGCGCTCATGTACAGAGTGAAAATGAATTCCACTGCCAAACTTGGAGAGGTAGTAGGGATAGTCGAAACAAACAACTTTGCTTTATAGCAGTTTTGCGAGAAAAATTTATTTACCAACGCAGAATAGTTGCAGCAGAACTCCAAGACATGTGAGAACAGGACGTGTGGAAGAGGAGATACTGCAACGGTTTGCAGAGGATCCCTCAACCAACACCCGTGTAGTCGCACATGCTGTGAGGACCAGTCAAACATTTGTCTGGAACGTCATCCATACCACGAACAGACTGTACAGGCTTTGCGACCCAACGATTAGTAACTACGTATGCACTTTTCCGACTGGTATCTTCGGAATGTTGCCGTCAATCCCGCGTTTGGTGAACTTGTTTTGTTTTCTGATGAAGCACAGTTCATCAAGAATGGTCTCTTCAATTGCCACAACCGCCATGTGTGGAACGACACAAACACTTTGAACAACTGCTGTAACTGTGTTGGTAAATAAATTTTTCTCGCAAAACTGGTATAAAGAAAAGTTGTTTGTTTCGACTATCCCTACTACCTCTCCAAGTTTGGCAGTGGAATTAATTTTCACCCTTTATAACAATAGCGAAGCATTGCCGGGTCTGCTAGTCGTTTAATAAAGCACCGGTGACTATTCTTTTCGGAATTTTCTTTGTCTTTCTTGCAAAGGAATTCGATTACCTTATGAATTATTACTTAATTTAAATATATTTACGTATATTTACGTAATTAAGAGATTTTCCTAATTCCATCATGCTCCGACACTGTTGAGTGAGAGGAGCGTCAAGTTAAATCTTGTAAAGAGGCGGGCGGGACTAATTCTGATGTGTTAAAAAAGAAATTATCACAGAACAATATGTAAGGTATGAATCAATAAGAAAACTCAACAATTTTCTACAATAAGTCCAAACCATAAGGCCTAGAAACTTAAAATTTTGTACAGAGATTCTTTACAAAATGTAAGTGAGCACTAAGAAGGGGTTTTTCGAAATTCAACCCCTACGGGGGGGAAAGGGGGGTTGAAAGTTTGTTAAGACATTAACTGATATTGCATCTATTTGGGTGCATTTCGGTGAAAATCTTAAACGATTGCCAAAAGTGTGTACGAAAGTTTAAATCCATGCATTTAGGTGCATTTCGGTGAAAATCATGAACGTTTGCCAAATGTGTGCACGAAACTGTAACCATCATCAACCCAGTTTCAAGTTAACCATCGTCAATCCAGTTTCATCAGGACCTATGATTGATAATTGGTGACTTTATAATTTATTGTATTTTATTTTGTTTAACATTTGATTAACATTAAAAAGGGGTTTATTTTATGTAATTTAAAGAAAACTCAAAGCTTACCTACATCTCAATGAACACAATTATGCAACCTGGGAATCGCGTTTCAGACTATAGTCAATATTCTGTCCACATCGATGGTTTCAATAGCGGAAAAAAATTCACCGTAAATCGAGTAGAGTTTTTGCCATAGATGGAATTACTGGACGGCCAACGGGTCGACGGCAGTATTATGACCAATCTTCCGGACTATGTTGTGATAACGGGATGGTGCACCATTTTGTTGAACCGTGGTCCCTGGAGTCATTATCTAATTTGAAACGGCTCCAGCATGTCATAGTAGGATATCCCAGTTATGTTTGGTTCCATGAAAAAAAAAATGAGCCGAAGGATTTCTTTATTGATGTGGCGCTAAAGACATTGATCTTCGGAGAATGCCAGAGAGTTCAGTGATGGCATGAAGGTCTCTTTGCGCAATAAATATGCATATTCTGGCACGTCTGCATGGAATATAGCTAAGACATTTGCAATATAATCAATTTACTCAAGTGGCATCGAATTTAAAAGTTAACTTTAATACTAAAACTCAAAATTGTTACTATTGAATAAATATATTTCCCAACATTTAAAAAAAGAATTGACACTATATCATGCGGCTCTCACATTGAATGCTTGTGATTCATTGGGAAGAGTTTAGTTATTCATTAAAACATACTTAGGAATTTTATCACAATCCCTAATCTGTGTAAAGTTTATTAAACATGAAATTTCGAAAAAGTACAAATAAAACTAGTCAAGACCAGGTTAAATCTATGGATAAGAATATACAATAAAGAATGCATGAAAGGCTCTTTAACTACAATGTAACTAAAATTAATTGAAAATTATAGTACTGCGGCAAACACTACTTGAGAAGCCTGTTTAGATGATGCATTAATCTCTTGTATTTTTTCTGCCCTCGTGATGATGTTTCTGAGATAGATTTATCTTAGAAACAATTTAAAATAATTTGTCCTAATTATTAAATTATATGATGAACTCATTTTAAATATTTATATTTTTTTTTCATTTGAGATCATGCATGATTCATGCACCAGAAGAGTCTCGTTTCTAAAGGTGTCTTTGAGATTAATTTAAAAATATCTTTAAATATACAGATTTACATATCTATGGTGGTTCAGTACTAAAGATTATGACGGAATTTACAGGGTGATTCAGAATTCACGGTACAAACTTCTAGGGGAGATAGTATGGGTGATTCTAAGCAAAAAAAGTTAATATGAACATGGGTCCGAATTTGAACGATAACTGAGAGATGAACAGAAATAAATTAATTGCTGCCACCAAAATCATCAAGTTAACTCAACTTCTATTGCACCTAGGATAATGAAGTTTGGAGGAATAATAGGGTACATAAAACTGTGTATGCCGTTAAAATTTGATCGAATTCCAAGTGTAGTTTCCGAGTTACGCATTCAGCATCCTAACACGTGCTCACATGTGAATACTAACCAAAATGTGTTACGATATTCACTGCATAACTCGGAAACTACACTTGGAATTCGATCAAATTTTAACGGCATACACAGTTTTTATGTACTCTATTATTTCTCCAAACTTCATTATCCTTGGTGTAATAGAACCTGAGTTAGCTTGATGATTTCGGTGGCAGCAATTAATTTATTTCTGTTTATATCTCAGTTATCGTTCAAATTCCGACCCATGTTCATATGAACTTTTTTGCTTAGAATCACCCATACTATCTCCCCTAGAGGTTTGTACAATAAATTCTGAATCACCCTGTATAGTTTCCGGAAAAAAAGTCTTCGGATTAACAAACCTGGACGACATTGCCAACTGACTGAAAGCGACAAAAGGACATTGCGAAGAATCGTGGCCCGGTATAAGAAAACGACGGCTGCAAAAATGATTGCAGATCTTCAGTCTTCCAAAGCCAGTGTTCACAAAAGGTGTGAGAAGGGAATTCCATAAGCAAAATTTTCACGGGCGAGTTGCATTTATTAAAACAATGCTGATCAATATGAATGCTCGGGAGAGGAGAGAGAGAGTAAAACACCAAGATCATTATGAAATAATAAATGATATTATAACTGGAGATAAGCCTACCAAGCATCAGGTAAAGATTTTTCTATCGAAAAATGGAAGGAAAAATTCTGCGACCTGGGATCGAACCAGGAACCTCGGCTGTCATGGCCGACGCCTCTACCAGTTGGGCTATCGCAGACACCCGGCCAGCCATGCTGACTCAAGGTGTCTTAAAGACAACCAAGTTGTCATGGTTGAAAGCCCAGTGGTGGGAGGCAGGCACCTGGCTCCCAGATCGAGAATCTCTCCTATCCAACCATCAGAAAGTTTGTGGAACTCACAGATAAATGAAATAATAAATGATATTATAACTGCCAGGTGCCTGCCTCCCATTGGGCTTTCAACCATGACAACTTGGTTGTCTTTAAGACACCTTGAGTCAGCATGGCTGGCCGGGTGTCTGCGATAGCCCAACTGGTAGAGGCGTCGGCCATGACAGCCGAGGTTCCTGGTTCGATCCCAGGTCGCAGAATTTTTCCTTCCATTTTTCGATAGAAAAATCTTTACCAAGATCATTGATCAATGGAAGGCTGTAATATGGTTCGATGAATCAAACTTCAACTGTTCCAAAGTCATGGGGAAACCATATTTATTTGTTTATTTGTGGACTTTTTTTTGCCTCGGAGTAACACAGTAAAAACGGTCGTGCTGAAGTGGTTAGCAAATCAGGCGCCCGATTAGCAAATGAGGATGGAATTCAGAAGCTGATCGTACGATACGATAAGTGACTTAATTTAACTGGAAATTGTGTTGAAAAATAATTAAGATCCAAGCTTTCATATAACAATTAAAGTGTAAAAATATTGTCCTTTTTATATTAAAATGGTACTTACTTAAAAAAACACGCCTCGTATCTATAGTACATGGAAAAGACTAATGTATTTGTCCTTGTCCATTGTGAGAAGTCTTGCTACTGTAGAATGGTTTTGAAAATAACTGCCCAAGTCCATTTTTTGGAGTGTCCATTATTCAGAGGATATTTAACCATGGTGTACGTAGGACTTTGGTTAAAAAATTTCTGCCCACTGGTTAGATGTATCTGCTATTGAAAGCATCCATTATAGGAGGTTTACTGTAGAACAAGATCGACAAATTCAATAGCATTTCTCTGAAGGGTCCTCCTCATTGTGTTTCAGGCTTCTTAGACGTCATTGCTTTAAGAATTTTCAGAAGAAACGAGACGATTCTTGCCCAATTGCAGAAGCCTCTTCCACATGTGGGCAGTTGTAAAAGAAGGATGCATTTCATGTTGAAAAGAATCGGCGTGGAAAATACAGAGGATAGAATGAAGAGGCTTAATAGAGAAACATCTCTTTATTGCTCCGTTTGTCGCCACTCTCCGCAAACATAGAATTGCATCACGAACTCGGAGGAATAATTCATGCGCAGTTGGTAATAGTGGAAATTGTGACGGATCCGCTCGTGACAAACGGCTAGTAGCAGGCCTTTCTACGGCGCTCTACTGCTGACGGGAGGCATCGCTGCGGAAGTCTTATGCCACCCGAGAGGATTGTAAAGATTGGTCACCTGCGTTACTTTTTGAGAGTACTAAACACTCATCGCAACGATAAAAACGTCCCTGAGTATATCCCCGACTGCGATGACACCCTCTCCGGTCTCACAATCGCCAGAACCATGGGGCCGAATATGATATTAGAGGATGCCCCATGAATATTAACATGTCATTCCATCCCAGGATATCAATAAGAGGAAGGAAGAGAAAGAGCGAGCGAGAGAGATGGGTTGGAGAACGCGAGGAAAGGTAAAAAGTGTAAGGGAAACGTGAATACAAAAAAGAAAGAGGCAGAAATGGAATGAGTTTTGAAGAAGAGGAATGGCTCTTTTATTTTTCTTCTTCTTTTTTTATGTATGAAAATTGCGGTGCAAAAGAAAATGCAATTACATCAAAGGAGCGTGTAAAATTGTTTGTAGCGAGCTTCTAAAATCTTTTGCGTTAAATAATTATCCGTCGACGGAATAAATAAATAAATAAATAAGGGAGCGGAGAGAGCGTTTTCAATGGCTTTTCAGACATTCAGACTGGAAACCCCGGAGTTTTCGTTCCACTTTGCACATTTTCATTAGGAGAGCGGTGAAAGAACGACGTCATATCGCGTGAGCGAAATAGATTATTCACAACAATCCTCGGTAATCTCGGAGCCTCTCGTGCTGATTGTACGAGACGAAGAGAGATAAATGTTGTGTTCATTTTACCGTCTTCTTTACGAGACTGTGACGCAATAACGGACGATTTATATTTTCACAATTAATTCAGTGGGAAACAACGAATTGCAACAGTTGTTGAGAGCGGATGGCGAAAACCGTCTCTGGATGACGCAGCAGTAGCTTCTGATTAAAGACCTGTGAATGGCGGTGTGCATTTTAAATAAGGAAAAGGTAGAGCAGAATAGGGAGGTAGGGGAGGCAGATATCGTTTATGGTTTTCAACTCCGGCGTCGGATACAGAGTTGCGACTCGCCTTCCAAGATGGATGGACAGCACCAACATTCCACTCTTCATAAACCCCGTGGATATTTACGTTTCCGTCGCTTCTCCCGCCGATGACAAAGTGAGCGTAATCGGTAGTAATCCCTAAATGTCGCGCTAATACAATAAAGACGGTTGCCTTGGAGCGCTTTTAAGAAAAGGACTTTTGCTGGGGAAATCCTGAGAAAAATTATTCATAAAGTTATTATTAAGATGAAAAACGAACGCGTTGTTTATCTTCATTTTTAATCAGTTTCTCATCTGGTGCGGCGCACGGAAACCACATGACGCCCCAATGTACTTATTTTATACAGAAGGATTTGTTTTCTCCCATTTCTCTCCCCTCCTCCTATTTCTTCTTCTTCTCTGACAAAGCAAACGTAGCCCTGTTTAAATTTCACACCTCCACGAATTCCGAGCATATTTCATTGGAATATTTATTTGTTGAAGCCTTGACTCTGACTCCGAAGCGACGGTTGTGACGCCAGAAACACGGTCGTCAGACGCAGTCATCCGTGGTTCAACGTGATTGATTGTTTTTAATAAAAGTCATCCCAGTGCCGCAGATTCGGAAACAATAGCGGGAAACGTGGCAGTGCTCGTGCTAGGCGCACTTTCACCCTAGACCCTCCCCCCCACCTGCGCCTCTTTCTTCACTATTTTAATGTTGCTCAAACTGACCCCCCCCCTCTCCAAGCTTATTCGCTTCTCTCGCTCCCTCACAAATTCCAGCTATAAAAACCCCACAAAGATATTCGACTTCTTCGAACAAAAGACAATATATATAGCTCCGGTTCCGTTTGGAAGAACAAGGAATTGCAAGTTCCGACTTTTCCTATCGAATACGCATCGAAATTCGAATCCCTTTTTAATGATCCTTTAGTTTTTCTTGGCGAGGAGGTTTTTTCCCTTCGTCTTTTTGCCATTTTCTATTTGGACTGTTTATTCGAGTGCAACCGTTTCCGTTCTCTCCAGTAAACCGCACTGTCTGATTCGAAATTAAGCTTTCTCCAAAGAAATTGGAAAAATAAAATATCCAGGACACTGCTAAACATTTTTTCTCAGAACAAGGAAATCTTCTATTAAAATGACCACGAAAAAGGTTTTGTAAATGGGGGTAGGATAATTAGAAGAACAAGCAGATTAATGAAGTCTCATATTGCTAAAGGTTTAAGCGCAAAGGTCGCTTACGGCAGACAAGCGACGCCGCAACGAACATTTCTAATTACATTAAGCGAAAACATGCGAAATTTATATCCACCACAAAGTGAACAGAATTTTATGTTCGTTTATTTATTCACCATCGCTTCGTAAATTCCGAAGCTCGCAAATTAAAGGTAAACCTAATAGAATACATCTTCGCCCAGCGGAATGCTTTAATAAGAAATCTCAGAGCCATTTGTGTTCGGTGAAAATTTTTGGCTAAACCACATCAACTCGAGCGATCTCATCAGCCATGTTTCAAAATTGGCTTAAACGAAATCGTTTTAAAAATAACATTAAGTTAAAATGCCTCAGTGAGCAAAATTTTGCTGATATTTACTGATAGATTACCTCATGTTGAAATGTTTTGACCATGAGAACGAATGGGTGATGACTAAACGATGGTTAGAACATGCAGGATAGGAACGCCAAATAAAGTAGCGCAGCATATTTAAAGTGCGGTAGCATTTGATAGTTTTATAAATGATGAATAGTTAATGTTGTATGCAGACCCAGAAATTATTTTCGGGGGGGGGGGCTGATGGGGACTGGCCCATGTGGAGGGGGGTCCCCCATGTAACAGATTTAGTTGACATGGTGGCTGCAGCCCCCTTAGCCCCCCCCCCCTCCCCCCGCTGGGTACGTTATACGTACGGCCCTGGTTGTATGTTAAGCGAAATGATGACGTTGGATTGAGGTTATTTTACCTCCTAGTCTGAATATTTCCGATCTTTCAGGAGGATTATGGCGCCAGTATTGTCAGTCTGTTAAACAATACGTAACTGGTCTTGGACGCATGTATGGCCATGTTCAGCGAAAATATCCACTATATGGCTGAATTCAGATGAACGCGCATTGGCGCGCTACAACTTATGTATCCTTTTTTGTAGCCGTTCAGATGACTGCGACAGCACCACTGTTAGACCTTAATCAATCTAAACTGGACGTACTGTACGAGATGCAGATAAAGTTCGAGCTGAATTTACGTGCATGACAGAAATGACAGAAAAATAGAGTGGCAGGATAATATAAGTTAAACATTGTTAAATATAAATACGTGCATAAATAAATTTAAAAAAATTTCTTTTTCTTTTCTTTTGAATCTTCATCCTTCAAATAGCTTCCATTAATTTAATGTAAAAAGTAATTTATTTACTTTTCAAACCCGCTTATCCGTTAGGGACGCGGGGACAGCAGCCCTATGGAGGATCTCCAGCGATCGCGTTCTTCCGCAATCAGGCGCATGTCCTCCCTGCTAATATCCAAGCGACTCGAAACCAGATTCTCCATGTAGTATAGCCACCTGGTTCTAGGCCGACCCCTTGGTCTCTTACCCATCGGCTTGGAACATAACAACTGCCTAGGGACCAGTTTGCGGCATCCGTATCACGTGGCCATACCAGCGCAAGTCAGATCTCTCAATGCGGAGAAGTAGCGGCTCAACACCTAAAGACTCCCTTATTGTGCTGCTGTGCACTTTATCTAGTAGGATAACACCTGCCACACCTCTCAGAAATCTCTTTTTGGCCGCTTGTACCCGCGATCGCACTCTTTCGGTCATTACCCAAGCCTCATGACCATAGGTGAGAATGGGGACAAAGATAGATTTGAAAACGGAGAGCTTGGCTTTGTTACCCAGCTCGCGCTTTGTTACCACGGATCGCCGCAGTTCACGTCTGACACAGCTTGCTGCACCGATCCGAGCATCCAATTCTTTCTCCTGCCGTCCATCACTCGTGAATGCAATCCCGAGATACTTGAATTTCTCCACCTGTCTCAATGAGCTCCCTTAACATGGAGAGCGCACTGAGCAGACTGTCTTGTAAGGACCAGAACCTCGGTTTTAGCCACATTGATCTTCATCCCTTGCTTCTTACATTTGGCTGCAAACCGGTCTAGTGCATGCTGAAGGTTCGTGCGAGAAGACCCAAGGAAGACAAGATCGTCAGCAAAGAGCAACCACTCCACCAGGCAGTCGCCCACACAAACACGCTCATCGCCTCGGCTGCCCCTGTCTATCCAGTCCATAAAGATAATGAACAAGAGGGGCGACAGTACGCACCCTTGGCGGAGTCCAACACCCACGGTGAACGGTCTTGACTTAATGTCATTTATCCGGACACACATCTCAGAGCTTTCGTACATAGACATGATAGCAACCAGTAATTGCCTATCCACTCCATACTCTTGCAACACTTGCCAGAGCTTCTCCCGAGGAACTCTGTCATATGCTTTTTCGAGGTCCACAAAGCAAGCGTAGACCTCTTTTGC
>JAHWFO010022894.1:1043218-1205173 GCA_023313115.1 Rhysida immarginata
TTTCAGCTCGTCTAGGTCACGGGGAAGGGGTAGGGTGAAGACCTTGTACTTTACACACCCCCATAAAAAGAAATCACAAAGTGTGAGGTCGGGGCTCCGCGGTGGCCACTTTGCAAGTTCCAGGTTATTGTTTGCTCGACCAATCCACCGCTGTGATTTCTTCTTATGGGGGTGTGTAAAGGACAAGGTCTTCACCCTACCCCTTCCCCGTGACCTAGACGAGCTGAAAGAACGCATTAGGGTAGCGATACATGGGATTGATGGAGACATGTTAATGCGGGTTTGGGACGAATTCGACTACAGGGGGGCATATTGAACATCTTTAACTGTGTCACAATAAACTTCAAGAGTTTTTCTTTAAGAATCCGTATGTGGTGTGTCTATATTCTGAATAGTTTTGATGTAATAAATTTTTAAAAGTGTGAAGTTCTTTTGTAATCACCCTGTATTAAAACGCAAAGCACTTTTTTAAGAGCAAAATTGGCACTTCTGCGCATGCGCATTGATCGTTGTTATCGTCGCTAACTTGGTTATCAAAGCTAGCAAATTCTTGATTGTTACGTCTTTGTGGAGAGGATTGTTTATGAAACCACACAGTTGTTTGCCGTCAAATTTTGGTGGGTTCCATCCAGTGTTGCCAGATTTTACAAGACAAAAATCCCACGAACTTTTGCATAAATTCACAGAATTTCCCACAATTCACTATTGCCAAAAATTCCCACAATTCCCATTAGTTTCTCTGCTTCCCAGTTTCAGCTTCCGTAAGGACCAGTGCTATAAAATAGTGACTCCAAGCCATCTTCAAAAATTGTGAAACTAATTTTGTTTCTTACCTTATTATAAAGACTCATGAAGCTCGAGTGTGTTGCATTGTAGATAATGGAAGTAGTACGTACTATAATTTCAAGTACCAAATTATCTTCACTTGACCAGCACATGCTTTTCTTAATTAAACAGCTTTGACGACATTGAAATCTATAAAAGGGATCTTAATAAGTTATTAAATCCTGACAAGAGGCTAATCTCAGACTCTGTTCTATTTGATTAATTGAATCTTAATTTTTAGTTTTCCTGTTCCAATTCCTGGAATTTTCTCTTCTTGTTTTATTTTTTCTTCTTCTAGAATTCCCTTTTGTGTTCTTTGTATGTCATCTCGATTGACTCCTTCTTTTGACCTCAACTAATGAGAATAATTTTAAACGTTTACTCCGATCTTCCCTTTTAATAACCTAATGACAGATAAATTTTATGGTTTGTCTTAGTGATTAGAGGTATTTCCGTTGAGAATGACCTCTTAGCTCCAGAAACGTATCCAGCGATCTCGGATGTTCTTTAGTGATATGAGGTATTTCCTTCGTATATAAACAAGCCCAAACACGAAAGCCTAAATATCTCGAAAAGAAATAAATTAAAATCATGGAATGATACAATGTATACCATTAATAAAAAAAATAACCACCACTGCTTAATAGCAGTAACTCCTCCGTCTACTTGAATTATGGTTGCAATTTGGGTCGGAAGCTGTTCTACCAGGGGCTGAATGTATTGCGGATCAATTGTTCTGTTCCAAGTGATCCCACAAATTCTCGATGGGTTTCAAATCTGGGATTTGGCTGGCCAGTCCAGGAGTCTGATCGTATAAGGAACGTTTATCGAATCGGTCACACATAAGTGGAGATCTACGCACACGGCAGTCTTGGAAAATGGGTACTCCAAGTTGTAGGTAGCTTTGAGATGCTGCAGGCAGTACTTGGTTGTCTAGAAGCCCAACTAAATTGAATCTCTTCAAGCGTCCACTAAGTCACACAGAGGATCCAATTCTGTGTAAACACACCTAAATCGCCAAAGATCCCCCTATTGTTGAACTCATTCACGTTTATGTGAAAAAACTTGGAATGCTCTTGAAACCCTATGCGCCCCGATCTTTTGTGTTTTAAGTGTTGACCTTGTATCTTGGCTATGGCACGACATCGGAGTTTTCACTCTTGTGTAATGTGTGAGGTCGTCGACTTTCCAAGGCCCTTTTGAGTAGATCAAAAGCATAGTAGTTCTTTGATTAAATTTCCTTTAAATTATGGCATTCCTAGATATTTTCGTGGTATCGGAAATGTTGTATAAGCTTCTGCTCCTTCCGTTCGTCCGCATCAACTGACTCGACTCCCACTGAGCGGATTTGCATAACGTTTGTGCAGCGAGTTGAATATTTAACCATTCCGCGAAAACTCATCGACCGAATTAAATTTTCGTTCAACTTTATGATTAATAACTAGCACGAGTTATAAAGAAATCTCGAGCTGTTAAATAATAAGTTGTTAAATTTTAATGAAGCATATTATATATAACTGAAGCAGGATATTTTAGATAATGTCCAAATTTTGTTTACAATTGGTCAATGACGTCATCACTCTACAATAATGAAACAAATTCTGAATATAATGTTGAATTTAGAAATTTAAATATATATTGTTGCAAGAAAAACGGGCGATTTTCACTCATAAAACCCGTGTAACCCGCGGAAATTTTGACGCGCGTTGGTTTCGCGAATATACACACAAATTTGAATACAGACAAACAGACAGACCGACGCATATTTTCATTTTATCAATACAGATGACTTGAGTGATACCCGGCCTCGTTCGGGTTTGTTGTATATACAGGGTGCTTTTGAAAAGGATGTCGTGAGAAACTTAGCCATGATCTGCACCTTAAAATAAACACAAGTTTCCTCATACGTTTTGTCGAAATTGCATTCCTTAAAGGAGTAAACAGCATACGTTTTGGTTAAGCTCCGCCCATAACGTAAACAAAAGCGCATAAAAAGTAAACACCACCAAGTGCTCCATTAATTGGTTTCTGGGAATTACCTGTGCACTGATGTGTTGGCACTAAACTCAACCACCCAGCCCACAGACAGATTCGTAATTACCAGACCTCAGAAATGAACTTGTCTACAATTTAAGAAAGACGTGCAAGTGGATAAATGATTGAGAGATACAGTAGCCTAATTTGGCTTTCCTGTGAGAACGCAACTCGTGTCCCTTAAGGTGCTCTTTCTTCTTTGGGAAGTGATGAAACTCGCACGGTGCAAACTTTCATCTTTGAACTGTAGGCGCTACAACGCCTCTTGTGTGTGGCGATCGCATGCGGGCGGGCGTTATCGTGGTGCGGAAGAAGGCCCAAAGCTGCCATTCAATCCTTGTGTCGACAACATCCCCGGAATTCCTCTCCGACGGGTTCACACGAACTAGTTACTCGGTGGCATAATGCGTGAAAAGGGATGGGGACTATGTCCAAAAGTGAATGGTGCATTACATAGAGAACAAATGTAAGTAACAGATACAGTAAGAATTTTGAAAATCGGTTAACAAATAAGTAACTTAGGGACCAGGAGGCAAAAGTTCTTGAACAACCCTCGTACATTGCCGCATGAAGAGCGGGTGATTTTCCACTCATAATATACCCGTTCAACAGGCGGAAATCCATGGAAAAGTAGCGGAAAACCTTTCCCGGACTATATTAAAGCATCATGAAAAGCTTAACGCCATTGGTTTCGCGAATATATACACAGACACAGATTGGCTTTTATTAATATAGACAGATAAGCAAATCTTACCATATGTACAATAGAAAACAACTAACGCAGGAACCTTAGCGTAAAAAGTATTGTTTTACAATCAATTGAGAGATTACAAAAGTTAGTTTACAATTTTATTACGAAAAGTCTGAAAACTAAGCCACGACTAAGAGTGGTCTTGGTTGTGATATATGAAGTCACTAAAATATAGGTTGGCCAAAAAGCCTTAAAATATTACAAAAGTTACATTTGTATGATCCTAAGAGAAAAATTAATTCCTGAAGATTTTTTTAACATGTCAATACTCTATTACATACGGAGTCACCCGCACGTCTGAGCGATATTCAATTTCGTGCTGTTTTTGCAATTTGCAATATTTCCCTTTGCAAAGTCGCCTATGTCAAATTTTACGCGCACTATTGAACTTTACAACTAATACCATGGAATAATATTTACAAATGTACGACGGTTGTTTTTAATAAAGTCCGTTTGAAAATATCTTTGAAAATCTCGCACGCTCGTAGCAGTGCGCGTGCTCTCAGACTCCTAGCCCTTTTGGATAGGCAGACAGCATTTATAGCCGTGGCTTCAGTGCGCGCGCATCAAACTGTTTAAGATTCTTGAGGTTGCCGCCGATTGCAAAATAGGGTCAGTTATCCGTTTTGACAGCAAGAAACATGAGAGCAGCGCACATGCATTGCCATATCAGTGAGGACCTAATGCAATGGATCAGTGGTGTGGCTGCTCTACGATAATGCAAGGACACTAATCAGATTTTCTGACTGGAAACAAATTAACCATTCTCCTTACAGCCCGGATCTCGCATTCCTGTACTTGCACGTGTTTCTCGGCAGCCTGAGTTTCAGCGACGATGAAGTGAAAACTGTGTGGACTTCCTCACAGGTAGCAGACTTCTATGAAATACGCATGCAGAAGCTCATTGAGCGCTATGAAAAGTATTTAAATAAACTTGGAAAATAAGTAGAAAAATAGTTAAAAGTATGTACTTTCAGGTAACGAATATACAGGGTGTTTCAAAAATACTTTTACAAACTTTTAGGAGAGGTAGTATGGGTGATTCTAAGCCAAAAAAATCCGAATTTGAACGCTAACTGAGATATGAACAGAAATAAAAATGCCGCCACCAAGATCAACAAGTTAATAACTCAGGTTCTGTAAGGCCTAGGATAATGAATTTTGGAGGAATAATAGCGTACATAAAATTGTGTACACCGTTAAAATGTGATTGTATTCCAACAAGTAGTTTCCGAGTTACGCATTCAAAATCGTAACAGTGCTTACATACGAGTACTAACCAGCACGTGTTACGATGTTGAGTGCTTAACTCGGAAACGGCTCGGTGGCATCACACATCAAATCTTAAAAGTATTACACCGTTTTAATGTACCCTATTATTCGCTCAAATTTCATCATCCTAGATGTTATAGAACCTGAGTTTTTAACATGTTGATCTTAGTGGTGGCATTTTTATTTTTGTTCATATCTCAGTTTGTGTTCAAATTCGGACCCAAATTCATATGGGTCACCCATACTACCTCCAGAATCACCCATACAACCTCTTCTAAAAGTTTGTAAAAGTATTTTGAAACGCCCTGTATATACAGGGTGCTTTTGAAAAAGATGTCGCGAGATACTCAGCGATGTTCTGCTTCTTAAAATAGACACCAGTTTCCTTATACGTTTTGTCGAAATTGCATTCCTTAAAGGAGTAAACAGCTCGAGAAGTTTGGTTAAACTCCGCCCATAACGTAAAGAAAAGCGCATGAAAAAAGTAAACACCACCACGTGTTCCATTAATAGGTTTCTGTGAAATACGTGTACCTGTGCACTAATGTGTTGGTCATTGACGCGATTTTGTTAACACAAGATTCCTTCTTTTTAAAATCGAGTGAATTGAAAAAGCATTTTTAATTGAAGTATGTTTTCGATCACGCAGTTTCTATTAGCCTAATTTGGCTTTTCTGTGAGAGTGGTTGAGTTAAGGGCCAACACATTAGTGCGCAGGTAATTCGCAGAAACCTATTAAAGGAACACGTGGTGGTGTTTACTTTTTTCTTGTGCTTTTATTTATGTTATGGGCGGAGTTTAACCAAACTTTACGAGCTGTTTACTCCCTTAAGGAACGCAATTTCGACAAATCGTATGAGAAAACTTGTGTTTATTTTAAGGTGCAGAACAAAGCTAGATATCTCGCGACATCCTATTCAAAAGCACCCGGTATATAAAGGGAATATCAAAAATACTTTCACAAACTTTTAGGGGAGGTAGTATGGGTAATTCACGTGAACTTGGGTCCGAATTTGAACACTAACTGAGATATGAACAGAGATAAAAATGCCGCCACTAAGATTAACATGTTAATAATTCAGGCTCTATAATATCTAGGATGATGAAATCTGAGCGAATAACAGGGTACATAAAACTGTGTAATACCGTTAAGATTTGATCGAATGCCAACGAGCAGTTTCCGAGTTAAGCATTCAACACGTGCTGGTTAGTACTCGTATGTGAGCACTGTTACGATTTTGAATGCGTAATTCGGAAACTACTTGTTGAAATACAATCAAATTTTCAAAAGCACCCTCTATATACAGAGTCCGTCAAAAATGTCCTTATATACAGGGTGATTCTTAAAAAAGTGTGTATAACTGTATGCAATGATAGAGGTGACCAGAATGAACATTTTCATTTAATACAATGTGGGTCCGAATTTGAATGCTAACTTAAGATATGAACATAAATACAAATTCCGCCACCAAGATCAACAAGTTAATAACTCAGGTTCTGCAACGCCTAGAATAATGAATTTTGGAGGAATAATAGGTTACATAAAACTGTGTATACCGTTAAAATTTTGTCGAATTCTAACAATTAGCTTCCGAGTTACGCATTCAACATTGTAACAGTGCGTGTTACGATGTTGACTACGTTAACTCAGAAACTACTCGTTGGAATTCGAGCAAATTTAACGGTACACACTGTTTTATGTACTCTATTATTTCCTTCAAAATTCATTATTCTAGTCGTTGCAGAACCTGAGTTATTAACTTGTTGATCTTGGTGGCGGCATTTTTATTTCTGTTCATATCTCAGTTAGCGTTCAAATTTTGGCCCACATTGTATTAAAAGAAAATGTTCATTCTGGTCACCTCTGTCATTGCTTACAGTTATACACACTTTTTTCAGAATCACCTTATATATAGTAATTTTGTTTTTATTGCAGAAAAAACCTTACTTTTAAAACAACCCTCGTACAAGAATTCTATTTTTTCTTTTATTTATGGCAGAATACAAGATCCTTAACTGACACTTATCTAAACAGTCTCGCTTCTTTACTTTCATCTTTCTTATTCCTTCTTTTCACCTCAGAGCAACCCAGCTACACAGGCAAGCCGTTCCACTGTATGGTGAACCACCAATAGCAAACCAGGAAGATAGCAGTCTAATGAAAACGAGAAAGAGGCAGGCATCATATCTCCCTTTGGGAATACTCTATTTAGAAGGGCGAAAATGGAGAATGATAATATTCTTTCTATACGATGCTAATATTTTTCCTTAAAGAAAACTAGAACACAAGCAATGTGGCACAATGTGGATAGAAAATTCTGTTCAGGTTATTTTGCTACAAAATGCGCAAAGTCACAAAACGTTAAACAAGGAAAAATAAGTGGAAAACAAATAACCAGGATATTTTAACGTATCTTTAGGAATAACAAAACAGCTATTAATAAAACCAGCATGTAGTGTTAATAGATCTAGTAATGTATGTTATGTAAGTTAAGTAAGTCCTTCGTAGGTCGATCATACTCTTTTAAGTATATACTCATAATATACTCATAATTTATATAGGATATTGTCCTCAACAGTATCAAGTCTAAATTATGTTTTTCTGGTTTATAACTCAAGTCAATGTGAATTACCTATAATCAAAATTATAAATTTTAAATCAAAACGTTCGCATCCGACGAAGCAAAATGGCGGAGTAGCTTGGGCAAACTGGAACATCAAATGAAATTAATTTCCGAAAAAATTTAACCTACAAATTGAGACTATAACCAGCCACTGTAACAAGTTGAAAGTTTTGGTTAAAAAACTTAGGCCTACATTAACTAAAATGAATTGATTACCATATTGAAAGTTAAAGTACATTTTCATAAAAGATGATGATGAATGTAGATTTTGCATGTGCAACTTTTGATAAGCAATTTATTTTGTTTATAACCGAGCTAGATAATTCATAGTATTTGGAGCTAAAATTATGCTAATTCATAAATATTTTAGAAAATGTTTTTCCCCTTTAATTTTCTCATATTCCATGAAACTTATCGCCTATACGTAAAACAATTAAAAAATTAAATCAATTTCTATCCTATGTTTTGGTTGCGACTTGAAATTCTTGCACAGTGTGAGAATTAAACACGTTTATGTCTTCTTTAGTTTTGCTCTTATTTGTCCCAGTCCTATTTGTACAGGATTTTTGACTGGAACTACGTGTATTTTTGTAATCTTCTTGGTCATGTCCTTCTCTATTTTCATCCGATTGCGCCTTGAAGAGGAGAAAGCCACTGAAGGAAAAGCAATTACCGACGATGGACGAAATCGGGTGTCGCGCGCGGATCCTAACAATGGGACGCCGCTGGACAGGTGGACGACATCTTTACAACCTCTCTTCCATTTAGAGCTTGTTACCTGGTTCACGCGCTTGACAGGTATGGGTGCACGTGGCACGACTGGAAGGACTCCAAAAGGGATAGAAAAGCTTGCCTTGGATTACAACAAACTCCTGTCTTGTTTCGCTTTCTCGCCCACCTGTCCGTCAGTCGCTTGAGAGGAGAATGGGAATCTTTGCGCCTTGCCCAGTGAAAAAGGATAAATCGCTGGCATTTGAAAAATATTTCTTTGAAGTATAAAAACACATAGAAGATTTGAAAGTCCCGCAGTTTCATATAGTTAATGTTTTTATTTATTGATTTTTACTGTTGTATCCATCGATTCAACTTTCACCATTAACAGTGAATGTTGAAAGCGGAATTTACAAGTTCACCACTACTTTTTTTTAAGAAAAAGAAAAAGAATCAAAACTTTGAACACTGAAAAAACAACCAAGAAAAAGAACAAAAACAAATCCACAAAAATAGTTTAATACTAACTTGTATGCACATTTCGCTGACTACGTCAGCTTCTTCAGAAAGACATTTGGATAATCAGTAGTTTGAGAGTCAAATTTTGAGTCAGTTCAAATTTTTTTTTGCTTGGACTTGTTTTCTCTTATTAAGTTTATTTACTTTTCAATACCTTGTTTCCTTTCTTCTGATGCCCGATGACGCGGGTTCGACCCCGGCCGAGGACGATGAGGATTTTTTTCAAGGGGAAAATCTTGAGATCACGCACTTCCTTCGGAAGGGAAGTAAAGCCGTTGGTCCCGAGTAGTCATCTGCCGGCTGCACGTTAAAGAACCCTTGCGAGGCAAAATTTGCGGCCCCTATAACGCCGTCCTGAAATGACCATGGCAGTTGAAAAGGACGTTAATACCAAATAAACCAAACAAAGCAAACCTTGTTTCCTTTTGTTGTTTGTCATATTTAATCTCCATGATTTGTTCTTCAATTTTTCCCAATTAGAGAGGCTATCGTAATCTCCCATTGGTTACAGGAATTCAGCTCTGGAGAATTTGCCATTTCTGATGAACCCCGTAGTCTTGTGTGTCTGGTGGACTAGACGCCAAATGGTTCACTACGAGCTGCTATCAACTGGCCAAACTATCATTGAGGACTGGTACTCCCAGCAATTGGAACGTGTTCAACAGGCATTGCAGCAGCAGGAGCCAGCATTGGTGAATCGCAAAGGTGTACTTCATGACAATGCCTGGCCATAAGTGGCGCGGGTGGCCAGGGAAACCATAGAGCGGCTTGCCTGGGAAACTTTGTGTCATCCACCTTACTCATCAGATCTTGCTCCAACGGATTATCATCTTTTCCATTTTCTGGGCAACCATCTTCGTGGAAAATCCTACACCAATGATACAGATCTGTGAAAGGCACTCACGGACTTCTTTGAGTCCAAGACCGGCACGTTTTACAGCCAGGGGATTGATCAACTGGAGACACGTTGGCAGAAGGTGCTAGATGCCAAAGGGGATTACTTTGGGGACTAGCGATACGTTACTTTTTGTGTACATCATTTTGTTTTCCGGAATTAAAATTGGCAAGAGCTTTTGTGATTACTTAGTATTATAAAGCCTCCATCAATTTCATTTTATAATTTAATTTATGCTTATCTTTAAAATGCTTAAATAACTTAATTTTATCAGAGTTTAAAGCTTCGTTTCCATGGATAAATATTCTCAATAAACATCCGGCATGGTTCATGGGCATATCCAAAACACTTGGAGCATGGATTGGCTTTGTTGAGATTCTATACCATACATTCTTCAATTGAATCCCTCCATTCATCTTGAACGAGTTTTGAATTCGGTTCGCTCTGCTAAATGCTTTAGTCTCTATGAAATGGCTTTCTTTTTATCTAATAAATGAATGTTAATCGTTCCATAAAAGGAGACCAGTAGGAATTTATAAAAAAGAACCATCAATTGAATTTTAGAGGATAATGGTGGATATTTGAAATTCTGTTTTAAATTTAATAAAAAACGAATTTTTATTGAAACGGAATGGAAAAGAGCTCTAAAATAATCATATTCCTAATTTAAAATTTTATTACTTAATTCGAGAGAGGAATAGAGCTTACTCTGTCATTTGCTCATAGAAAATAATAGATGGAAGGAGCGGGGGATAGGAAGGAAGATATGAAATCTCGCTGATATTATGCTAGGAGCAAGCGAGTTAGTCCGCGTATTCTGAAGCCAAGCTTTCCTGGCGGCTAAACATTAAACTAATTATTCAAAGGCAAGAGCATCTTTTAAGCGAGCGATTGCCTTGTCTTTTATGGTGGCCGTGTTTTAAAATTCAAACTCGTTTGAATTATCTAGTCGCATATTGAACGAGTGTTTTCTTTTCGCATTTGCAATGAAAGTTCGTCCATTATTTCTCTAGTGATTTCATGCAGAAGATTATTTCAAAGATGAAGTTTCTAATTTCTTATCCTCCTCTGAAGAATTATATGGAGAGGGAAGGCAAAAAAAGAGAAAGGAGCAATTTTTAAAGTATAATACGTTGTATGACTACACTAAACAGTTGTTAGCTGGTTCTAGAAGATTAACTATCCTTTCTTTTTTTTCTATTCTCTGATGAAGATGCGCAGTGAAGCAGAAATCGGGAGGTGTAGACCAAAATGACATAGGCTACTGTATGGCTTCCTTTCACGATATTGAGGAATTCAATACGAAGACAAATTATAACGATAAAATAATTGCTCAGTTTATTTTTGCCATAACGAAATCGGACCATAATTTTACTAATTCTAGCTCTAAATATGCTGAAATTATAAAATGTATAATGCAATGATTTCTTACGTATGGAAAATTTCATTAAATTTTAAAAATTAATTGCGACTCAAAAATTCTTGTTTGATAGCAATATTAACTTCTCACTCAACACAAATGCTTAGCTATATTAAGATCTTAATTCTACATTACATTTGAGTGGTACGATATAGAGAATGAGAAAAATTGAATTAAAAAAAAATTAACTTTTCATTTTAGTACGAATTCTAATTTTATCGGTGTAGAGAGCTGATTTTCCCATAAATATTTTCGGAATGACAAATATTGGAATTCTTTATGAAACAATAGCATTAAGAAATTGCATTTTTTTTCTTAAGGCTTTGATTTGAGAGACGAGGCCTTTTCTTTCTTTGGGGCAGTTCTATCAGAGCACGCATCTCAACCGATTCATTTTATCTTAATAATTGTTCTTTTATAAATATTTCTAGTTTCGGAGTTGTTTTTCCTGTGCTTTGCAAAATTTTCTCATTATTTCGTTTATTCCATTATTAATTATTTCGAGATGAAATTTATAATGTACAAAGGCTTTACAATATATGAAGATTGTTCAATAGACACACCTTTAGAGGCTGGAAAGCAATTTTTATTCAAAAAATTTAAAAGAAATTTCCATAAACAATTAAGGCATGAGTTCCGTAGAGAACTGGTTCTATAGATTCCCATGTGGTAAATTTCCTACGATTGTTGGCGAAATTTCGAAATAAAGACCCGGGGATCGCTTCAAAATTTCATCATTTTCGAGTGGTAGGTGATATTTTAAATTGTCAGAAATCTTCGTTATATTCAATCTTCGTCAGAGCAAAAATGGAATAATAGAGCAGCTTAAAAGCAGAGAACGTTGCACGGAAGCTAATTTTTGCGAATGTACGTAAAGACAGTTTTTATCATTCACTACGCATACGCTTAAAGCAATTTTTAATTATAAATTACCGCTAATTAATAGTAATTATGAACACAAAAACTAAATTTGACAAACTTACAGACCAAGCTCTATCGTTTAAAACCAAAATGAAGTTTGTAGATGCAGTAGTTTTCTCCAACAAACTTCGAAAGAATCACCCTTGGAACTTAAATAATTATATTATATTATATTAAAATTTATTATGACGATCCATTCATTGCTTACACGCTACTTGAACTACATGTATAACATTACAAACCTAATGTCATCACGCTGTTCGCACTGTACAGCTCTATCTCATCTTTACAACATATATTAGTTTCATAAATTTTTATTTTACTCTCTTGTAACCGAGTTGGCGCAAGCTGTTGGATACAATTGAATTGAATTGAATTGCATTGAATCGAATTGAATTGGTATAAGTGAATTGAATTAATTAGGACAGTCATTAAAACAGCGGGAATCATTTTGGAGTCCGCGCTTTTCACATGGATAACTGTAGCATGCTCACGCGTTGGTTCCACAGAACTTTTTTTCATCTATGCTCCTGGTGGATAAGCAAAAATGTTGTCTACAAAAGAATGTTCAAAGATAACACTGCATATTAGTCTTTTAAGTGAAATGTTCACATTTTGCATTTTCAATAATTAAGCCCAATAATAAAAGCCTTAAATTTAGTTACTCAAATATGTACCTAAACAAATCAACTCCTTATTCAATGAACCCGAGCTAAAAAATGTTTTACCTTAAACAGGTGAATAAGGTTTTATCGGGTTTTAATAAGTTGCAGCAGATGTTATGAGTGAAAAACCACATATTTTTCATGCAACGGGTTTTTTTTCTGAGAATTGTACATTAGTCAAAGTTGGCAAAAAATGCCAAGCTTAGTTATTGTAAATATTTGCCCGAAACAACCTGTATATTTTCAATAAACCCGAGCGAAGCTGGGTGTTACTCTAGTCTTAAAATAAGCTTCCCAATAATCCAATTTCATAATTTAAAACTGAAAATTATTATTACGTAATTTCTTCAAAAGTTAATAAAAATTGTTCTGTTTCTTGTAATAAAGTTTATAATCATTAAACTTATAATTTTCTTACAGTAATTCGCGATTAAATTTTTATTCGTAATCTCTGTACATCTTAATAAATCTAATTGAAAAAATATTACGTAATTTCTTCAAAATATTTATTAGTGAGTATTGTTTGCCTTCCCTTCGGAAGCATTGTATTCCTTAAATTAAGGATCTTAATGCCATTTTTGCCGTTTATTTTCTCCCTTACCTCCTCCCTTTTGAGACAACGAGAGATACCAGAACCAATCAGCGAAATGATACGATTCTCCCCCCAAACGCATGTGTTTAAAGACTAACTAACTAGACGATTCTCCCCCCAAGACGCCTAACTAGTATTTAAACAATGCATAGAAACAACTGCTTTCCGTCATCTAGGGCAGTGTTTCCCAAACTGGGGTTCGCAAAATCTTCTGAGGGGTTTAAGAAAACTTTTCCGTAATGGCGGATTCTTATTATTGTATCATGTATGTAAGTTATATATATCTATTTATAAGTCAATGGTTTGTGCAACTCAGATCTTTGTGAAAGGGGTTCGCGAGTCGAAAAGTTTTTGGAAACAATGGTCTAAGCGATACCTTCGCGGATGCGCAGTTGAGACATGTTTATGTAGGAATGCATACGGCAATTCCCATCAAAAGCGGAAAAGGACAATACAGAGCCCTTTCCATTCGTTGGTTATTTCACAGTTAAAATATAATTAAAATTCATTTAGCTTTTGTTTTAAAGTTCGAAACTGGAAACTGGACATGAACATAGTTTGAAAACCGCGATTACATATAGCGTGAAAATGGAGTTTTACTGAAGACATTTAGAGGGGAAAAGGATGGATGGAATTATTAGAAACTTTAATAATATCGCAACTTAAATAGAATTCTTCGCGCAATTTCTAAACTAAAGCTTCTGGCATTGTTCTTCATACAAGGGTTTTTAGAACTATAAAAAGGTGAATCCTTTCTATTGTTCTAGTGAAAATCGTGACGACCGTGATAAAGAATTAAGAAAGTCTTCCGCTTGTGGTCGTTCAAATATTTAGGTTAATTGTATGGGGAGATAGGGAGGAATTGGATATTCGTTTTCTTCGTTCATTATTTTCTGTCGGTTAAAGATCCCGTGGCCTCGGTTGCCTTCGATGAATTGAACTAATCTTATAATGGCGACTCGCCGCTATGGGCTGACGAAGCAAGCGGGGCCTTGTCAAGGCGAGTTATATCGGGTCTTAGGGGAGGCGATGGAAGGCACGCAGCTTCCAAATTAGACCCCTGACAGCTGTAAGTCTTTATTAAACTTATAAATATCTGATGCCGTGGACATGGTAGGCCATCCATTGCAGGGGAGTGTGGGAGGGACCATAAAACGGGGTCGAAAGGATCCGTTTGAAAACACGGGATTGTTGTTGATGGGTCACTGGAAGCATTATCCAAGCAGAGCACGTGGCTCGCAACCTACGAAAAACTCTCACGAAGAAGGACACAATCAGAAAGGAGAGAAAAAGTTTTGCTACATAGCAAATCAAAAAGAAAATGTTAAATACTTCAATGAAGCGTGAATCTTACATTTTGTTTTTTCAAATGTTAATGGAAATTTTGAACACTGAAACAGATTTTTTTATACTTGTTCCTTATTCTATTCTCCTTTACTTTGATAATTCACGAATGCTTAACCTAATAACCTTAACCATTTGTCAGACCGTTACAGCCGGCTGGGACACTGCCAAATTGGACCCCAATGAGCACTAAAAATTGGTCACGCAAGACCTTCTCGATCCGGTGTAACTTGACGTCTTTGTGGGCTTTTTTATATTCTCCTGCCATTGTCTATTACTTTCTTTTTATATGCTCCTTATTAAATTCACGCCGATTTTTAATTGAACCCCTGTATGTTATATTTCATTAAGTTCCAAATATAACTCTTTTTTTTTTTTAATTCAAAGTCAGTTTTAACGATTTCATTATTAAAAATTAATCTTAAGCATGTGGTTTTTCTCAGGTGTTTATGACTCGAATTTGCAAGTTAAAATATCCGATTTTTCGTTTTTCTACTCACAGATATTCTATTATAAAACATGAGAGAAATTTATTATATCATCTGTAGTTTCCATTCTTACTATGAAAACTTCTGGGCGTTTACCGCAACTCTGAATTTACGACGGATAACGGAGGCTTACGTAATGCATATGTACTTTATAAAACTTTTTTGTAATGATCATCTATCTACGTTGGCTCTTACACCAAAGTTTGGTTTATTCGTTGAATTAGCCAAAAGAATTCTAATTATCTTAAAGTGATTTATTCAGCTTTGTTAATTCTTATAGGTAAACTGGCAGTTAAAATATTGAAATTCCTTTTTCTGTGTCTAACTTCTTATCAAAACATTATCCTGTCAATAGTGTAACTCTTTATAATAATCTCCCTCTTCAAAAATCTAATTAATACTTCGAAACTCTCCAGAAATGCTGTTAGTGGGTTTACTAAATAAGTTATAATAATTCGGAAGGAGATATTTCCCACAGACACGAGAAGCATACTGGAGTATTAATCTTCTAAGAGTCTCCGTTTTAGGACTGGTTAAAACTCATTTTTAATGAATTTGACTGAAATTTCAGATTTTGATCTTTTTGTTTTTTATCTTTTATTTATTTCAAGTAGAGTGCAGTGGAATCCCGCTAATCCTAACCGAGCTAATCCGAATATCCGAGTAATCCGAATGAGTGAGAAAAAAATAACGCCAAACATAAATACAAAACCAAATTGTAATATCTTTATTTTCGCGTTGTAATATTAGTATAGTGTGGGATTCCGGGACTACCAGATCCATCCCCTCTCTTTTAATAATCAGTTGTATATGTTGTTAATTTAAATTAAGGACTTTTTCAACTATTTTTAATCTTTACCTGATGCTTGGTAGGCTTATCTCCAGTTATAATATCATTTATTACTTAATTTATTTTTAAATAGTTATCACTTGTTGTTGACTTGGAAGAAAGTTTTAATTTATCTAAGAGGGATATTTTTCAGATTATCATTAATTATGTTATTCCGTTATAATGTTTAAATGAACTTAGGAGTTATGAAGCATCTACCTTTTAAAGAACAGTTGTACGCGCATTCACTACAGTTAGTTATTATTAGAAATCTTTAACTTTTAAAATTAATTATAAATTATGCTTCATGAATTAAATCTATTATCAATTAATTGTTTAATAATGTTTTATGGAAGTTAATATTAGAGCTGTTAATGTTTAGCACCTTCTTAAACATTTTAACCAGTTAATAAAGACTTCCACCGTTTTCTAAAAAAGATATTAGAAGTTTATGAAATCGAAAGTGTAATTCTACACAAAGCTTAGTCAGTGTTGGGAAAGAGTTAGTTTCACTGATGAAATCATTTGTTTGCCAAGAGCTGAATTGCAAAGACCACACAGGCATAAAGTCTCTAGACACAACAAAGTCCCACACAGAATTGCAAGTCCATGAATCATTTTAGCATCACCTGATTCAAGAGTGCTCGATAGGTGGAGTTTTTCCCTAATTTAACCAATTAGCAACATTGTTATAAAATTCCTTAGAATCATCTCATTTTTCATTCTTGTGAAGAAAGACTGTAGAGTTAGGGAATCGAGACCAAGTCGTCGTGAAAGACAGACATCCTCAGGAGGAGAGAGCCTGTTTCTAGAGAAACAGAGGTGCAGATGCTGACGGACGCAGACATCTGTAGATGCGGAGAAATACTGTCATCTAAATTACAGTCGCGTCAAAAAATATTAACTGTTAAGAAATATTAACTGTTAAGAATAATAATCTTATAATATAGCTTGTGAACGGCTGTCACTTTATTATATTAGTTGCAGTCATGAGATAAAGAATATTGTTGTTATTAATCATTTTTGATGAGGAGATAGTTAAACGCGGAGCCCTCATCGCAGACCAGCCCACCACCCCACATGAACGAACGTTAGATGATCCGGAGACGATTAAAGGAGCTACAACGAAGCTCGGGTAACAAAACACTCATTCATTCACTCATTTTCTCTCTGAGCCATCTTAATAGTTGATTTGAAGGTTATGATGATCGAAATTATGTTATATCTGGAATTATCCTTGTTTCATAATTTTTCCCCTTTGAAAAAATTGTTTGTTATTGTTATTATAAACATACAATTGTATCCTTACTTGATCCATATGTTTAAATTTCTAAGACTCGAGGAGAAACACCACGAGCACGAATCTGTGTAGGAGATATCCCGCTCTTGTCAGAGAGAATGGAGGGGCGTACCAAAGGGACCTTAGTTTGGCATTATTTAACTTTCTTTCAAATTATCTTATCAGGGCCCCGGGTCGCTACAATTATATGGTATTTCATGGTTACACTCAGGCCGTGTCGTTCTAAGTTGCTCGCGTACTTATACACACACTCATTCCAGTTAATCCAAAATCTGGCAATCTGAACAGGCCTCTCTCTCAATTAGTTCGAATTAACAGGACTCCACTAGACATAATGTACAGTTCATTCCAAAAGCGTTTTCACTTAGGTGAATAATGTTTGGCCTCTTTGCAAAACATTAAACCAGTGAGATTAATCAGTTCAAGCAAAAAGTCGAGTTCGAAATGCATTAATTTTACTGGTTAAAAGCCGATTAGTTTTAGTGGCTTGATGTATTGCAAGGATGCCAAACATCATTTCACCTATGTGAAAACGCTTTTGGAATAGGGTGTACATGGAATATATTCTGATTCCGACTTCTTCAAACTTATCCCGTTATTGATTGTATTAGATCAATGTTTAATAAGCAAACGATGCCAATGTTTAAAAATCACTCAATCATGGCCGTGTTCGTATTAAGAAGACTAAATATAAATTGCCAATAAAATTTTTTCCAATCTTTTATGGGATTTAAGAGACGTCTGAGTACTTATCTAAACAAACAGGGCAGATTTGTTGAGAAATTTCATGGAAAGCATTTTCTGACATTTTCAGATGACTATTAAAAGCATTGCGATAGGGTAATTCGTCCAGGATTTTGTGCGGTTTTTGGCTAATTCAGACTGGTTGAAGTCATCATGGAAGATAAGGGGACTTCGCATTATTGAATTTCAATATCTATTCAAACCCTAACACAACTCAAACAAATCATTGCAAACCAGTCATAATTTATTGGCTCGAGCATCAAAAGAGAGAGAAATGAACTAGTTATGCATATTTCTCTCGAAAACTTTCACGGCATTCTCGAAAACTCTCGAAAATTATTACCTTGGATTTTAGGAAATAAACGCTTAAAAAAAAAAAAAAGTACCGATTTTATTTAATAGACAGCTTAGGATGTGTGCAGAAACTTCGTGATTTATTTTCTGATGCCGCGAAACTTATCGAGTTTCTTGTTATAATGCGAGTTTGGTTAGTAAAGAAGCAATAGCAAAATTTACAGGCACAGCAGAAAGTGCTCATTGTTGTAAAAGTTATCTGGGAAATTTCGCCCAAGCAGATCTCGCAGCTGCTACTTATTCAGTCTGGATTACCTTAGATCTCCGCCCAGTGACTAGCACTAGCTTACGCATTGGATCGCTCTGAAGGTTATTTTCAATAACCGAACTGTTACTGCATGATTTAATTCATTGGCGGGTATTTGTTTGAGATTGGCATAAAGAAATTGACCCCTCTATGCCTGAAGATGAATTCAGGGATAATGTGAGAGTTTATAGATCTTTCTTGCCCGTAAAAAAATCATTCTTATTATTCTGTTTGCTGACTGGATCTAAAAAAGCTCAATAAACACACATTTGGAACCGTCTCCTGGCCAGGAACCTCCACTCCAGGCGCCCTGTGGCATGATTTTCTCTTACCCCTCAACACCGTGCGGCACGTCTTCAGTGGTGTCAAACCAGAGCGACTTGGAGGGCAGAATGGAGGTCTGTGGTCTTCACGGATGAAAGTCGTTTCTGTCTGGGTCAGAGTGATGGTCGCACAAGGGTCAGAAGGAGGAGTGGGGAAGTTCTGTTACCGAACTGTATCCGTCGTCGGCATACTGGCCCCATCCCTGGCTTTATGGTATGGAGAGGGATTTCCTACGACAGCTGGACCCCCTGGTGGTTATCCCAGTCACCATGACGGCAAATGTTTACATTCGGATGGTTGTTGAACCCATTGTGCTGCCATTCATGGCTGGTATGCCAGGGGGGCTGTTCCAACAGGATAACGCTCTACCCCACACTGCCGCTGCAACCCAATGTGCCCTTCAGGATGTCCACATCCTACCATGGCCAGCACGATCACCAGATCTGATGCCCATCGAGAACGTCTGGGACATGGTCGGACGCCGTGTCAGGGCTCTTCCACAACCAGCAACAACTGTCGCTGATCTGGCCATCCAGGTACAGCAGGCATGGAATGCCATACCATAAAATGACATTCCGCATCTCTACGACCGTATGCATGCACGTGTGCAGGCCTACATAGACCAGCGCGGCGACTACAGCCGATACTAAAGTCCGTGCTTTTCACCATGTACAGGGTGGCACTGGTGGCGCCCCCTATAAGTTGTAACCTTGAAACTTGAATCAATTGAATAAATATCATAGCTGAATCTACTATCCAAATTTCATTCATCTAGCACAAGTCCTTCGTGGTGTTGGGATTTTTTTTCCGCCAGTGTAGTTACTTCATACGGGTATTATAACTTTTCATACGATTTCGTTCTTCGTACGAATCTGTAAACTAGTTTTCGGCTACTGCGAGTTTACAGACTCGTACGAGGAACAATTTATTTTTATTAATATCATTAGCCTTAGGCTATTAAATTGGTAAAATAAAATTTCTGCAATCTATCTAACCAAAGCAAATTAGGCATGTCGAATTGTTTTTTGTTTTTGTTGTTGTTTGTTTTGTTTTTTTTTTTAAATATGTAAAAGATAAACAAGCCAGGATACCCTAATGGCCATTCTAATTTTCTTTGGTTGGTTAAGTTATGAATGGTTTAAGGCTGTTGACACTAATCGAAAAAGATTAGAAAGATTGGAATCTAACAAATAGTGCAAGGAAATGAAACTTATAAGAAACGAGTCAGTCGTAGATTCTGTCACGTAAAAGTTTTTTGGATCTGTATTCGCGTTATCATAATTGAATTAAACACGGAAGACAATCCAGCACTATACAATAAATAAAAATTCTGCTGGAAATGGCGTTGAACGCAATGCGTCCGTTCCAAGATTGTGTCTTTTTATAACCTGGAACGTTAATTAAAACGGCGAGGTATAAAACATTGCAGCAGTGTTCCTGGATGGCGCAAAACTTTATCGAATCAGCGTTATTTAAACGGGGAGATTTTTATCTTTTGAAAACGGAGTGGCCAAATAAACACCGTTTCTCGCGGTAATTGTTCGCCGTAATCGATTTCAGATGGAAATCGTAGACTGGCACAGATTCGAGTGCACACGGCCAGCAACAGAATCAGCAGCAGCAGTACTCTGTCGAGTTTTCCGTCGAGTGTATTTCGCATTGGGTGTTCATTGTCTGGTCGGAGTAGGGTACGTGCGTGCATTTATGTGTGAGAGAGTTCGTGCGTGCGCAGGTCTGGCTGGCTGGCTCGTGAGCCCTTCATTCCCACGCATCATTTGCCGCCTCGATTTGCATTCCACCGTGAAGCGTTTGAGATCGGGGCCATTTGTTCTAATTGCGCTTAACAAAGTAGCTTTGCATTGTATTGTTTACACAGCCGAAGACGTTGGAGGGCTAATAATGTCGGAGACGTTCGTTAATCCAATTGGTCCGGCGTGAAATTGGCCTCAAAGAACTAAAGAGAGTGGAAGGTGAAAAGAGAAAGAAAGGGGGAGAGAGAGTGAGTGTATGTGTGTCTTGGCCGCCGCCGGTGGAACCATCACAGTCGACCCAGGTGAGACAGGAAATTCAATTTCCCGCGATTTAGGCGAGAGAAAAATTATGAAAATAAGGTGGCACTCGCCTCTTACTCCTTTCGTTCTCAATGAGGAAATCAATAATGTATTTGCCGCGGACTGTTTACCGAATAAACAACGAACAGCCTGTCGCCTTCTACCTTCACTTTGGCCTTCCAGAAATGAAAAGACTGCTCTCCCTTTCCCAAGTGAATTTTTTTCTACTAAACTCATGGGGAAAAAAAAAAAGAAAAATAAATTGGAATTGCCTCTTGAATTTTTTTTTGAACTTTAACAACATTCCTGTTCTAAGTGATCAAAAAAAAGCGCGTTTAATTAAATTTTAATTTATGTCATTGAAGAAGTTTACATTCCATGAATTTCAATTAAAGAGATTAAAGGGAGAAAAAATTACCATAGAATACACGCACGAGAAGAAAAAAACTTTTTCTTTTCAATTTTTGCCTTTCAAGAACACTACGTTTTTCTTTAAACGTTTGCGTTTCAGAAAGTTGCTTTTAATAAAACGTTCTTTTTATTTGCCATCGAGCTGTGCTTAACTTCTCTAAAGACAGAGTCTTTTGCTCGAGGGGAAAAACTGATGAAACCGAACAGAAATTGCACTGAACTGAAATTACGCACAATGCTTATTAATTAATTAATTAATTTTATATAAGATTTTTTTTGCATATCATTGCTCTCAATGAGTGTGGGTTGTGGCATTTGCAGATCCGCTTTTATGTGCGGTCATCTTTCGTTTGTCACCTGGTGTTTTCCCTGGGCCCCGGGATTAGAGTGTAGGGAAAAGGGGCGCTCGTTGTTATTCGCATCTCGTTACCGTCCTTTTGCTTTTCTTTCCTCAGAGTTTCCTTCTCTTTTTTATTCTCCCCTCAGTGCATTTTATTTGCTGTATTTTTAGAATTGGAATTCCTTTCGTTTATCTTTCACTTCTCTTCTCTATTCAAAGGAAGAGGGGGAGGTCTAGCGCTCGATGGCGACGAGTTTGCGCACTGGGCGCATCCGAAAAGCTCTCTTCCGGTCAATTAAGTTCCTTGCACGAGGAAAGTGCTCTTCAATGACGCCAGGTTTTAGCGGGGACATCTGTAGGACGTCCTTTTACTCGAGCGTCGGAGATCTTTTAACCCACCACCCCTCAAGTCGTTTGAACCGCTTTATGCCTTTGTGATCAAAATGAACAAGATGAAGAAATAGTACTCGGACAGGAAAAAGAAAGTAGACGAACGGACTTTCACAAACATAACATTTCTTTTCATCCTTCTTTCTTTATATTTTCCTCCCTTTTCTCTCCTCTCACTTGCACTTTTTATCACGCCCACTTCATCAAGAAAGCCAGCCACCATCCTATAAAACTGCTGTTCCCTTTCTCTCCGCTAAATTATAGGTTGCCCTTTCTAATTGCTCTAGTCAACTGTGAGAAATTTCAGACTACGTCTACAAAAGTTACTTAAAATGAATGGCCAGAAAATTTCTATTAATAAAAATTGTAATCTATATTTCTGTACTCCATTTTAAAATTCGTTCTCAATTATGATTGCATTAGTTCCATGAATTATGATTTTTGAATTTTTCAGGCCTATTAAACAAATGAAATAAAAATTGTTTATTATTTGTTCTTTTGATAACGATGAAGTGATAACCATTTCGAATAAAAATATTTAAAGACTGAAATGATTACAATAAGCGTCACCGTTAAGGCATTGCAATACCAAAGGACATCATCAGATCAGATAAGGGTTTAAAATATTTAATTTTCAGCTTGCACGCAGACAATTACCAATTATTGGTTTTTAATTCAGGCTTATCCCTCATTAAAAACCAATCATTAATGTCTACCTAAGAAAATGTCCATTATTCGCTCTATCAGAATTATTTTTCGTGAGTAAAAATATTTACATAAAACGAAATTACTTTTTTTTGCAAGTACACTTATATTATGATTATTAACTATCCACTTTACATATTAAATATTAGAAAATTTAAAACTCAAATGCATAAAAACAAGATGTTTTACATATCAAAAACCAAACTTTTTTGGAATTCCCGTGCAGCTTTTAGTAAAGTTGCTTCTCTGCATTGGGTATTCTTTAGCATAGAGTACAAAAATCAAATTGCGATTGTAAATGCAATTATTGAAATGAGAAAACAAGACCTAGAAATTACTGTTCGTTAAATAGTAATTGATACCACTAGGAAGAGCACAATAATTTCTAGATCCGTTTTGCTTGTTTTCTCATTTCAATAATAATTGCATTTACAATCGCAATTTGATTTTTGTACTCCATTGCTAAGAATAGGGAGTATGTTTGCTCTATGCAGAGAAGCAACTTTACTAAAAGCCGCTACAATTAATAATGTTGCTGAGTTTTGCCAAGCTTATTGATGAACATTTTTTCAAAAAACTTGCTTTAACCAGTGGCTTAGTAAAACACTTACTTAAAAGCAGTGCTACAATATTTAACCCACGACGAATTTATTGTATAACTAATCCTTAGGGTTGAGAACTTTAGCTTTAATTATCACTAAAGACTATCAAAGTGTGTCTAAAAAGTTCGGTGAATAGACCGTCATCTAAACGACAACGGGGGCTAGGAACGCGCGTTTGAGTTCTGCTCGAAAGGTTTAAATCGACGAATAAGTTTTAAATTTAAGTTTTTTCTTGGCACAAAATGAAAGTGTGTAATTTTTGGTAGTATTTTTTCTGCTGATTAGGAATATAATTTTTAAATTTCTCTAGCGCCCACAGCTTTCTTGCTTTACAATGAAACATTTTTAAATCATCCAGTGTTTGGGGCCAGGTAAATTGCGGCTCCGAAATATGGAAAATACTTGAAAACTTGACGTGATAGAAAAATCTAAAAGCAGATTCGGATTCTACCTACAAATTACTACTAAGAACATTATCTGTGGTCTTTGGTCCAAAAAGTGTGTTGACTAGTGTAATTAGACGTCTTATGATTCATCTAAATCTTAGTTCGTGAATACCGTTGTTAGGACTACCCATGCTGATGGCAACGCACGATCAAATAAATAAACCTAATGGGTTGTTTTTCTGGAGAAAGCCTAAGAGTATCTGGATAACACCAATAAGTCAGTCGCCATTTTCTAAAACGATGATAAAGGCTGTTTAGAAATTGTGCTTAAACGCAAGGTTTCCAAAAACTTTAATGTGGGTTTATGAATTGTTTCCGAGACAGATAAGGATCCATCGTGTAATAACTTAAACCACAGAATAAGAATAACAGAAGTGACACTCCTAGGGTTTTCCATTGTAAGCGATGGTAGTGAGCAGATGCTCATTTGCTGGTGGCGCCCTACAATGGCTGTGATGTTACAATACGAGCAGACGCTCATTTTTCCAATGTGTTTCTATGAGTTTGTCTCGTTTACCTGTCTTCCTTTTGTGTCGATTTTTAATTTTTTTTAATTAAGTAAAACACACGTATGTTCTAAAATGAATAAAAACAAATAATTTAGTATTGCAGAAGAGTTTTTTTTTAATGGAAAATATGAAAGAAAAATGAATTTACAAAAGCATGCAGGTTCACAAAATTTAGCTTAAAATTTACAGTCTGATGAACTCACAAGTAAATAAATAAATATAGACTGGAGATGACCTCCGCAGTCTGGATTCGAACCAGGAACCTTTGGCGCAGACCGCCAACGCGCCAACCAATTGCGCCACTGCGGCCATGAAAGCTAAACGCTATTTACATGACTTAGGGCGTGGTTGGAGCAGTTACCTAGTCCGCAGGCGATACTATCTTTCCTAAGGCGTTAAATTCATTAAAGAATAAACCAAGCCCTAAGGTCATGTAAATGGCAGTTAGCTTTCATGGCCGCAATGGTGCAATTGTGTGGCGGGTTGGCCGTCTGAGCCAAAGGTTCTTGATTCGAATCCAGGCTGCGGAATTTTCTTTCCTATTTTTCATCAATAATTTGAATTTAAAAATTAAAAAAAAAACAACAAATTAAAAAAGATTTTTTTGAAAAATAAACAAAATATATTAACCTGAATTAACATGGGAGATTCCTAAAGTTATTTTAAATACAATTCTAACAATTTACAATTTAAATTCATTTTTAATGTAAGAAGCAAAACTATTTTAAACCAAAAACTACTTTTAATTTTTAATTACAAACTAAAACTTATTAATGAATTTAAATTGTAAATTGTTAGAAATGGAATGGAATTGTAGCTAAACTAATTTTAGGTATTCTCTTTAATTGAGGGTAATAGAATTTTGTTTAATTTTCAATAAATGTTTTTTTTTAATTGGGGTGAATTTTAATTATTGAATTTAAAATAGGTTTTCCTCAACGCCAGTATTTTTATATGTAAGAGGCCTTATGCTCTACAGGACTACAGAAGAGTTGAAATTTGAAATTTTTCTGTTCCCTAAAAACTAAATGTAATAACTTCTTTATACTCTGAATATTAAAATATGAAACTGTACACATAGATTTCAGATATGGGTCACTTTCAAATGTTTCCTATTCTTTTTTTTTTTTTTTTTTTTTTCCAGAGATAAGAATGATTCAGATTTTATTTTCAGTGAATGGTATACTCTCGCCCTGAAAAAGAAGTCAACGATATAATCTTTAACTGTGCAGCTGCTAGGGAAAGAGATTTTCTGTTCATTGAAAAGCCTAATCAGTTCAGCTTTCACGTCCGTTTTGCATATTATTTTTCGAACGTGCTCATACAAAAAATCTTCACAATTTTGAATAAAGATGAGGAATTCGTTTGATGGCGCATGTAATTTAGAAGTGTCTTCGTTGTCTGCAGCTGCACAAAAATATCCTTTTGATTTGGGACCCATTTTTTACATGAAGAAAAAATTCATTCATCAAAGAAAACGAAACCCGAGGCTAATCTTACAAGGGAATCCTCGAACATGTATGTCACAGATTTGAAATATGTTACTCAATTGAAGCTACAATAGATGCTTGCAAAATAAGAGAGTGCGGATTTTTGTTTCTTTCAAAATAAACCACGAAAACGAAAAAATTTGAGCACACATATTCATACACGGACTCCATTGTTAAAGCGGTGTATTAATGCGCTTAACGGAACTTCTTTCTTCCACTACTCACAGCAATAAGCACGAATCCACTTCAGATGAAACAGACAGCAGCAGATGGCAATTGAATGGCTTCTCAAATTTCTAAACAAACTTAGTTTTTAAAATAGATTATTACAATTAGCTAATTGCCTTCCATAAAAAAATGTCTAGAGTAATTAATAACCATTTCCTTAATTTATTATTTAATTTTATTAAGTAATTCGGTAATCAAACACGGGGCTGGTTTCATGTGCAACGTCGAGTAATACGTTGCGTTGGTGAGGGGGTTTGTATCGCGGTGCTTTATAATTTTAAATAAAAATAGTATTCATGGATGCCTACCTCATCTTATAAATTATTTCGAGACGAATAATTGTACAGCAAAATTAAGGTTTTATGCTTAATAACAGTGCTCTAACTGAAATTCTTTGGAGATCGCCGCTAACAAGTTTGCTTCCCCTCTTTCCGCCATGTCTTTTGAACTCTGCGCACTTCCGGGGCGCTTCACTGCCGCGCAACGCTATCGCTTCCATGGTGTGCTTGCGCGCAAAAAAAAGGCTATCTGGGGTTCCCATGTTAGTGCGAGATTTTGATATAAAACATTCTCAAACATCATTCTACAAATTAGAAAAAACGCAGCATAAACGAAGGCAACTCTTTAATTTTCACTACATACTAATACTTTTTAAAAGATAAATAACATCAAAAGATCTTTTGGTCTTTGCCTTGTAACTTCGAACGAATAATAATAATACAAAGCTTTGCAATAAATAAGGTAGTAGAGAGTAAAAGCTGACTAATTTCGCTTTTATTAATAGCTTTATCAAAGTGGCAAGAATGGGAAAGATAACACTTATGTTCAAAATTTGTATACAAATTGTTACTTTTCATCTTCTTGTTACTTTGATAAAACTGGGAATAAAAGCGAACCTAGTCAACTTTAATTCACTACGATGTAATGCAAAGCTTCTAAAAACTATATTTATTATTGATGCTTAAAAATTATTATTAAAGCTTAAAAATTTTCCCTCGGTCAGTAAAATCACAATAAGAAATTTCAATTTACGGTGAATGAACACTTACGGTAACATACTGTATTAGTAAGTTTGAATGACTTTTTTTTTAAATAAAAATACATAACCTTGCTTAACAATAATACTTTTTATTAAAAACCGCTGCTTAATAATATATTTTGTATTATTATCCACTTTGAATTCTCGAAATATCTTTAAAGCTGCATGTTTTCCATTGGCATTGTGAAAGATCGTCTGCTCAGCCACATCACACCCACCAGGGCGGCGGTATACAAAATCACTACCATGGAATCCCGTAAGTGTCACTTCTGTTATTCTTATTCTGTGGTAACACTAAGGAGATGGTCATGGACCCATTGTATCTTGATGATCTCTCTCGCATATAAATACCTGGACCGAACAATAATGCAGTTTCTATGCATTTTTGTATATTTGGACTGTTGAAGAACGGTTATGGCCGCAAAGTTTGAAGGGCTTTGGAAAGTCTATCAAGAAGTGTGGTGCAAAATATTATTATGGTATTTACGTCGCATTTCACTGCAGTGGAAATTTCGTTGCGGAACGATAGTCCAGACCCGTGGCTCGCACAAAGAATAATGTGCAGGAGTGATATTTTTTGAAGAATTACGACAAAAATGACTACAGTTAAGTGTCTTAATCCTGTGTATAACGATCGATTTTACACTTTTGAATCATTATCTAATATTGAAATATTATAGGCATAAACTATAATCCCACTTTATAAATTAAATATAAATCCCAGATTTTACTCCTCGATATGTGAAAAGTTTTAGTCATATTTGGCAAGAAAGAATTGTTGCTGTATTTGCATTGCTTTCAGTGTTTTGCAGCGAGAACAAAATAGAAATATGAAGAAAGAATCTCTAAACGTAATAGTCATTCATAATGAGGAGACAAATATTAATTCTCTATTCCAAAATCGAAATTTTAACTCTCAAGCCTTGTTTCGAAGACGATATTCAATTTTCTATTTGCGTATAAATATGATGAGCCCGCTTTAGACGAGATAAGAATTGTTTCTCTTCTTTAAGTAAAAGTAACAGAAGGATAAACTTTTTTTTTTTTGTTCAAGCAAATTTAATTTCGACCAAAGTCTAGGAAGCAAAAGCACTTATCCGCATTATTTAATTTTATTTAGATGGTTTATGAAGTTGTGTACTTAGATAAACCTCTTGTTAGCTCCTGTTACTTATGTACAAAGCTATTTCTTTGTAAAGTTTGGCACCACTCCTTTTGTGTAAAGTTAAAAATGAACAAAGGCTTCACATATTTAAGTCCGAGAAGATATTTTGGAAATGTTTTACTTTTTTCTTTTAAAAATTTTAATTTATTATCTGTTTTCAAATTAATCTTTTTCTTTCATTATGCAGGTACCTAATTTAATTTTTTTCCCATCTGTCTAGAAGGAAAAAGTTAGCAATTTTTATTTAATGGTGCATTCCCACCGGTGAACTTTCATCAATAATTGAATTCATATGAGTTTTCCTGCACTGGACTTAGTTTTTAATTTTTCTTTTTTCTCCTTCTCCCTTTTCTTTTAAAAGCATAAAAAATTCACTGGCTCATTTCCTCTCCCCTTTCCCTAATTAAAAACAACGTTTTCTCCTCTATCTTCTGTGCTCTATGATTAATGAACATTTCGAGAATTTCCCATTACCAATTTTTTGTTGTGATTTATTCATTAAAAGGTGATTCGCGCAGAATTTATTCCAGGTCTTTTTAAAGTGATTTTTCAAGCTGTTGATTTCATTTTATACAGTTGAATGAAAATAAAAAAGGTCAACTGTACTTTTTCTTTTGAGAGCTTTTAAGGAATAAATAGGTTTGCTTTGTCAAAGGATAGTCTCTATCCGAAACTCAACTGTATTCAGGGTTTTACCGCTGTGTCCAATTAAAATATAACCCATTAGGAAATGTTACTTTTTATAAATTTATCTTAAACAAGAAAGCTTTCTTGGGGTTGTTTCATATTTATTGGTCGAATGTGACAGTAATTAAACAAAAAATAACAATATTAATACAAATCAATTTCTTGAGAAAAATATCAGCAGTTGGCAGTCCACTGTGTCTAAGAATCTTTTAGTCAAAAACAGTGGTGGCTTCACAGTGGTCTAAGTAATCGCTGACAGTTTAATCACAGCATCCAGGTTAGGGAAACCATTTTCCCCTCAAGAAACGTGTGAAAATCTAATGGGCCAAGTCGGGTGAATACGCGAGGTAAGGCGCATGTGACATACTCCAACAGGCGCATGTGGACGTACTCCATCATGAAGGAATATGGGGACTCAAGTGATTGACGAGCGATAACTGTTTGTTGCTTAATTTCTGATGACATTCCAGCTTGGCCAATAATCCACTACATTGACCCATTGCATTGTTCGCATTCTGTTGAAATAAAGCACATATTTTTCATCAACCTTTGTATTTTGAGAGTAATGTTTCCACACGTATCCATTATGTCTGATGAAGCCAGCAAGTTGAAGCAGGAGGAGATGCTTAGAGACAAGATGGCAGAATGGCGGGAAAACGAAAGCGATGGCGGGAATGACGATCAGTGTTGAGCAAATGACAGCATGGAGCGGCGAGACAGACAGTCACAAACACGACGAATAATCAGTACACTGAAGCGGAGGAAAGAAACATCACGATGTCTTCTCAAGTAAAAGCACACATTCAACAGTTCGAAGGACCAGGAGAAATCGACAACTGAGCTCATGAAAGCAAAGCACTCGAGAGAAATAACTTCGATAGTTGCAAATATCATTCGGCTCGAAGGACCAAAATGTTTATGTTAATTACATAAGATAAACTTAAGGAAGAGTATACTTGCGATTCATGAGCTCATAGAGTTGTATTTGGCGAAAGAAACGACGGCAGTACACGAATTGTACGAGAGCAAAAACTTATGATGTTTATTCATTGAGTGCTACAACAAGAAGGGGGAGAGACAAAAGAACAAGTAACGCCACCTAGTGGCAAAAACTGAAAAAGGCAAAGTACGTAAAAATCCTTAACAGGAGGAATTAGAATTTTATGCATGCGTCTTACAAAGTGAACCAATTACCATTCTAAAATACAAATCTGACGGAGTCCTTTTGATGGTAAAATAATTGTACTTTTATTTGAGGGGTTTTTCAAATAAAAAAAGACGCCATTTTCAACTTTGAAATGTGTAATGGAAACCCTATTTTACCATGGTATTTTCAGATTGACACAACATTTGAGAAATGTTTTATTCTTGTTTTTTTTTTTCAATTGATCCAACCTTTAGGAGATAGAGGCAGTGAAAATATAGTGCGTTTGGATTTAAAGAAAAAGCAAAAACAGAAATTGTTCTAAACACAAAGGATTAAATGCAAACACACCATTTTTTCTGTCCCTCGATCTCCTAAACGGTTGCATCAATTGAACAAGCACCGAGAAGAAAATCTAATGTTGTGTAAATCTGAAAATATCATTTAAAAAATAGGGATTTCTATTGCACCTTTCAAAGTTGACTTTCATATTACAAAATGACGTCAGATTTTTTTTGGAAATGGAATACCATATTTCAGGTTCCTAGGCCTTTCCGTTCAAATGTTATAGCTTCAATTGTATTTGGAGCCTCGAAACCTCCGGTGGGGCCCTATAAGCTTATATCACTTTTCTTGTATGTTGGTTTTATTTTTTTAGAACCGTACTACAAATTTACGAAATTTCAGGATTTTAGGCCTATTTGTTCAAAAGATAAAAAAGGAACCATGAAATACTAGTGGCCCCTGAGGGGACCCGGGCCACCCTAGAGGATTCACTATATTTTTCGCACCGTCATCTGTATAGGGCCTACGTGGTACAAAATTTCAACCCTCTAGGTCAATCCTTTCAAACGTTTTGGCGTGTGACATACACATTACATGCATACATCTGTATCGTCGTTAATAGGGTTTTAGATGATGCTAAAAACCCTAAAAATACAACATCGTGGGATAAATTCCAAATAAACATATACTAAAATACCAAGTTAGTTATTGAAATCTTACAGGGATATTAGTGAGTGTTAAAAAACTTGATTGTGGTAATCTTTCAATGAGAATGCAATAATAGGAGATAACAGGGACATGATCACAATTTTAAAGACTGAAATGAACTAGGTATAAGGGTAGAGTGGAAATGGCAAAATCGTAAAAAAACTTCGTAAAATGAACGGAAGACATTAAAATTGCGTCAGAAATTTCATATTTACAAAGCTCTATTTCTCTAAGTTTCTTGTGGGAGGAATAAGCAATATTTTTTAATATAAACGAGTGATGAAAATTTTAAATATTACTTTTTACCAAAGTCGTCGGCTGATAAGGAAAAGTAATGAAACTGGCACGTAAAAACAAATTTAATTTGTTCGTTCGTTTGGAAACATTGAGGTATCTGACAAACAGGTTTTTTTGTGTTTTTGATGAAGTTTCGTTTTTTAAAGCATGTTTTCAATTTTTCCAGCGTCCAAGTATCGATTTCCAATAAACCGCTTATATTATGATATTAGATAACTCTTTTTTTGTCGTTCTTCATCCTAGCTTGCGATCTTGTCATGTCGTGTTTCTTGTTACAAAACATTTTCGCGCTTTTTTTTTTTTTTTGTATGTGTTAGCCAATGGTAAATGTTGATTTCATTTTTTCCATTTTTCACAGGAGGATGTACTGAAACAAATAGAGGATGTTCGTAAAGTAATTCATAAGTATATACGTATAAGTAATTCATGTTCTAGAAAAACGAACAAATGGGAGAAAATTGGCAACACATATAAAATATATGTGATTACCTAAGCAAACTTCTTATGAACGATGGCATAATGCAATTCTCCAACTTATGTTAAAATACGTATATATATTGCGAAAGGAATAAAAATAAGTTATTACAATGGATCACGGTATATATAAAAGAATAAAAAAAATAATAAAAATCTTATACTGTATTTTCTAAGATTGGTTGAAATACCTCACTTATGCTGATATTTCGCCTAAAGCAGTTAAAATTTTGCGGTCGAAGACTTTTAAAGTAGAGAATTCCAACTAATTCTATGGATTATTTGATAGAGAAGTTTGACAGATGACATGCAATTCGAACCTAAATCAAAGTGAAATATTCAAGCAACTGAAAAACACAAGTCAGGCAACAAAAATTCCCAGAACCGATAGGAATTTAAGGAATTCGAGGAAAAAAAGGAAAGCATTTGTTTTCTAAAGGAGCCTTTCGTTGTTAGGGTTAGATAAGGTTGCTAAGGAAGCCTCTGGTTGCTATGCCAAGGCATACTTCTAACAGAAATGTGTAGTTCAAAATGAATAAAAGTACCCGAAAGGTTACATGAGAGAGTAGTAACCTAGGCAGGGTGATTCTAAAATGGTGAATCAAAAGTACCTAGCGCTGTTTTATGGGTCAAAATGAACATAAAGTTCCTCATGCAATATGTCGAAATCTCAACACCCCACGAAGTTTGTTAAAACCTCGCGAAGTTTCGGCTCTTTCCAAGAAAAATGAGCAGGCCAAGTCCATTATAAATGAGGGAGCGAGGACCCTTTGACGAATCCTCGCACAGTAGCTCTTGGGTTAGGCGTTTCTCAGGCAACGATATGTAGGATTCTGCAACATCCGTTCCACATTCAGCGAGTGCAACCACTGCTATCTAGGGATTACTCAGCATGAAGAGCATTTTGCGCGTTTAATCGGTTTCCTATTTTAGTGGACAGGTGAAAACTCAAACTTTCACTTAGAATTTTACAATAAAATTTCACGCACGTTCATTATCATGTTACATCTTATTCACATAGTATTTTAAAACAAACGAACGTATAATTTCAGATTTAAAGGAAAAAAGACGAGCTTTTTAAAGAAATCTCTTGTTGCCTATTTAGTGGACAGGTTGAATGTTTAACTACGAATGACAAACTAATAATCATTCAATCCTCCATTTTTCAAAATAACCTTAAACAGTCTGTCCTTCATAGTGTTTACAAGATTTTGGATCACCTCTGAATTCAAATCATACCAAGTTTCATGATTGCTCTTTTCAGGGAGTCTACCTGTCGTACAATTACCCCTTACAGGTTCTCAATTGGATCTAAATCCCGACACCTTGGTGGCCACATCATCAGGTTGACTATTTGGATGCTAGCCACTGTTTTGTGGCAGTGGAACAATGACTCCAAGAGTCAATGCAGAATATTTTAATTACAGAGTAAGCTTATTTTTAAGTAGATAATATTTGACGTACAGTTAGTGTGTAACATGACGCCTACACATAATTGCCTTTGATAATGATGCACTGATCTCAGCGTAAGAAGCTGATCTCAACACTGATCTCATAATTGCTTCAGTGTTGAAACTCCTGGGTTGCATATGGGTCCTTTTTCCACGGTGCTCTGCACTTCCTTGTTGCAGGTGAATCGATGACCTGTCAGTGATTTTTTAAGGGGCCGAAAATATGAGAGTCACATGGGGAGATGTCGGGCTGTACAGGGTATGTTTGAGGACTTCCCATCGAAATATTTTCAGCAGGCAGAGGGTCTTCTTGGCCACAAGTGGCTTAGCCTTGTCCTGAAGCAGCACTATCCATTTCGAGAGCTTCTCTCTGCGATTGTTTTCGATGGCACTTTACAGCTTCAACAACTTGTTGCAGTACCGTTGAGTGTTAACTGTTTCACTCCGTTCTAGCCAGTCGGGAAGTATGGGTCCTACTTCGTCGAAAAAGAAACTGAGCAGCACTTTTCCGGCCTTCATGGCAGATTGAGATGTCTCAAAAGGGGTGGGGAGCCGGGATGACGCTACATCTGTCGACCAGCATATTTACCAACTTCGATTAGATACAACGCCGCTACAGGGAAAGCCGCCTTTTCATTTGGGCACACCATATACGAAGTCCTCTATCCGTTTGTCTCCTTCATATTTTCTACATTTTTAGACATAGAAGGTTGAAATTCGTAATGTAACTTTTGGACATGCCCTACTTCAATATTTAGTTTTGTTTTGATTGCCCCACTGGGGTCCGCGTTATAGGGGGTGAGAATTAGAAAGGGACTTACAGAGGTGGGACTACGTATTTGGTCTATATGGTATACACGTTTGTAAAAAGAGTGAAATTCAATATGCATTGATTCCTCTAGACATGATCTATATTACTATGAAGTTTGGGCCAAATTTTCCGCGAAGGGGACAGACGGACTTTGTATATGGTGTGGGGGGGGGGGGGTAGTAGTCACGTAGTCTTTAAACTAGAATAGGCCTAAAGTAGACTATTACTGATTTCAAATGTTAACATATGCCATGTGATATGTCATTCGATCGGAATGTTGAAAACGAAAGAAGATAGAGCTCTTTTTCTATTTTCGAGCAAATCAATTGTTTTATTAAAAATGGATGCTAAAAAGTGCGGATAAAATGGATAAAAAATAGATGAACTCAAGGCTTCCGCTGTTTTCTTATACCCTCCTCTGGGGAATTAATTTCTTGTTAATAAAGCATTGAGGTAAACACACGACTCTGCTTAAAACAGTCTATGCTTCAGAATAGGAACAGGCATACTAAAAAAAGTCTAAATGATTTTAAGCGTTAAAGAGGGAAAAAAATGAAGGTTAATTCTATTATTTTCCGTAATGAGAATCTATGGATTTTGGAAGAGGACATATTAGAAACCGAGTGGGGATAGATTACAATCGTTCCTAAACTACTCTATCATCTTGAAACAGAAATGTCAAATTCAAAAGCAGTTTTTGAGCCTTGCCGTCATGGACTAAAGAACCCCTGACGGAGCCCGGGTCCGCATTATTTTATCACATTTACTCTTTTATTACCATGAATTACTTGAGCGTTTTTTCCTTCTTTCGAAATCCATCTTAAACTTTCCTCTAGAAAATAATAATAATACGAAGATGGGGTGAGGTGGAGGGGGTAAAGCGAAGCTTTCGATGTTTTAACTTTTCCCATTTTCTTGTTGCGTAGTAAAAGAGACGAAGGGAATGAGTTTGATGTAAAGAGTGGAGGTGGGGGTTAGGAAGTAGGGGGTAGGGGAAAGGGAACTTTTATCCGCGCGGCAATTAGAGTAGGCAGTGCAGTCCCATTTGCGTTGCGGTGGCGTTTTCTCGGAGAGTTGCGAGATTACGAGAGATTGATGGGGTCATTTCAATTGCAAAGAAGAGATTCCACCCCCTCCACCAATCTTCCTCCACCCCAACCGCCGACGTTCTCTCTTTCTCTCTCTCTCTCTCTCTCTCTATCCTTCTTTGCTTTCCTAGCTTCGTTTACGAGGTCGATTTTCTTCCACATCTTTATTGCGATATTAAGAGAAATCAATATCGGTGATGCTGAGAAGTATCATATTTAGAGCGGCAGAAGCTCCGTGGGCGGCTTATTTAGTAATTGCGGGGAGCTCGGGTTTTTTGCCCCCCCCCCCTTCCTTTTCTAACTCGTTTTTTCTCTCTCCCAGTATCTCTTCTCCTTCACCAAGCGGCACTACACTAACGGTGACTTTTTTTTCCCCCTTCTCCATCTTTTTCCTCACATTCTACTTCTTCTTCCTTACCTCTAATAAGAAGATCCATAACGTTGAAGATTGTTGAAGGGATAAAAATGTCCACTGCTCGAAAAGCTCTTTAGGGAAGAAGGGAAAAAACAGTGCAGCGGCTTAAAATTCTGCATGATTAATTTTTGTTGCCGTTCATCGAGTTTTATTATTCTATTATGGACTTTTTTAATGAACCCTATATTCTTATGATGGATATAAAACTAAGACTGCCTTTAAATGCCTTTTTTATTTCAAAATCCGATTACTTTTTGAGAAAAAGTATTTTATCAAGCTTGAAACCTACACACGTGTGAAAAACTGAGTTTGCTTTACATTTGAATAGCAACGAAAACAATTTAAAAACTAAATAAATTCCCTTTTCTATTCATACGGAAAATGTTAAAAAAACACACTCAAATATCAGTTGTGTCATGGAAGAATGCTCGTGAGATATTTCAAAATACTGCGTTGAAGGCTACCGAAATGTACTCCACAATAACACGTTACTGCGGGTTTTCAAAATATGTTCTTTACATTGGTCATAAAGATCTAATATTTGTTTATGCGAATTATTATATGCACGTTTTAGGGATTTTCAAAGTGATTGGCACTAAATTTTTTTCTTCATTCTAGCTACTGTATTTATTAGGATGAACTGAGTCCACGTTACATAAGAGGCATTCCTCGCAATGCCTATGTGCTTTTGCCATTGTTCCGTCAATTTCCGTATTGTCGCTGCTAAGCTTCTTTGGGGGGAGGGTCCCGGCACTATTTCTAGGCAGCTTGTATTTGAGGACAACTTCTCACCACTCTTTCATTGCGCCGAATAGTGAGCATAGCTTTTAGGATGAGTATGAAACAGCACGATACTTACCGTATGCCCAAGGACTGACATTATGATTCCGCGTTACATATTAGGTCCAGTCAAATGAAAACGAGATTTTATAAAGGCGTTGGTATATACCTGAACAAATTTAGAAATAAACACCGTGGGCATTAAGGCAAGCATCCCATCTATCCACGAGTTGACGGATTCCCTTCTCATAAAATCCCATTCGCTGCTAAAGCAGAAAAGCCGTGACCTCCTGTTGAACCTCAGCGTCCGATGTGAATCGTCATCCTTTCAAATGTCATTTCAACGGTCCGAAAACGTTAAAATCGCACGGTGCCATGTCAGGACTGTAGGGAGGATGCTCTAGGACATTCAGTTGCTCCGTTGATTTAAGTATAGATGGCAGCGCTTACGCTTTATGAATCTGAGGCTATGACGCTATGGTCGAAATGAGGAGAAAATCTCGGCAATGTTAAGAATACTGTATAAGAACATGCATGTAAATTGTTCAGTTCCACAATGTTCGGACAACAATGTTAAAACCAAAAATCTCAAGTTTCATGGATTTCTTACAGATCGAAAAATTCAGTGAGGTTAAATGAGATGTCGTAGCCTAGCCCAGTATTTAGCATCGTCACTTTCGTAAATCGTAATTCATTATAAAATTTGCTCACTGTTAGTCAATACTTGTTTATTTCCGCCAGTTTTCGCTCCTATTAACTGAAGCTTTTCTTTCAAGTCTTTAACTTTCATCTTTACTAAACTTTTGTAAATAAACTAGAACAAAATTCATAAACCGTAGCGGATGCCATCTGGCGGATAGATTTGGCATTTAAATCAACCTATTGGCCGTATGAGGCGTGGCTACTCCAGCGTTGTCGTGAAGCAAGGTTACTCCAGCGGACAGCATTCCCGCCGTTTGTTCTTGATGGCCAGTCGCAAACGTTGCAGAGTTTCACATTAACGATTTTGCCCTTAGGTGTGAACTCAATAAGAACAGGTCTTTTCAACACCGCGCTCTGCTCCTCTTTCCTCGAGTTTTGGATGATGAATGCCATTGCGAACCGCATACAACCAAGTTTCTATGAGCACTAACGACTCGCATGATTACCTAACATTGTACGTATGCACCCGTATGCTACAACGCATCTCCACGCGCATATTCTTGCTGTCATTTCTATAATCTCGTTTTCATTTGACTGACCCTCATGCTTCTCGCGTTCTCCAATTCCAATTTGAGTTCTACTACTGTATAATACTCCCGTTGCTTTTGCATTTTTCAACACAGTCCTTGTCGCTTTTGAACTCCGATATTCAGCGAAAGACAATTTTGCGATTTGATGCTGCTTTCCCACACACGGTTACCAACATCGTATGGATGTCTAAAGCAGCCACTCCTTCCTCCAAAGAAACCGCTATCTATCATTGCCCATGGTTTCTCGCTTTATCCACGATCATAAGACTGATCATGTGTGATGTAGCGAGGCGCATATTCAAACAGCTACGTTTCAGGAGTTGTGAATTGGGATGGGATGGGAGGCGGGGGGGGGGGGGGAGTATCAATCATTTTTGAACGATCATTGCATAGGCCTATTTCTTACGTTTGTTTTCTTTTTTATACCTTTGCCTGGATTAATTAAACAACTTCATATTCTCCTAAATTTTCTGAGGACGTCTGCAAAAGGTAGTATTTCTAATGAAATCTAACAAAAAAAAAGCCCGCCATATTTTGCCCATCAACTTTTTCATTTAAATTCCATAACAGCTAAAATTTGGCCATTATCCATTTATTTAAATTTTTATTACCTCCGTACACTCTCTAGGGAGTAAGTACAACAACAGAAAAATCTAGAGTAGAAAAATTAAACAATTTAACATTTTAAAGTGTTGTGAATGCTAAAGTAGTGCAGTTTTAACTGACGATTAAAATAGCGATAATAAGTAATACATTAAGTTAATTGTTTAATGAAAATTAGATATAAATTCTATTGTATATTTAATATAAAATTTAATTCCATAAAAATAATATAAATAAAATAAATATAGTTATGGACAGTAAAACCTTTTATATGAATCTGTATTGATGGTTACACGGCGATTTATTGCACTGGAAGAACTTGAATGCAACAGATCGCGCTGGAAACATCAAGTTATATTCATCAAAAAGGTTGTAGTGACTCACTATGTCGTATTGCATTTTACGCTCAGCAACAATACTAATGCGTCTAATAGTTTCTAGAGTTGGTAAATTCATTTTAGAACTGAAGGCTTTAACTGAAGTAGGGTATTATACAATATCTTCAAAGCTATTCTAAGCAGTCGGTTATAAGAATTTTTTTCATGGTCATCAAGAGTGTTCTGTCCTTCGAGAGGTCCAGACTTCAAACCTCTTTCTCTACCCATCCCTATCTTGTACAAGTGTCATCAATTTGACGTATGAAACGCCTGACTTCAAATAATCCAACGGTTTAATCCTTCTTCCTCTGGAGAGTTTTCCTTTAACTGTACCTTCAAGCGTAACCATTATAATTGCACAACCTCGTAAGATTTGGCCGATCCAGTTGCTTTGTCACTTTGATTCCCCGCAAAAGTTGTCTGTATTCCCAAAACGTCTACATTTTGAATTTAAGACTTACTAATCGTTGCAAATTAGTTTCCGTAGTTCTCGCTCAAAAATTATTCTGAGTTTGTTTTTTTTTTCAAAACTGTATCATGCACTGTGCTTTTTTTTCCTCCTTGCAGCAAGGGTTTTCGGGTCTTATGCGAAGTTGAAAGTTGACAGAATGAAGCAATATAGATTGTAACCCAGATTGTGTTATTGGAATGTCATGTGTTCATAGATACAAAATAAGAATTTAACAGGAAAATAAGCTATTAAAATAACAAAGTTTCTTTCCGATTTTGTCGTAAAATTAAGCCCATTTGGAAAATTTACCGAAAAAGAAATTTCACACTCAGTCACCAACTCCTAATCGGATGTAAAATGAATTATGAATTCAGTTCCTGATTTGAATGAAAACTCTCTTAATAAAAGCAAATCCTCGATTGATGAGAAATAAAGCGAATTGTTCCAATTTCGTGAAAATTTTAATGATGAGGGAGGAGGAAATAAAACTGAAAAGTGTAAAATTAAAAAAATTAAAAACTCTAAAGAAATAATGCCATTATGGAAGGAAAAAAACTAGAATTGCTTTTACGAGATTTGTTTATTTTTATAACTGAAATTGTGGAGTAGATCCTTTAAAGTGAACACTGATTTGCTTCCAACCTTGGCAGTGCTCTGAGCTCATTACGCTTTCTTTCTTTGACATCTTTAATTTGAAAGAAGCAAAGGTAATACGACAGACTTAATGCTTACAAATTTGGAAAAATTAAATAAGAAAATCTAATTAAAGTAGAGTCTTCAAGGAATTCTTAATTGCAACATGATTGAAAGGTCGATTTTAACTTAAGTGGGATGTCCATTGCTAAATTGACTTTGATTTTTATTATCAGAGGGGAATTGCGATAATGTTATTTTGTTTTTAAGAATGCCTTGGGAATATCAGTAACGGGTAAACGGACATCCCATAGAAGAAATATTAATTCGACATATAAGAAACAAAGTTTTTATTTTCATATTTTGAACCTTCAGGTCTCCTCGCTTAAATGTACATTGAAATAATCGGAAGAATTACACTAATTCGGCCGTTAATTTCTTAGCTCTAATAGTTTCTCTATATATGTATGCAGTAAATAGTTATCTGCCATTTTTTGTATCCCAGAAAAGTAGAAGTATTTTGGTGGAGAGGTTGCTCTTTGCTGACGACCTTGTCCTCCTTGGGTCTTCTCGCACGAACCTTCAGCATGCACTAGACCGGTTTGCAGCCAAATGTGAAGAAGCTGGGATGAAGATCAGTGTGGCTAAAACCGAGGTTCTGGTCCTTTCAAGACAGCCTGCTCAGTGCACTCTCCATGTTAGGGGAGCCTCATTGAGACAGGTGGAGAAATTCAAGTATCTCGGGATTGCATTCACGAGTGATGGACGGCAGGAGAAAGAATTGGATGCTCGGATCGGTGCAGCAAGCTGTATCAGATGTGAACTGTGGCGATCCGTGGTAACGAAACGCGAGCTGGGTAACAAAGCCAAGCTCTCCGTCTTCAAATCTGTCTTTGTCCCCATTCTCACCTATGGTCATGAGGCTTGGGTAATGACCGAAAGAGTGCGATCGCGGGTACAAACGGCCGAAATGAGATTTCTGAGAGGTGTGGCAGGTATTACCCTACTAGATAGAGTGTACAGCCGCACAATAAGGGAATCTTTAGGTGTTGAGCCGCTACTTCTCCGCATTGAGAGATCTCAGTTGCGCTGGTATGGCCCGTGATACGGATGCCGCAAACTAGTCTTCCTAGGCAGTTATTTTCCAAGCCGGTAGGTAAGAGACCAAGGGGTCGGTCTAGAACCAGGTGGCTAGATTACATAGAGAATCTGGGTTCGAGTCGCTTGGATATTACCAGGGAGGACATGCGCCTGATGGCGGAAGATCGCGATCGCTGGAGATCCTCCATAGGGCTGCTGCCCCCGCGACCCTAACGGATAAGCGGGTTTTGAAAAGTAAGTTAGTAAGTAAAGATAACGTTTTTCCTAAATTGTTGGAAAATACAGGAGCTGCTTATTTTGCTTTCACCATGTCCGTCTGTACCCTTCACATTTTCCACATGTTTTGGCGTAAACGGTTGAAATTCGGAAAGAAGGAGCTGTGTGCTTGTCGTACTTCGCTATTTAGTTTCCTTTTGATTAGCCAACTGAGGTTGGAGTTACGGTAGCGAGAGTTAGAGCAGTCTATCTGGCAGAATGCATGAAATTTGTTATGCAGATTCCTCTAGGCAAAATCTACCTTACTCTGAAGCTTGGGCCTCATTGTACTAGTTGGGTCGGAGTTGTGGTGGTAACGGCCACGCGCTTACAAATGTCATCATATAACATTCTATATGAAATTGGTGAGAAATGAAAGAAGATAGTATTTTTCAATTTCTAAAAAATATACCAAGTTACTCGCTTCGATAAAAATCAGAGTCATCTATTATTACCTCTTTTAGCTCGCTCTTTAACTCATTTTTGTATATCAAAAAATTGACTTTCTTGAACGTAGCATGGAAAATAACACTGATCTTTAGTTTGAATGACATATCACGCGCCATTTGAAAACGTTAATAGTTCTAAAGACCACGTGGCCATTACCCCTAAAAGAACAATGTGGACCAAATTCAATAGTAATGTAGATCAGTGTTGCCAGGTGGCGAAAATAAAAACCTTCAGACGGCACTACAAAAACCTTCAGTTTCATACAGTTTAAGAAAAAAACCTTCAAGTTCGTATCTCCGGTAACACTGATTACTTCAAATACAGGATTAGCAAAAAAAAACTCTTTTTACAGCAGCAATTGACAGCGGTAAAGATAAAATTGAAAAAACAAACTTTGTCAAGAATGAAAGTCTTTGGCTCACCTAGAGCATTCTATTGGATTCTCACTTGTGTAATCGTTTCTGATTACCTTGTAAGCGCGTAAACCTGGTGACTATAACAGGTACTGCCTACGTATTTGAATTCTTCTCAATCACCAATCTTTACAATTTTCCTCCTTTAAAGCACAATGAAAAGCCTTCAGTTTTACCTTCACAAAAGTTTTCAGAATTTTTATCTTCAAAAAACCTCAGACAATTTAAAAAAAACCTTCAGTTTTGGAGGGAAATCCTCCAATCTGGCAACAGTGATTCCTTTCCTAAAGGAATCTGATTACCGAATTTTATTCCTTTCCATACTCGTATATCATTTACACCAAATTTCCCATTATTTCTCACCCCCGTAACTAAAATGAATTTCAATGATTAGGCGAATCAAAACCAAATGAAATAGTAAAATAGGAGATGCAAATAGTAAGCTACATACTGAATTTCAGTCTTTTGCATCAAAAAATGTAGAAAATATGAACGTAGAAAGATGGAGAGACGTCAACAAATTTTTACCCCTTTCCTCCTTGCGGATTTCACCTGTAAGTTATAAAATCATCAGTTTAAATTTTTTAATGATAGTTAATAAATATTTTAGAAGTATGCGGTAAGTGGCTAAACCATTTTGAGGCGTTCAGTCTAATGCATAAAATAAATAAATGGTTGAATCTTCCAATACTTAATGTTTGAAACAATAATTGACGATCATTTCGGCCATTTTGCCATTTTCAAAAATCAAGAGATTACAAATTTGTTATATAGGGTGTAACAAAAAGATACGGCCAAACTTTCAGAAAACATTCCTCACATGTAGAGGAAGAAAATATGTTGTATGGACATGGGTTTCGACCACGCGTTATTTCCATATTAGAATTTGGTTTCATTTTCTACAACTCATTTTCTACAACTCTTCATTAATTACATTACTCATGGGAAACACGCAGCAAAAGAACATACCAGTATACCATATTTTTATTTTACTTGTGGGGACATTTCAAAGCTCTTGTGTATGTCAAAGATGGAGAGAATTTTCGTGCACGAATTGTGAAAGGCATACGGGATTCAATGCGACGGAGGTTATGCGTGTATCCATGCTAAAGGAAGCATTTTGAACATTTCATGTAAGAGAGGGTTTCATGTGGTACGCTGGTACGTTCTGTTCCTGTGTATTTCCCATGAGTAATGTAATTAAGGGTCGTACAAATGAAAAAGAAAATGTGTGTGGGAAAAAAAGACGACGTGGAGGATTGTAACTTTTTGTTTTCAACAACTGCGAAACCCCCACGTGCAAATTGAACAATAGGTTGCAAGTGTTGCATCACGTGAGAAAGAACCACAAAATGGAGAATATCAATCTCGTCTGCGAGTGATCGCTTCGTCCAAACAACAAAATGGAGTCAACGAAACAGGAATAGAGAGCAGTAATTCGTTTTTTGACATGTGAGGGAGTTTCAGTTTCTGAAATTCATCGTCGTACGCAGAACATCTATGGAAATGACTGCCTAACCTTCACTCGTGTTTGGGCATGGATCAAGAGGTTTTCGGAGGGACGGTCATCATTGCAAGATGATCAACGACTGGACAAGCAAACCGCGCCATCACGGATGATTCCAAAGCCAAAATTGACGCTGTCTTAAAGGAAAACAGAAGAGTGACAATCGTGGTTGATAAAACTGGCCTTAGTCGTGGAACTGTTCACTCCATTATCAGGAACCATCTGCACTACAGAAAAATCTGTGCACAATGGGTCCCGCTTCATTTGACATCAGAGCAACTTGGAGTTCGAATGGCCATGTCCCTGCAACATTTGACTCGCTAAGAACAGGAAGGAGAGAGTTTTCTCGACAGAATCGTTACAGGGGATGAAACTTGGTGCTTTAATCTCCAGCCCGAAAGCAAACGTCAAAGTCGTCAATGGAAGCATTATGGGTCACCACCCCCGAAAAAATCAAAAGCAATCGCAAACAGCACGGGGAAGTTAATGTTGATCGTGTTTTTTGATCGCAAAGGCCCGATTTTACTGGACTTTCTTGAAATGGCACCACAGTTAATGCAGCACGATATGAGGAAACATTGACGGCACTGAGCGTGGCCATCAAATGCAAGCGTCCTGGACTTCTTACAGAAGGAGTGCTTCTTATCTACGACAACGCGCGTCCTCACACCTCGAAAGCAACGGTAGACCTCATCAAAAAGTTCAACTGGGAAGCAATGCAGCATGCACTTTACAGCCCTGACTCCTCCCCATGTGACTTTCACGTGTTTGGGGATCTCAAGAAACATCTGAACGTCCGCAAGTTTCAGTAGGACGATGACGTGAAGGAAGAGATTTTGGAATGGTTCCACACGCAACCGAAAGACTTCTTCCATAAAGGAATTACACGCCTTGTTACACAGTGGGATAAATGCCTTAACGCATTTGGAGAGTATTTTTAAATTCCTTGTATACACTTTGGATAAAATAAATAGCTTTCGTTTTCATTTGTACGACCCTTATAGAAAAAGATTTCTAACATGGAAATAAAGCGTTTCGGAGCCATGTTCATATAACATATTTTCTTCCTCTACATGTGAGGGATGTTTCCTGATAATGTGGCTGTATCCTTTTGTTACGCTCTGTATTATTACTAGGTTCGGATTTGCACTGCTTTGCGATGAAATTGCCCCACCCACAAGGAGTTATTCGAATGAGCCAAAAGTAGATACATCTGAACACACCTTTATTACGTTATGGAGCCAAGACGTGCACTCGTTTGTATAGGATGTTCCAACGGAAAAAGGCATCAATAGGTTGTGGCACCATCTCTAGCGGCGATGCATTGTTCCAGCCGCAGGTGTAGGTGATCATACAGGTGGCGAATGTCATCTTGGGGTACGTCTGCCCAGGGCTGGTGAACCTGCTGTGTCAGTTTATAAAGATTCCGGGGTGATCGTAAACGACGTCCCATCATGTCCCACACGTGCTCAGTTGGTGATAGGTCTGGGGACCTCGCGGGCCATGGCAGGCAGTTGACATCATGCAGACATGCCATGCTCATGTTTGCCATGTGCGGTCTGGCGTTATCCTGCTGAAAGACTGCGCCGGGTATGGTGTGCAGAAAGGGCAGTAATACGGGCTGCAGAATCTCTGTGACATACCGTGCTGCTGTCAGGGTGCCTTGGATGGTGACTAAAGGCGTTCTGGTATCGTAGCTGATGGCACTCCAGACCATGATCCCGGGCGTTGGTCCACGATAACGATACCGGATGCATTGTTCATTGGCACGTTCCAATGGTCTGCGCCACACCCATCCGTCTCTGTCGTCGGTGTCCAAACAAAAGCGGGATTCGTCGCTGAAGAGCAACGGGCGCCATTCCATTCGCCAGCCCACTCGTTCACGACACCATTGCAGTCGTATCGCGCGGTGCTCAGGTGTCAAAGGAAGACAACAATGGACGCCTGGAAGACATTGCCGCGGCGTGTAACCGGCGTGCTATTGCAACACCACCTCTACTCAAAGCCTGAGCGCGAAAATGTCATACATTGTTACATCACCTACGGTAGGGTATTGTTAATCGTATTTCTACCAATAATAAGCCCGAAATACAATGTACTGTTAGGTGATGTAACAGTACATTGTTAGGTGATTTAACAATGTATGATTTTTCTGTGAGCAGGCTTTCTCTCTAGGCGGTATTGACTATTGTCACTATTCATATGTACCGGGAATAGAGATGTTGTCGCGCAGTTGCCGCAGGGTGATGGTTCTGTCCGCTAAGCGTTGTTCGCAGTATCCGCCTATCAGTACGAGCTGAAGTCCTTCTCCGGGCCCCAGAGCTAGGTGTTCTTCCTCTCGCCATTGCCTCCAACATCGACCTACCGTCCGTGTGCCCCGCGATCCAGCAATCCGTCTGGTTGACCATCCAGCCTCGGAGAGGCCAATAATCCGACTTCGTTCAAAGTCTGTTAATTGCGTAAACGGTTGTCGTTTTCGTCGTCGCAGCATTGAGACCGTTGTGCAGATTTCAGTACTGTAGCTTCACGAGGCAGTATCTTCCTCCTTACTGCATGGAACGTCTCGCACAGGTGTCAACTGATGAGCCTATACAGGCACCCGGACACCTGTATTAATCCAAATAGTCATGTCCCGTGAGCATGCATCTAATCGCTTACTAGTTGGAGGTAGACGATCCCCCCTACTAAATATGGATAAGGTCGGATAACACCTTGTTGGTGGGGCAATTTCATTGCAAAACAGTGTACATGCACTAAAAATTGCTAAAATAAGGGCCTTAAAAAAGCCAAAATACGATATGCTACCGAAACTTTCCCGAAATTGCTTTATTCTGAACTAACCGTAAGAGATACGAAGTTTTACTGAAAGATGGTGTTAGGGGTACGTCTCAGCTGTAATTGTGCCAAGCGGTGTCCTCTTATGTTCACGTGATTTTGAGTATGAGCTGTTTTTGTCACTCTTTGTGTTGGTCGTTTTGCGACTCTTGATATTAAAGCTGAAGAAATCTGCGCCTAAAACCCACAGACTGTTGAAGGAGGCTTTTGGCGAACAAGCTTTAGGCCAAACCCAACATTTGAGGGGTTTACGCGTTTCATAGATGGTCGGGAGTCTGTGGAAGACGACAAGCATTCTGGTCGACCGTCAACAAGCACAACTCTTGAAATGATCATGAATGTGCGTGACATAATCCGAGAGGATCGAAGTCAGGCCATCCACGATGTTTCTGATCTCCTTGGACTGGCGTACTGAACGTTTTGAGACGATCGAGAGAAAACGTGAGGCGCAGAAAGCCAGAGATGTGGAAGAAGAAAGACTGGCTGCTCCATCAGACAATGCTCCGGCGCACAAATCGCTCGCTGTGAGGGACTTCTTTGACAAAAACAAAGTTCCCGCTGTCCCCTGGCACTCAGCGATTTCTACTGCTTCCGAAAATTGAAATTACGATTAAAAGTGCAAACGATTTGACTCCATTGAAGTGATCCAAGCAGAAACGCACCAGATGTTAAACATGCTCCAACCTGGGAACTTCCAGGAGCGCTTCCAGAGGTGGGAACATAGCTGGAAACGATGTATAGATGCCCAAGGAGACTACTTTTTGAAGGTGACCGTAGCAAATTAAAAGAATGGGCAAGTTTCGTATTTTATAGAGGTACATTTCGAGAAATTTTGGGTAGCACCTCGAATGCACTAAAGAAAGCCAAAATATGCACTAAAATTGTGCCAGAAATTTACTTTCACGCATTGCTTTCATTATCCTACTTATGAAAATGGATGATAAAAAAAGAAAACAAATTAAACCATAGCAAAAATAAAAATTTATTGACCTGAACAATCAAAATTTTTCCAAATGTTCTACAGAAAAGATCTCTCTACAACAACTGGCTCTTATATGAGGAGTGGTTCTAATAAATGCAATGGTTCTTATCAGCGGAGTTACATTTTTATCTGGTGTCCCTTAATCAAATCAATGAAAGCATTTTTTACCTTTATTTACTTATTGTAATCCAATACGTCCATGCAGGAGCTGTATGGCCTGAGGCGACGAGTTGGGTCCCTGGATGAACCTGGATTAACGACTGCTGTATGATGGCCATAGCAGCCGGGGGAGGGGATGAAGATTGTGAGTCATTTATATTGTTTTTTTAATAATTTTACAACCTGTTGAGTATCTTATCTTTAAATATGCCTTAGTAAATAAAAAGACCCAAAATATGCAAAAATATGCATCAACGCTCGAAATATGCAAAAGTAAGCGCTAATGCTTGAAGTAGCATTTATAAGCGCAATAAAATTTAGGCTACGAGTTTCAGATGGGGCTAACAGTGCATAACACATCATTTAAATGAGTTACTTTCTCGGGGAAAATATGCATTATATGCAAAATCCGAACCCTAATTATTACTATTGTTTTAAAATTTGTTTGTTGTAATCGCACTATTGCATCATTGTTAAATTTCAAATATTTTAATCTTTTGACTTTTAAAATGGCAAAAATATAGCCGAAAAATCGTCAGTTATTATATTTATTAAACATTAACTATTGAAAGAAAGATCTAACAATTTATTTAATGCATAGAAATTCCTGTAAATTCCTTTATAGGAGAGCTAAAAAATTAAATTAATGAAGTTAATTAAAAGTATAACATTAAAAATATGACATCCACTATTGAAATTATCTCTTGTATTATAGTGGAAGAAATAAATTTTAATAACAATTCTAAATTATGAATCTCTGAGGATGTAGTAAGATTACCTTCTGTGTGGTTTCTGAACGTTCACATACCTTTTTTGAGTTCACAGGCTATTGTTGTAGAGTCTGTCAAATGTAGTAGTAGAAAATTGTTTTTTCTTCTTATCGTAGACTGCATTCTTTCACGAAAATAATTTTTCTTTAATTTTTTTAAGCCTGTTTCTTTCTTTTTTCCATCATATTTCAAGGAAAAAAATCAGACTCTTTAATTAGACCATCATCAACAGCAGGAGAAAAATTAGTTTCTTTCTTTAAAATATTTAAAAGAAATAAAAAGTGTCAGTTTTTTATTTTTTAAATTTAAATTATATTAAACTTTTAAAATTGTTTATTAACTTCAGTTATTTATATTCGAATAAAAGTGCTTTCAGGATACATTTAACTGAGTAATAAATCATCGATTAGATGATACTGGGAGAGTAATTTTAATAGTTTGAGATAATTTTAAATCAAAAATTTAGTGAGTCTAGTATCCCCATTTTATCTGCTTCAAACTTAGAAACTTTTTCTTTTACTGAAAATTCAGAAAGACAAAATGCTCTCTGTTTATACAATTTAAGAGCTAAAGTTAATATGTCCACTTTAAGCTACAAAGCGGCGACGACTGTTTTTTTTTCCGTACTTGTTTTTTTTAAAGCGTACAGTTTTGGTCCCGATTCTAATACAAAATTTAGTCGAAAAAGGAAGTCATTACCGAACTTCAACTCTTCAGGTTAACAAAGATGATTTATTGTCGATTTGAAGGTACTTTCACGTTGATATTGAATTTTCTTGGTTGTAGTTGATGTTTCATTTCATTTGTTTTCAAGCAAAGTATCACGAAGCGTGACACGCGTTCAGACTTCATCTTATTGGCAAGAAATCCGAAGGAAAGAGTTGAGCCATCGTGTTTGTTTTACTTGGAATTGCGGCGGCACCGGTACCCGAAAATCCAATGAAATATCTGACAGAGAACGATGGACGAGCTCAACTAATTCCTTTCCGATAAGGGCCAACCTTATACGTAGAGACTCAAGGAACAAATAACAAAAGCATAAAAGGCAATATTTATTCGCGTTTCACAAATTAAATACTATTGATGGGACTGGTGTAATAATCAATTTTTCACTCCTATTCTTTCAGATTCTAAATTTAAGATGTCTTTTAATGCTCATATTTTTCTCTTATTTTATTATAGAAGATTACTTAGCAGTTTAAAAAACGGTTAAACGGAAACATATTCGATATTTAGGTTAGATTAACTACCTATTGAATCTCTCTGCATACTAGAATAGCATTTCATCTGCATAAAATCACCCAAATTTATGTATAGAATAAAATTAAGTTGACGAAATAAAAAGAAAAACAACGCTTTAGTTCTTGAAAAAAGCAAAACCTAGCTGTCTGTTGCAACCCTTATTTCAGAAAGAGTTGCCGGTAGTCGAGCGCAACATTTCATAATTGATTGACTTGATGTGCAGTGGCCCTCCGAATAGGACTCCAATTAATTGTCAAGAACACAAAAGCCGATAATATCGAGAGGAAAGTAGGCAGCCACCACTTTAGAGAGCGTTAGTTGGGCAACTTGCTCTCGTTGCGAATTCAAAAGTGACGTTGGCTGATCCTCGCACGTGGAAAACGGTCTGCACAAAAGGCTGCTTTTCAAAACAGCCTCTCTACGTCCCCCTATTATTTTGCAAAAGGATACACGCTGAAAGCTTAGGCAATTTCAAACATCACCCAATTTTTAATTTCCAAAAAAAAAAGCCAATTGGTGTTCCTTTGTTAAGACTTTGTATGCAGTTAATGGCCTGAAGTTAATGGATTATCACTTGCACTTGAACCCAATATCCTTAAACGCTCTTGCCGTCGTTGTCCTTGGTAATCGCATGGGAGATTAACCTTATTCTGTGCTTCCAAGTTTCTACTTTAACGAGACGCTTGTGAAATAAAATATTAAATCTTAAGCCATAAAAAAGTTATTTTGTATTTCAATCTTTTATTATTTGACTCTGTTCAGATTACCTCAAATAATAATATAATTAATAAATATCAGGTTGTTGCAAAAGTTTCTTCCGGTTCTAGAACCCGTGCCCAAGAAGGGCTCATTTTCCGAAGGGGGTGTTCATATTTTTTCAAACAAATTATTGCATTCGATTCCTGAATATCTTTGCTATGTTACATCCAAGAATCAACTTTCTGACTATACATCTGTGAGTGCCATCAACTGTCTGAAATGGACCTTTCACGCGAGCATATTCGAGCAATAATCTTCTACGAGTATTCTGGAAAGATCAGTGCTGCGCAATTTCACCGAAACATTTGCCAACGTTTAGGTGATGGCACTGTTAGTTTACGTACAATAGAAGAATGGTATCGCCGGTTCAGACGCGGAGATAGCACTCTTCAAGATGCCAATCATGATTTCAGATGGTGATCTACGCCAAGCAATTGATGAAGATCACAATGTAACAACGAGGGAACTCGCAGAACAGTTCAAGGTTCACTTTTCAACCATTGCCCGGCATCTACATGAGCTGAATCTGTCATTCAAGTTCAATCTGTCGTTTTTGTGTTGGAATAAAAATCCGGAAAAAAACTTTTGCAACAACCTGATAATATAATAAACTAGGTAGATGCCCGGCGTTGCTCGGTCTGTTTGTTTGATGAAATTTTGATGGCGTTTCCCCGGCGCCATCTCTTGAGTAAACAAACAAACATAAACCAAGATATATTTATCCCTTCCCCCCCCCTCCTTTGGAGACATGTAAACCTTACTCTGATCCTAATGAACATATGGTGCAAATGTGAGCTCAATCGGATAAGTGGTTCAAAAGTTTTTTGGAACATTTACAAATGCACCCTGAACCTGAATTTTTATATATAAAGATTTCTGATAGCTGGAAGCTCTAGACTAATATTTATAACTTTAAATCTTAAGCTTCTCAAATATTTTAATGACGTTTCATGTCACTACTAACTGAGGCAACACTATGAATATGATAAGTAACAAATAACTATTGTCCTATACAGTATTACTATAAAAGAAATAAACACAGAATCCAAACATTGTAGTGCCAGAAAATATGATATAGACAAGCCCATGCAGAATAAACCTATAGACGGGGTGCGCAGCACCACTTTCTGTGCCTTCCTTCACTTCCGAATATGCATTTGTCTATGTCTAACATCCTGTGCTTATTTCTGATGAGGTGTACAGCGTACGCGGACACATTGTCGTTGTTTATCCAAGAGCGTCTGTGATCTTTAAACCTGGTCGACTTTTAGTAACAACCAACGCTAGAAGTACAGTTATGACGAAAGCGGAAATATGTCTAGGCACCAAGTAAGCTAATGTTTGTAAACACGCACCCCGTCTATACAGGGTGATTCTGAAAAAGTATGTATAACTGTAAGCAATGGCAGAGGTGACCAGATTAAACATTTTCTTTTAATACAATGTGGGTCCGAATTTGAACGCTGAGATATGAACAGAAATAAAAATGCCGCCACCAAGATCAACAAGTTAATATCTCACGTTCTACCACGCCTAGAGTAATGAATTTTGGAGGAATAATAGGGTACACAAAACTCTCTAAACCGTTAAAGCTTGATCGAATTCCAACGACTAGTTTCCGAGTTACGCACTTAACACATGCTGGTCAGTACTCGCATGTGAGCACGGGGTACGATGTTGAATACGTAACTCGGAAACTACTCGTTGGAATACGATAAAATTTTAACGGTATACACAGTTTTATGTACCCTATTATTCCTCCAAAAGTCACTATTCCAGGCGTTGCAGAACCTGAGTTATTAACTTGTTGATCAAATTGCGTTCAAATTCGGACCCACATAGTATTAAAAGAAAATGTTCATTCTGGTCACCTCTGTCATTGCTTACAATTACACACACTTTTTCAGAATCACCCTGTATACAAGTTAGACATTCTAGAGCTGTTTCTGTTTTGAGAATGACAGGTTATCACGATTTACGCTACTTTGAACGTGGTAAACTTTTTGAGCTCATAAGCTGGATCATAGGATTTCGGAGATAGCAGCAAAGTTTGGATTTTCGTTTACGACCATTTCAAGGATGTTCCGTGACTAAAAGAATTCTGGCAAAACGTCGAACTTACGAAACCACTGGCCATAAAAAGACACAGCGCAGCTGCCAAGAATCGGTTCACGCGATAAACGTAAAACACTTGACTCAAGGAACATCAGGAATCAATGCTGTGGCCTGAACACACATCTGCATGAAAACTATCCAATGTTCTTCCAAGATATGGGCTTCAGAGCTGACAGTACTCTCAGCCACTTATAGTTCGATCTCACAACAGGAATAGTAGATGGACTAATAACGATATAGGAAGAAAAATACCGCGAAAAAAATTATAGTTCCAAAAGTCGCCGATAAGAGAAAAGCAGAGGCTGATGAGTGTAAAAAAGAGTTACAAAGAAAAAAACAAATCAAAAACAAAGACGAAATTGAAGTGAAACATCACGTTCCATTCAGGATATTCTCTTCCGGCGGTGAGGATTTCGACCATCTTCAATGTGACCGCCATTCTCGTGGACCACATTTATCGTTGTAACGTTCATATTCACTTGGCGGCTACTCCCTGGGCCCTGTACCACCAGCTAGATTCCCTTACTCCGTGCCCTCGACGATCGCAAAATCCGTAATTCTGCTCAGACACCGATTTCCAAATTTTGCAAGTCCAAACTGTTAGCATACCTGTTCCTTGAAACTTCTGAATCATGAATTTCAAAAATGTGGCTGGTTCTAAAATCACAAAGAGTGGCTGCTGCGTTGTATTAGTGAAGATAAAATAACTCCACAAGGTAAGACGCATGTTGAGCTAGGAATGTCTTTCAGAGCTTTTCCCATGTCTTATATTCCTAATTACTGGCACCCTTGTCACCTATGTTGTCGAGAGTTTGCATTTTAGATTTTATTTGCCTTTTATGCAATTTCTCAGCTACGTAGATTACAACAGCGTTACCTTTTCCCCTACGGCGACCTTTAGAATTACAATTTTTTTTTCGCGGAATCTTTCTTCCGATGTCGTCATTATTCCCCCTGAGAGCTTTTGGTGCCATTCCAGTTCTGAAATTGAGCAGTGTCGGTTTACTTACAAATACCCTGTAGTATGGATATACCGTAGTAAACTACGGGAAATTAACTAAACACTGGAGAATAATTATTTTGAGAAATTCTTCCAATCCATTACCTACGAAATGACTGCTTTTTTCTCTCTTATTCGCTCCGCTGATGGTATTATGGTTTCCTATATACAGGGTGTTGCAGATAACTACAGGGCAGTATAACGGGAAGCCTACCTGCTTGATTGCAGGGGCCGGCTCGGTCGATTGGCAGAATGAAGGCCTACTACCCCATACTCTGTAGTAGTACAGCGCACCCCTCCTTGGCTCAATTGGTCATACCCTTTGCCAAACATACAAATTTAACAAAATTACCCAATTATCATTTGATGTCGAGCCGGCCCCTGCAATCGAGCCCTGTAGTTATCTGCAACACCCTATGCAAACACTAACAAGGGAACCCTACATAGCCTAACCGCTTTAACAATGGAGTCCTTGTATAGCTATGTATGCTGAAATTTTTTCGTTTTCGCGGTTTATTTTGAAAGAAACACAATTTCGCTCTCTCTTGTCTTGCAAGCATCTATAGTAGCTTCAGATGAGTAACATATTTCAATTTGGTGGAAATCTGTGACATACATGTTCGAGGGATTCCCTTGTAAGTTAAAATTCATGCACTTAAAAAGTACCGACCTCTGCATTATAAAGTTTTTGTAATTCTTAAAAAAATTTATGAGTGATGCAAAAAAGACAAACCTCTTGTCCACAAACGTTTTAATGGGACACCTCAAAAGCATGCCCCGAACATATTTTTTTTTGCGTTGAATAATGATCTCAAAAAGATCGAAATACGTATTCGCCCATTAAAACGTTTGTGGACAAGAGGTTTGTCTTTTTTGCATCATGTCTTTATCCACAGCGTATTCCCACTTCTCAAAATTTATGAGTATTAATATGATTTTCTAATAAAATTATGTATATTCTCAACAGTTTTAGAATTTTGCATGTTTGCGATTTTGAACAACTTTTATGGCTCATTTCTGAATAATTAATCATTTATTCCATAAAGCTTGGCTATATAGTTTCAGAAGTTTGAAAATCAAATTAAACAATTTTTTTGCGCTTCCTGCTTTCATTGTCAACGCGTAGTGATGTTGATCAAGTCATTTGCAACGCTTGTCTTGAAAATGCAAATTCCTTTTCGCAGATAAGATTGAAAAATCGTAGCGTAAAGGAATTATAGGTTTCCTATCGGTAAAAGCAATTCGTTATTGGCAATAAAATTGTATGGTTTGATGTTGTTGCCGATATTGATTATTCATCGCAGCTTCTCCGGTTTCATTCTCCCCGTGACGCTGGCAGCTAATCATATTTAACCAATTACGAAACACTCGTTAAGTGGTATATTGTCTTTATGGCGGAAACCGAGTCCAATAGTGACGTCGTTTCAAACTGTTATTTGTAAACGACCGTTGCTTTTGAGTCGAACTCTTCCAAAACGGATACAATTATTGGAAGCCGTTTTCATTTCATTCTCCTGCTGTTTCTATACTATTCAATCGTCCTCTCTCCCTCTCTTCGAAACCATTCTACAAAAATAGGGAAAATGGTGTTTACATGAAATACGACCGGACTCGACGTTTGGATGGAAATGGACAAATTAAAACCTTCAAAATTATATTTTGCAAGCCTATATTTAGGAGCGTAATAAATCTCCAGTTTCTTCTGTGTACCTAACCAAATCATGTAAATTTATGAAAATTTGGCATACTCTGACTGGGAACTTTGTTTTGTAATAAAGCCAGCATGTAATGCTATATAAAGACTGTTTTGATATTCGATATTTAGCCAAAATATTGATTTACTTTTAAAAATTAAGAAAAACTGCTATTTCAATCAATTTTCCCTGCATAGTTAGTGCTTTTGATGTAAATAGATAGAAATATGTATAAAGAAAAATAGACAGCTTGCTTACATAGGTCGACCAAAAAGAAAAAAAAAACTACTTTCTAAAACTATTTTAACGTTAAGAGCTGATTCTTATGCTTCTTTTGTGTGTAACTGAATCCGTATCTGGCCTCAGTTTTTCAATTATTCCGAGTTTGGGCCTGACAAATTTCCTCGTGGCCCAGAAATATGGATACTTTAACATTACAGCCGATTCTCTTCACACCCATTATTTTAACATTGCAGTCTCTATGTGCATAACTTGGAAGCATGACGTGATAGAAAAATCTAAAAGCAGATTCGGAATCAGTGCACTAAAATCCACAAGAATAAGGCCAATTCACTCAAAAAATTTTTTTCATCATTGGCCTGTGTTATGATTTGAGTATTACTATTTGATTAGATGATGCATGATCACAAGCCTCTTTTTAAATATAAAGAATAAAATTATAATTTTTATCTTGCATAATCTACCTTTTAAATCACGAATAAAAAATGCAAACAGCATCTTTGAACTGTTTACGACCATCTTTCATTTGGAATTCGCCAAAAACTTATCGAAACAGTTCGCTTTGTTTTAAAATTTCTTTTAAACTGTGGTAACACGCCTCTGTTCTCCAATTAACCCATTAGCGATCGATTTCGCATCATCAGTAAACCTCTTGAATTTATTAATAAATTTAAAATAGACAGACCTTGAGGAAACGGTATTCTAAAAATCTGACTTTAATTGGCCAAGCTTTTTATCTAGCAATCGATTGCTTTACCAATCCGTAAATTGACAAGCCTGCTACGTTTCAAGAGGAGTTCTCTTTAGCTATCGCAGCAAGATGGAAGCAGAAGTAGTGGTAGCCAATCAGATTCGATCACATGTTGATCGGTTAGGTTTTTCTGGCCTACATTTAAATAAGCCCATTGATATACTGATTTCTTTCTCTTTCGGTAAAATTTTGTGGTCTTGAAGAGACTGTGACAGTGGTCGAACATGGAAGAAAATTTACCATCAGACCAAGAAGATTGTGACAGTGATCTAACTCCTAGATCGCTGTCTTCATCGCTGGATTCATCCGTCAAAATGTTCGTTAACCGATAGACCTGTGCAATCGATAAGAGAACAAATCTGATTGTCCCCTTCTTTCGTTGTACGAACTATAACAAGGTTATTTCCATTCGGAAGGGCAGAGACGTTCTCGTATTCACTTGGGAATCCTTATTATAAGACATTAAGTCTTCTTAAACGGTCAACCTTATCTTACATGGGACTTTTATTCAGGGATTGCTTATTATATCTACAGTACAGTTTGAGTTTAACGCTTATATTGCAGACATGCCAAGAATTGTTTGCAAATATCTCGATTAAGTTGCAAAAAAATAAGTTGACGCATTCGTAAGTCTTCTATGTGTGAGCATTACTCCGATGCATCTAAAGAATATATCAGAAGTGATGATCAAAATTTAGAGATAAATTAGCAGACCCGGCAATGCTTCGCTATTGTTATATATGAGCGCCCTTAAAAATGTACTAATGAAGCGCCATCTTTTACTTTTCTACGAACTGTACTAAGCTGAACATACTCCAGAAACTTTATATTAAGATATTTTTTATTTCGTAAGTCTATATGTTGCTGCAAGCTACGCTCAACTTACCTGTGAAAATCCCATGAAAATTCGTCAAGTAGTGTTGGAGATTAGCATGTTCAAACAGATAAACAGACAAAAGTTTTTAAAAATGTTTTTATTGTATTCTGCTTCACTCCTCTCCAATCACCGGCCCTTTAGCTGAGTGAGTTAGACGCAGGGCCGGAGATGAAAGGTGGAGGTTAATGTTCACTTTTTCTGTATATTCACATTCAGAAATTGCAAAATTTCATCAAAAAAGCCCCTGGCACCCCTCACAAAGCGGAAATATCCTCGAGAACCTTCCCTCCGAATTTCGTTGCTTTATCTTTATTCCCCGCGAAGTTGCATCAAAATATCAGAAAATTTTGTGAAACGCCCCCGAAAATCGATTTTTATCAGCTTTCGCACATTTAAAATTCGAATATCGAAAATCGGGGAAACTACTTTTTTGGAACGGTAACTATAAACTTTCCTGCAAAATTTCGAAGATCTGCGTTTATTGGGGGCGGAGCCAAGCGACCAAACGTGCAATTCCTTTCTGTCCCACTGGGTGGACAGGGGGGCAGAATTTCGAGAAACTGGTCTTAGCACGCCCCTACGCTATCCGTCCTATGACCTCTCCGAGTTTCGAGTTGATGGCTTCAGTAGATTTTGCTGTGCGTTGATGAGTCAGTCAACCACCTTCTTTATATACTGCTTTGGTCGCCACGAAAAGCCCTTTTAAAAAATATTATACATTTTATTTCCGCGCGAAAGTCTTCCAGTTACTGTGGATGCTTTTTCACGGAATACTCGCAAAAGTCTTCATTAAACAAAGCAAACAACGACGTCACAGTTTCTGACGCTAGAAAAATACCATTCAGATAAAAACTAAAAGATACACTATATTCCCGCGCGACACACTTGCAGTCATTGTTGATGCTGCTCCACGGAACAATCGCAAAATTCTTCATTAAACAAAGCAAACGTCAAAATTTTTTAAAGCTGGCAAAAATCCCATTCAGCTCCAGGTAACAACAACTTATAAATAAAAAATTAATTAAAAAAACATTTTGTAGTGGACCGAATTGTGAATCTAAACCATTCTCGAATCCACTTGAACACACACAAAAAATTTCATCAAAAAGGAGGAGTTCAGTCACATACACACGCACAGAAGAATTATATATATAAAGATAGTTCCCAATTAAAAAAAAGCATGAAAAATCTTAGTCATTGTTAGATATACAGGGTGATTATAATTAAAGTTACAATTTCAAAAATCGATAATTTGAAAACTACTCGTCAGTTTGGCCTGATATTTTAGCAGAACAATCGTGAGGCAATGGAATTTTGTTTGGCGAGGGAAAAAAGATAGTTCCAAAATCTGCCGATAGATGGCGCTGGCAGGGTTCACATTGTCTGAATATATGGAAATTACTAATACGTGATATGCGCCATTTTCCAACAACTTGGCCGCCACGTTCCCCCGACTTAAACCCGTGTGATTTCTGGCTTTGGGGAAGCATATTTACAGCGGGCGGAATGAGAATCTAGCCGACTTGAAGGCAAGCATCACACACCACATCCATTGCATCAGTACAGATACCCTCCGATCTGTTGTGGAGCATGCCGTTTTGCACATCCAATTAGTAGCGGAACAATGCAGAGGGCATATTGAACAACTTCTGCCTTAATCATCAGTAAGATGTTTGTTCTATGAAGCTCTGTTTTTTGGCATTATCACTGTTGTCGCTGTAAACACGAATTCTTGTCTTTTCGTTAATAAATTTTTCGTAAATCCCTGAACTCTATTGTTTCCTTTTGGCTAACAACATTGCGTTTCATGAATCCATTTTGTTTTTTCCCCTGACATTACCCTGCCAGCGCCATCTATCGGCAGATTTTGGAACTATTTTGTTTTTCTTCGCTAAACAAAATTCCATCGTTCTGTTAAAATATCAGGTCATTCTGACGAGTAGTTTTCAAATTATCGATTTTTGAAATTGTAACTTTAATTATAATCACCCTGTATATCTAACAATGACTAAGATTTTTCATGCTTTTTTTTTATTGGGAACTATCTTTATATATAAAAGAAGAACGTTGACTTAATTAAGGTCAGAGTAGAAACCACTCACAATCAAGCACTAACGATGCATTACTTTCCCCTGATACTTTGTACAGCAGAGATTTCAGAACTGAGTATTCTACAACATTAAAGGTAATTTTTTTATCTTAATGTAGCACTTTTAATTTTATTTATCTCATATATATATGAATAAAAACTTTTAATGAATATTCCGTTTTTTAAGTCAATCAACATGCACGAGAGCGAAGTGCAATGAACGGAATAACTAAGCGATAAACTAACTAATCAAACGTCTCTTCTGATTGGTTCGTTTCGTTGGTCTTCTTTTATGAAATACAGTATAGATAATAGAAATTTACTTTTAAGATCTACTGACTTGTTTGGACATAAACATGCTCATTTCTTCAGCACGAGCTATGACTCTGATTAGGACGAAATGAACTCTGCCCCTCCCCAGATCACTAGACAATTTTTAAGTGGATGCTACCGAATATTTGGATATCTAACTGAAGTTGGTCTCGAGAAAACATAAATTAACTAGAAATTCTTGAAAGTATTCGTAGCTCAACGCAGGAAAAAATAAACCCTCCATAACACTCCCTAACATATGGCATCTAGTGTTGTGAAAAAAGGGTTTTATAAAATACCATTCTTAGCAGAGTTTACTTTTCCCCCCTGCTAAAATTAGTATTTCCGTGATCAGTGCAATATTCACCAAACGGGCTGACAAAACATTGTTTGAACATACAAATATAAGCATCAACATGAACTGAAATAGCCACCTTCGACTCGAAGCCTAAAGAAGTTGATTACTGTATATTTTAAAAACTTAAGATCGACCTCTGGAAGAATGGTATAATGAAGAGTGACTCAAATTGGTGTATACACACTTTGAAACGTTATAACTCAGCAATGAAATGAGATAGAAATATAAGGCTTGTTGTATTTTATTACTAAACTTCCTTAATTTAATTTAATTTAATTTAAAATTTGCATCCCCGTTTGGATATGTACAGAAAAATAAAACATACATCAAATTTAATTACTGCTAGCCTGTAACAACAACTTATTTACCTATGATTAGGGCAAGTCCTTAACGTACAATTTTTAATCTGATTCCTCAGATCATATGAGAAAGCATTCTAGTGATTAAACGTATTAAAAGGAAAATAAGATTCTAAAAACCTAAAAATCGGAATGGCAGGTATAACTTTAAATCTTTGGGTACTACGTGTATTTTCAGAATCGACCATCCACTCCTTAATAAAATGCATAGGATGGTGAATATTAGGAATTGCCTTATATAATTCTCTGTCGTGCATATAACGATACATCTTTAAATGTTGGTATATTAAAAGTTTGAAAAATATGTGAAATAGAAACATGCTTCCGTAGGGCAAATGCAGCCCTTATGATGTTATTATAGGCCACTTGAACTCTTAGCTGCTGATGACCATATGAAAATTCCATATTCAACTGTATGGTGCCCGTCACGAAAGAAAAAGGAAACTGGCGCATGTGTAAATGAATAAAACTCGTTCAACCAATCAGAAACGGGCTGGAAACGAGGTATTACTTATACCTGGCCTTGATTCCTGTCCGTTTCTGATTGGTTGAACGAGTTTTATTCATTTACACATGCGTCAGTTTCCTTTTTCTTTCGTGCCGGCCACTATAGGTATCAAGATAGTCTTAATTGTCTGAATCAACTGCTTTTTTAAAACAATCCTACGTATTGTATAAAATATAAATTTAAGGCGATTAAAATCAGCCATCAACCGATCAACATTTTCACGAAAAGACAATTTATTATCAGAGATAACACCCAAAATTTTGCAGGTTTTGAACGAATGTTCAAAATGTCCACCTTCTGCCACAGTACACTCCCAACATCGACATACCGACTGGATTGCAGCTACTGGAATATCATTGATGGAATGTTCAATCTGATCTCTTAATTCCGTCCGTGTTTGTGGCGTACACCTGTTCTTTAAAGTTCCCCAAAGGTAGAAGTCGAGAGGGATTAAATCGGGAGATCGAGGCGGGAACCCCGTAGCACTTCCTCTTCGTCCTATCCATCTGTGATTGAATGTGTTATCGAGGAAAGTTCTCATATCGACATGAAAGTGAGGTGGAGCCCCGTCCTCTTGGAAGTAAACCTCATTTCCATTCTCCACTTTCCAATAACACTTCAGTATCAACTTACGTTCATCGAATGAAAGTCTCACTGCCATTTTGGTTTATAAACAAATGAACAACAATGAACGTGTTGCTATGCTTTTCCAGCGCCGTCTGGATCATACACAACAAACCTTATATTTCTATCTCATTTCGTTGCTGAGCTAGAACGTTTCAAAGAGTGTATACATCAATTTGGGACACTGTTTATAATGTATAATATAAGAAGGCTAGCAATATCTAGGTAGAATATCCATTCATTTATATCCGCGGCCATATGAAAGTACAATATGATTTGGCTAAATATATCTTTAGCCAATACAACTTAATGTTAATGTTTTGGAAAAATTGAACTGAAAAGTTCTAGTTAATCAATAGGTTGCTAGAAGATTATGTATATTTGAAATGATCTTCTATTATTTTTTGACATAAAGAATTGAGGCCTTGCAGTACAACAAAACTTGGTATAATGGAACCAACTGGTTTCGTCTCTATTTTCCGCCTTCATCAGGATTATAAGACGGGAAATAAAGCCGAAACCGGTTGGATCCATTATACTAAATCTTGTTGTACTGCAAGACCTCAATTTTTTATTTCAGAAAATACAGTACAAGAGAAAATCTCACCGACGACTATTTATTTTTCCTTTACGAGCTCTGTGATCTTGAATAATGGTAACTTTCTGTTGTCATACTTAATAATGGAAACCTGCACGTTCGCCCAAGTAGATCTCCTCATTCAAGCTTATGAACGGATAGATATTCAAAGGAATAAAGGACATTACTTTTGAAAATTAGGAACAGTATAGCATAGTATATAATTAAATGAATAATTCATATCTTCAGAAATGTATTAATTTTCGCGAGCATTTTGGTCATTCCTGAAATTCCTTCAGTTCGATTCGTTTGTCTTAAATAAAGCTTTCCTTTATTGTCAATCGATAACTTTTGTTAAATATTGATAAGGACAGTGTCGCTTCTGAATTCTTCGTTTCCTACTATGTAGACGATATAAATTTATTTTCAAATGCTTGCATTTACGTAATGAAACTTTAAGTATTTTCTCTCTTTCGGTGTCTGTGGAAACAATTGCAAACGAAGCATTCGCATTGTTTGTGATGTGGAATTTTGCCGTTGGTATGTATATAATAATTACATAAATGCATTTTGTGGTCTTTGAAGCAGCACTTTACTACCAGTTGGTATTTCATGGTCGGCTAAAAAGTCTTTGATGGTTCCTGCATGCGGAATTAATATGAAACTAATAAAACGGATGTATGAACAACATAACCATTCAATCCTTCTAATCAAAATTACATTATCTACAAAATAAAACCATTCTGAGAAGACTAGACGAAAATAAAGTTTCGTGTTTGCTTTTATGTTTAACCATTTTGGTAGTATTCGTAAAAAATATTTACTCGAAGGTTATTAGACGTAAAGATGTGGAGGTCAGGAGAAAATTGACTACGATAAAACTATTGTACCGAAAGGAAAAGAGAACTCATCGTAAGCATCAATATAGCATTTCGAATAGGCTTTGGGAAAAAGGGTTCTGGGTCGATTGTTGAAGTTTTTCCTCCCGCTAACATGAGCCATTTTCTTTGGCAAAATAAAACAGCAATAAAAATCAAGGCCCTCTACGAGTTCGCGTTTTTAGTGATCAGGTCCAATCATGAAACGGCGATAACTTCCTTCTAACGAAATACGCGAAGAAAACCTTTTCACGGTGGATAGTGTTTTCAAAGATAAAGGAAGCAAGTGCTCTTTTATATAGATGAGAGTCCCTTTATTCTTTTTTATAAGACAAAATGTTACTATAACTGAGAGAGGGAGGGGATCATGTTGGGGTTTCTAACAAAATAAAGATGGCGGTGAATTTGCACAGCGCGCGGGCTCATAAACCTAAAGTGAATGGCTACAATAAAACAAGCAGCGGTTTTCAATATGAAAATGATTCGATTCTAATACGAAACTGTGCGAATTTCCGCAAACATGGGTTCACCAAATGACGCCAACTTTATTGGTGTTTTAAAATTTCAATTTGCATTCAAATACTGAGCTCTATTACAACAACACATTTGGCATTAAACTTCGAAGAAATAGCCTAGTTACATTTTTAGTTTTATTAAGTAATTTGATATAGAGAACTTATATATATATTTTAATTATATTTATATATAGGGGAGGAATTTAACAACATAATGTTTTCTACATCTTTGAATATATACGTTAAAAATCAAAAATTAAAGCAAAAGAATTGTAAAACACGTTGCAGTCAAATTGGAAACTATGTTTGCAGAGCAAAGAACAAAAACTTTTAAATGGTTCCTTTGCAAAATATCAAACTGATAAGTGTGAAATGACGCAACTTCATGTAAATTAGTGAGCATCATAAAATTCTTGTGTTTTGAATTAATCCGCTTACAGTCATTGTTTTTTTCTAAAGGTGTAACCTGGATATAACGAACAGCTAAGTTTACCTAAAATGGAATCGTGAACATTTTCTTTCGATTGAAAATACTGATTTAAAGTTGAAACTGCTGATTAAGTTTGTGTATTAGAAACAACAGCAAATGTCATTTCATTTTCATCATCAGAAGAAGAATCCACAAGATTTAAGTCTTTAGGCTGCATCACTTTTTCCAAAACATCTGCATCAGTTAATTCATCGCTGTAATAGAGGATTGAAAATCATTTTATTTTTTTTCTTTATCTTAGATGAAAATTGGTAACGTTATCGAGATAGTCCAACTTTTCAGCAACAACACTTTCCTATTTACCTTTTCCACGCATTTTAAAAATTTGAGTTTAAAATCAGTGATAAATGGTTTTTCTTTTACCAGCGATTTTTCCAATGTCCAGACAAATGGAAATGTGGGATTCAATAGGAAAAAAGCCCGTTTCCTGCGTTTTTTCCTCTCACACTTCATATGCAAAAAGCACGTAATCATTGGCAGCGCGAAAAAGGATTTCTTTCTTTGTAAAGGTCGTTAGAATGAACAGGGACCAAACGTTTTTGTTCATTATACTGAGTTCGTTATATTGAAATTTCTTATAACGAGTTTTTTATTACAATTTGCCGGCACTTCAAAATAATTCGTCACGTTGCGGAATTCGTTATAACGGAGTTTGTTACAACGAAGGCCTACCTGAACAAGTATTTTTTAATTAATCTTAGAGCATGATTTCATGTCGCGCATCCTTTGATAAATAATTTTATTACGTTTATTCTTTATTCTGTCATTTCGGATCGATTTTCACATTTCTCACATGAAATTTTTCCTCGTTGTATACAATGTGTTGCAATTAAATATCCGGACGAAGGTCGCTGGTTAAAATGTAAACAAAAATTCAACATATCAAGACACGGTTTGTGGGACTCACCTATCGCATTACAGCTGCATAGATTTTTTTATTAGCGTAAAGAATTCGTGTTCGGAAACGCATTATAGCGACGAACGTGAACAAATTTCGTCGAGAAGGTAATTAATATTGGTCGCTTTTTTGACAATATAAGCCTCGTTCATCATGAATTTGGCCAAACCGTGAATAAGGAACTGTATGAAACTGTTTTGGGTCGTCTAGTGCAAAGAGTTCACAAAGTGAGGGCAGAGTTTCATGAAACAGGAAGTTAGGTTCTTCTTCAATGCCCGGCCGCATATCGCTATACAAAAACGTGACGTTGGAAATGAAAAGGAATTTATAAGTTGTTTTACAAACTTGAACAAACGTGCTCAAAAGTGCATTATGTCCGATGGAAATTATTTTGAATCAAATTAAACAAAATTTTCATTTGGATTTCCCATTTGTGAGTATTTGTGTTAGCCCGGTTATATAATTGCCACACCTTGTATAATTCGTTTCTCATCTGTCATTCGGCACTTTGTTGATATTTTTATCCAAAGTCTCATTTGTTGAAAATACTAGGTAACCACAAAAGTTCTTGCCATTTTTAATTCCGGAAAACAAAATGATGTACACAAAAAGCAGCATATCGCTAGTCCCCAAAGTAATCCCCATTGGCATCTAGCAATTGTTTCTTCTGCCAACGTGTCTCCAGTTGATCAATCCCCTGGCTGTAAAACTTGCCGATCTTGGACTCAAAGAAGTCCCGTGAGGTCTGTATCATTGGTGTAGGATTTTCCACGAAGATGGTTGTCCAGAGAAGGGAAAAGGTGATAATCCGTTGGAGCAAGATCTGGTGAGTAGGGTGAATGACACAAAGTTTCCCAGCTAAGCCGCTCTATGGTTTCCATGACCACCCGCGCCACATGTAGCCAGGCATTATCATGAAGGAAGAGCACCCCTTTGCGATTCACCAATGCTGGCTCCTGCTGCTGCAATGCCTGTTGAACACCTTCCAACTGCTGGGATACAGATCCCCAGTGATGGTTTGGCCAGTTGATAGCAGCTCGGAGTGAACCATTTGGCGTCTAGCCCATCAGACACATTAGACTACGGGGTTCATCAGTAATGGCAAATTCCCCCGACCTGAATTTCTGGAACCAATGCCTTGCGGTGCGTACATTCACAGCATCATTCCCAAATGCAAGACACATTCGGCGACTTGATGCTGCTGCTGACAAGCCCACCTTGAAGTCATGAAGCAAACAATACCTAACCATCTCCTTCGATACCTCCATTTGTCTTCACTTCTGCACGCGATGTGATTGATATGAACGTCCAACAGCCCTGTATTTATACAGGCTAACCTTCCTACTCCCCCGTGACAGATTTTGGACCACACTGTACTCTCATTTGCATATATTCTATCACTTCCTTTTATGGCAACATAAAAACGGCAAGAACTTTTGTGGTTACCTAGTATTTTTCCGTGCCTTTTGACTAAGATGTTTCCTTATTAGGAGCTTTAGCAAAAGAACTACTTATAAGAATGCACGCTTTGTCTGTACGTTTACCCAGCCGTCCGCTGTTTGCAGAACTCTGTTTCAAATTCTGTTTACAGAAATATGACCATCAGGGTCTTAGCTCGGCCAATACCGCCTAGAGAGAAAGCCTGCTCAAGGAAAAATTATACATTGTTACATCACCTACGGTAGGAACATTTTCGGGATTATTATTGGTAGAAATATGATTAACAATACCCTACCGTAGGTGATGTAACAATGTATGACGTTTTCGCGTTCAGGCTTTGAGTAAAGGTTGGCTCGGCCGTATCAACTTTTCAGAATTTTTCGTGGACCTCTTCAAGTCGAATTCAGTGCTAAAACAGTGACCATAAAGAATACCAAGACAATGGTATATCATTTAACAATTGATTTGTCAAGAATGAATACACAGTTACTTTCTGTTCACCTTTTAAACATTGTTGACATAGGCACGCTCACGTGATAATCGCTTTGTCGATGCTCAATAACTCAATCACTTAATTATTGTATTGCCCTGGGCAGTAAAATCGACGTAAATTTGGAAAGAATAAGAATTAAATGAATTTTCGTTGTTTATTAGTAATTTTAGGTAGACTTTAGATGCTCGAATTTAATATTACTTCTACGTCAGAGCTAAAGCGCCTTGAAGATTTTATTTCTATCTATTGTTTGGCTAAATTATGCTTGGCTCATTTCTATTTTGGCCTTTCCTTTACGCACGATTGCTCAATTGCTTATAATAAATTAATAAAATCTTCATTCCAAGAAGGAGCTATAGTTTTGACCACGAAAGAATAATTTTTCTTGCATTTTCTTCCCAGTTTTAGTTTTTTACTTTACTTTTAGTTTGGAAAAATGATGAAAAGTTACGTCATAACGATTCTAGATGTTATGGCACCCAAACACAGTTATTTCGAGACAATTTTGCCACCAAAACATGACAATACCCTCCAACAGCCACGAAACCAGCAGTATTTTCCTTATGTTTAATCTCACTGCGGCGGCCATGTTGTGATATCATGGGAGCTAATGATAAAGGTCAATTGAGTGATTGAGTTATTAAGCATCAACAAAGCGATTATCATGTGCGCGTGCCCATGTCGACAATGTTTATAAGATGAATCGATTGTTATATGACATGTCATTATCTTGGTATTCTTTACGGTCGCTGTTTTAACACGTGAATTCGACTTGAAGGGGTCCACAAAAAAGCCTCAAAAGTTGATATAGCGGAACTCAAACCTTGGTCATATTTCTGAAAACAGAATTTGAAAAACTTTTTTTTCAAGTTATCGTGCAAACGGCGGACGGCCGTTCGGGTACACAACAAGCGTGCATTTTTATAAGCAGCTTTTTGCTGAAGCTCCTGATAAATGTATTTCCCCATCACAGTTAAAACTCTTTCTTGGAATTTTTACAAGATTTTATTTTCATTCGTATGTTTATCATCGGCGTTGTTTTATAGCATTAATTTTTCATACAATTTCTGATGATGTCCTAACTGAGACCATTGTCAGGTTTTGCAATAAATATAATATCAAATGTCAAAGTCCCTATTTTTGTTATTTGATCCGACAATACAAGAAGCTTACCAATATCATAAATTTTGACTCGAGAATGCTAGTCTTGCACACAAATATGTATAAGTTTTGACAAAGGATAGATAACTATGTGAAACGTCTACTTTTTGGAATTTTTCCCCTGTTTTCATTTTAAATTCTTTTGAAAACGAAAAGTTCGTTTAAAAACGAAGAGTTCGTTCATAGATGATATAAAGATTCAAATAAAATGATGAAGAAAAATATCAGTAGATGTAAATTCCAAAAAAATTTAGTATGTTTCCTCATCTGCGTAAAAATTATTTCATTTACTTTTTTTTCCAAAAAATATTATGAATAAGTTAATTATTTTTACTTGTTGAGCTCTTCTCTCCGCGTATGTTGGTTCGCTTTATTTACGTTCGACTGCAACGCAAAAGCACTTTCGCCTTAGGACCCATTGAAGCTTTGAAGCTATTTTGATGTAATTAAGCGAGCTCTTTTAAAAATCAATGGCTTTCCTTAATTAAGTTTTTCAAAATTTGAAAACTTCAAAAGCACTTCTTACAAAATCATTCTTTAAAAGCACCTGTTTACATGTCTTCTATCTCCAAATACGAGAAAGAAAATCTTGTTAATCGATTTGAAGCATCATGGTGATAAACGAATTTTTAAAACAGCAGACTGTTTTAGTTGCCCCGTGTGATTTATTTTCGTTGTAATTTGGAACTTGAAAATTGGATACCTCTTAGAGCTGGCATTAAAGTATGCAATTTTTTTAGATTTTCAAATACAACTTTCCACTTTAAAACAGTTTTTACATACTATTATTCTCTTTAAAGTTTTAATGTCTTCTTGAAAGTTATGTAATTTGCTATGTTTTTGTCATTATGAGTGAAATGAAATATTCCTTCCTTAGAGCTCCATTTGAATTACGTATATCCAGTTTCTTTTTTTAGCTTTTCTTCCTCTTCAGCTCAATTTGAGGAAGGAAAGCCTCACTTAACACTTGTTCCTTTCATTTTTTCTTTTCATGTAGATATATTCAAAACGTTGTGAGTCTGTATGTTAGTGGATCCATGGGCTAGTGGGTCCTCGCCATCTTCCCGTCGTCAGCATCTATACTTTTTTACCCTTTTTCCATTACTTTCCGCCTATTGAGTGGCGAGTCAACAATTGTAACAAGGTCGGTTGCCTTTATCACGAGCGACCAGATCAACCAAGTAAACTGTCACGTGACCTTTTCTTTTTTCGCGTGACGTGTCGCTGTCGAAGCTCATCCGTCATCCGTGACCATGATGGATTGTTTCCTTCAGGAATTTTTGATCTTCGATGGCATTCCTCCTATGAATAACTTCAGCCTCTCTAAATGATCTGTGTTGACATCGATTATGTTTTTTGAACGGCTCGAAAACCGCGAGCGCATCCTAGATATTTGTCACCCCGTCACCTTGAGTGCTGACAGAGCAACCCAAAGTGCCTTCTTCCATCGCAACACACACCATTCCTAATGAAAAAGAGACAACGGGAGAAATATGCCCACCTTAGTATACCTTACCTATAATACTGAAAGCCTTTCCCTGCTCTATTACACAGTGTTAAATGTTTTCTTCTAATTTTCTAAATTTTTTTAATTCTTTCTGGCTAAAAAAGTTTAGAACATAGTTACCCTTAAAACTTTGCGGACAGTGATAATTTGAAGTTTATTTACTTTTAAAGAGGCAATGGGTGAATTTTCATCTTTTAGTTCACAAAAATAGAGGGGAAAGACCCCCATAAATCAGAAGTTACATAAAAGATTTAGAAAGGGCTAGATTTCGAGATTAATGAATATAATGCAAATCATTCTGACGATTCAGTTTAATTCCAGAATATCTTAATGAAAATGCTCGCATCCATGTTCATCGTGAAAATAAGGATTAAGGGATAAACCTTGAAGGAATTCTCTAGCTCATTTTATAGGCGTCACTCACTATAGCAGATCGTCGGCTTAGAGTGTAAACCTGCTAAATCCTTTTTTCACCGTTATCACGTTTTGCCTATCATTCGAAAGAGAAAAAAAAATACGCAATCTAGAAAAAACAGCTACTGTCAATTCTGAGTTTAAATTGACAAAAGCGCGTGATTAGTAAAACAGTCAAATCCATGACTTCAAAAATTCTCGGCTAACTCCATCTTAACCGCCAAGCTCGAGCAGAGAAGGAAAAAGACAAAGATGAAGAAAATTTTGTTTTTACAGTTGACTTGCAGGCGGTTCTGATGGCACCTAAATCAAAAATAAGTAGTTTATATTATAGAACACAGCTCCAAATACACAATCTTGCCTTTTATAATTTGAAGAATTAAGATGGCTAATGTTATTTATGGAATGAAACCGAAGGAGGCTTGAACTCTGAAGAGTTTGCAAGTATATGGGTTAGTTTAATTGAAAAAAAGATTTTACTACAAAATGAATCAGAAAAACCAACTAAAATATGTTTTTACAGCGATGGTTGCAGCTAAAGAGAACAGGAACTGTGTAATGTAGTTGACGGCTATGAACGCCAACATAATTACAGAACAAAAGTTTCTAGAAGTTGGGCATACACAGATGGAAAAGGACAGCATCCATTCCTCTGTTGAGCGGACTCTTAAAAACAAAAATATCAATGTTTCTGTGGACTATATCTCTATTTGCAGATTGACAAGAAAGCACCCTAGATCTTATGACGTAACTTACTTAAATCCGAGGCCTACGAGATAACAAGGCCTGGAAGCGAGATGACAAAGTCACCTGGCCATCGGGGTGCTAGCAACCTACATTGTTTCCAACAAACGGAAAAACACTGATTGTTGCTAGCACCCTGATGGCCAGGTGACTTTTTCGCTTCCAGGCCTTGTTATCTCGTTGGCCTCGCTTAAACCATAGTTTTTCAAAAGCTTTGATGAAGTAAATTTTTTTACTTGCTTTCGTCCTGGACGTGCTAAAGGTGACGCTAAAATTACTGATATAAGAGCACATCGGTACACTCCAAACGATGATGTATTTTTTAAACTGAGATTCACTGATGAGTAGAATTTACTACCGCAAAGAAAATCACCGGCTGCAATTTCCTTGCTTTTGATGCCCTATGAAATAAGCACCTAACAAAAAGAAAAATTACAAAGAGGAAGTTTGAAGACTTGCAATATTTGAAAAACACTTTACCTGAGGACTACCGCCATTATTGTGGTAGTTTACTACATGACTAGTTACTATTGACACTGTTAACATTTATTTAACTGTTGAGACTGACTAATATGTGCCTAATCTAAATACCTAATGTGATTTATTGTTTTTTATTTAGAAAAACTTTAAAGGTAAAACGTACACTATGTTCAAGTTACTTTATGCTAAAAGAGTTTAAAAGACTAGAAGAATATTTTTTGTTAGCTTCAAGAGATTTTTTATTTTGCTTTTTAAATATAAATAACTTTTTCGAATAAATTTTGAGCTGTTTTGCCTAAGATTTTGTTATAATAATTATTATAAGTACATTGCACTTTGTATTGGAAAAATATTTTGTTTTAATGAAAACTTTCCAAGTCACAAAAGTGTTAATAAATAAATAAATACTGAATTTAGTAACCTTTCTTTTATATTATAAAGAATAAAAAAAGAGACCAAGTATATTAAAGCCCTTTCTTAAAATTAATTTATATTTTTTTAAGAATGTTTTTTGTTTCTCCTGTAATTTACCTAATATGGCGTTAGCAGGGTTACACTCTAAGCCGACGAGATGCTTTTACAGTTACTTTATTTTGCTTTAGACAAATGGACCGCAGACATAAAGAATATAAAGAAGTTTGATGCCATCTCAGAAGGAAAAAAACGCACATTAAATTAAAACCAAATTAAGCAATACTTGGCCAGGTATTCAAAATTCATAAAAGTTCTAGACGCTACTCTAAGGTTAGCGAGAACAAGCACTGAATCTCTTTGAATAGAAAATAAATAAATTTGAAATTTTGTTCTGTCTGCATAAACAGGGTATAATAGAATTTTTCTATTTCTTTTGAAATAAGCTTACTGCTCAGCAGCAAAATTAAAATTTTGTTATTCAGTAGGCCCACGTTTTACGTCCCCGGCGGACGTAAATCGAGGTGGACATAAAATGAAACCCGATTTCCCATAGGGTCCCATTATAAAAAATTTAATCCGTTCCGGACAGAAAAAAGTGACCTCTCCCCAAATTATTCCTACAGTAAAAAAGGCAGAAAATATGCACTCAACAATAGTGTATATGTTATTGAAACAGCCATAGTCCCCTAGATAGTAAAATCTAGATAGTAAACAATAATAGTAATCTATGATACAGCACTGCACAATAAAATCTAAGTTAAAACCAGTGCAATTAAAAAAATGTTACCACCTTTAAAAAAATTCGTGAGTAAAGGGGTTAACTGAGAAAAGGCTTAGGATCACACAGTCTTTTAAAACTGCCTGAAAGAAATAAGAAAACATTTTGAATTAAAAGAAAACAACGACTAGGCCTACAATACATGAAAAAATGAAACAAGACACCACAGTACACTGAAAGCATACTGTACATTACAGTAACTTTAATTTAACAACAAAAGTAAACAATCAAAAATACCCCAAACACTTTTCTGCCTCTTTTAGCACATTTTCTATATATAGAAATGTGCTTATGTGATCGGTTTGTCCAGCTGTCCGTCCGTCCGTCTGTCTGTAGACAATCCCACAATTCATTGCGTTGCAATAGAAAGAGTGCATGTATTGAATTGCTGGAAGACACGAATTATCCTCGCATTCGGGAAAACGCGTATTGAGAACATACATGGGTTCGGCTCTGCGCGTGCTCTAAACGTTAATGAGATGGTGCGCGTGCAGGATGCACGTGTTTGACGATTATTGGAAGGGCAGTTCAGTCTCTAAATCAAGGGAATTTTTTTATTCCTAGGGAGCTTAGTATTTATTAAAATAACTTGAAAACGAATTAACTTTTTCAAAGTCTGTTTTCACCAATCCATTAATACGGGACAGAGCACGAACAAGTACGAACGTGAGATAGCCGGAATAAGTACGAACTATAATGGCACGTGCTTTAATGGTACCATAATGATACCCCCCTAAAAACTTCCTATAACCAGATATGGCATGTAATATATCAAACAAATCGTTACAACATATCATGAAAGAATATATAAGAGTAACTAGTGATAGCAGGTATTGGTCTAATGGCACGTGTACGTGCAAGGGTGTCTCATGAATGAATATAACGCGTAAATAATGTTGGTGTGAAATGTTTAGTAGTACGTGTTTTAATGGTACAAAATGGAACTTTCGATGCTAAGGTATGGCATGTAATATATCAAACAACTCGTAGCAACATGTAATGAATGAATATAACGAGTAAATAATGATAATGGTTATTGGTTTAGTAGCACGTGCCCTAATGATGCCTTATGTTACCATATGCTACCATTGGAATTTTCAATGCTAAGATATGGCATGTAATATATCAAACAACTCGTAAAAACGTGCCATGAGTGAATATAATGAGTAAATAATGATAATGGTTATTGAATTAGTAGCACGTGCCCTAATGGTACAATATAGTATTGTTAGAACTTTCAATGCTAAGATATGGCGTGTAAAATGTCAACCAACTCACTACGAGTTGTTAGATCTATTGTTATCCATAGCTTATTTGTATCAAGAGCATAATGCTGTTAGGCTTAATGTTATCTAAAACTCACTACTATTATACATATTGCTAATTAATAGTAGTTAATCGCTTACTTCTATAGTAGACGATAACGTAGAAACACTTTAGTAATTTAATATGAAAAAATAAAAGATGCTTACACACAACGCTTCAGCAATTGAGGCTCACTTCGTTTAACATTATGTGGGAATTCTTAAAAATTAAAGAACTTTTATTTTTTTAAATGTGTGAGGAATAACTACCTCTTCATTTACCTTTCAGTTCTTCAAGTTTATTCGTTTAAATTCTCTCTATACATTAGCTTACTTAAATAGTAATTTACAATTTAGTTATATTTATTTATTTTCTCTTAAATGTTTTAAAATGTTGATTAAGTCAATATATCCATGTACGATGCTATAACATGAAAATGTGCTCCCTTTATCCGCTTTGGCGGTAAAATCATTCTTGTTCTTAATACCATCTTACAGGAAAACGCCATATTGCGTGCGGGCGAATGCAAGGCGGTTGCGGACGTAAAACGAATTCACGGATGTAAAACGGGGGCCTACTGTACAGTACAATATCTAAAAAGTAAAAATCTCTACTCCAGAAGGAGGAAAGAAAGGAAACACCAGATACATATTTCGGGAACAAGGTCCACATCCTCAAACGGCTAAAGAAAAAAGAACTTAAAGCTAGAAAAGGTCTCCATCCCCAATCTACACAGGGTGGATACAAAAATAAGCCCCCCCCTCCACCTTTTATTTTCGTAACCGAAGCAGATATGTCAATTTTGATAAATTCAATTAATAGGAAGTTGTCGGTGACCCATGGTGCACTTTTCATCATTCCAAATATGCAAATTAGTTACCTCCCTAATTTATTAGGTAACTCCCTAAGCACTTCACAGAGACATTTGAATGTTCAACATGCAAATCAAAAACTTACCAAAAATGTAATGGCATCAGTTAAGTTCCGTCCCAATTGTGTTATGGAGTCAAATGGTCATCACAGTGAGCACATTTATGATTAACTTTGGAGTAAAATTATTTATCGCACTGTGACGTTTGTAAATTACAAATAATTGTGATGTTATTGATCAGTTCATCGGATTTTGGATTTTTTTTGTTTTGTTTGGAATTCTATGCTGAACAAGTCTTCAATTGGAATTTTTCGTGTATTTGTTACGGTTTTTAAAATAGGATTTGAATGTGTCCTAATTTGCATACTTGGGATGATGAAAAGGTCACTCACAACTTCCTATTCATTGGATTCATCAAAATTGACAAATCTGCTTCGGTTACGAAAATAAAAGGGGAGGGGCTCATTTTTGTATCCACCCTGCATATGTTCTAGCTTTTTTTTACAATACAGGATGGGAACCTTTCCCGAAATACATATCCAGTATTTCCTTTGTTTCCTCCTTGAGGTTTATACTTTTAGTTAGTTCTATTCCAAAGTACTTATTATTTTGTTTTATACAATATACAGTATTGTTATTGGTGTATATTAATTCAGTTTTATGTAATTGTGAAAGAAATTTTGATGAATAGGAAGATTTTATTTTAATTTAATCAAAATTCAGTAATACTATACAGAGTTCTCTCTTCAATTTTAACCAGTCGTTGCCATAATATTAACTTTTACAAGAACCTATAACCATACACGATAAAATCCATAATCCATTATGACCATCGTTCGATGAAACTGGTGTGGAAGAGAAATGACCTGTCAGAATTCACACGAATATCATGAATTTATTCAATGAGTTCGCTGCGAAATGCGCGATTTGCCAGCATTTCAACCGTAGGCAGTTTTCGCAATAATTCGATCAAAATTTTCAAGGATTTTTAGTCTGACTGAATTGTCCGAAATGTTAAGCTTTGATCAAGAATTCAAGGATATTTTTGCTCTGGAGATTCAATAAAAGAAAACTTTTGCTCGTTTAACGGAACCTAACTTCTCCCTTGGCTATCCTTGAATGGCCAAGAAGAGCCTCTCACAATTTCTATTTTGGAACCTAATGAGGCGGCAAATCCTTATAGGAATGAATAAATTCTTCGTTGATCTTAAACTAAAGCCTTTGCTGCCTTTCGCTTTTCCAACTCCCCCGGGAATAACGACATTAAATTCTGTAAAACTTGACACGAAAAGAATGGTTTACAATGAATTTCTCCATTTTAAAGCTTAAATAATTAAATTGGGCTCTCGCTGGCAAATGTTCCTTGATTTTCTATTATTTTTCTAATATTTAGACGCCAGCTATTCCCTAGCCAAAATTCTTGTAACGTTTCTAGTTCTGGGAAATGAATAAATTAAAGTAATTAAATTCATGTATTCATATAAAATATTCACTGATATAAAGTAAATTAGATTAGACCTACCTATTCGCCCTTTAAAAGGCGTTCAAATTAAGGCTTTATGGGAAAAAACATTTGATCGAAAATTTAAAAATTTTTGAATCTCTTTTTATTTGAAGACTGAATTTTATAATTCCGATAATTTTCTAGAAATACTCGTTTAATAATTGATGTCGTAGCATCACGCCAATGTCGTCATTTTTATGTGAAGATGGTTTAAAAGAAAATCTAGTCTAGAATTTCACTATGAGAATGAATGCTAAATTGACATAGGGATTTCGAATATCTTACGATGATTGTAGTTGATTATTAAATTATATGATGTGGAATATTACCAGCAGAACTTATTGATTAAATTTAGAGAATCTAACCAACTGAAGGTAATCTGAAAATATTCGACAAAATTCCAATACAGAAAACGATAACGAAATATGGAGGAGAGTAATTCAATTATTTCAAAAGGTATTTATTTGTCAACATCACAACTGTATCGTTATAAAATCGCTGATTTTACTCATAATATTATTTGTTTAAAATGGGTTCACTGCTTTCACGGTGTAATTCTAAAACTTTATTGTCGCAGCAAATTTATCGTTACTTTGAATGGGTTACCATAAACTGGCGTTGAAACCAGAAACAACATACAGGATTACATATTTCATATGCTATTAGAAGAATTTGCCGTCTTTGTTTAACTTGGGGGTGTTTTCAACTTTTCTATATCAAACTAGTAGAAGAGTTCTCCGAATTTTGTTATATATTCAGTAAGATGTAAAATAAAGGGCAATCATCAAAGTGAAAGATTATGAAAATGAAGGCTATGTTATGAATGGGCCATAGAAGCCTTTTGATTGATAACGGAGGAAATGACTGATTAGGGAGGTCAACCCATAGAAGCATTTCTATCCCCGGAAGCGTTCGGGGATGGATTCCCACGTGGCACATGTGTCGGTGGTTTACGACACGCCTAATGGAACCGTCAACCATTTTCGTCAGCAAATTACGCGAACCAAAAGGTTTGGTTCACCTAAAAGCTCGTTGTTTGTTGGTTTTCTTCCCTATAATCACATGGTTTATTTTCCCCTCGAATCTCAGAAACTCGTTCATTTTTAATTCGATTTCGTCCTATTAGGATGCTTGGAGAATTTATAGTTTTTAAAACTTCTAACCTGAGTTGAAAATTGTAAACACAGTTTTGTATTTTCTTTTGTAAATATTCGTCAAAAAGGAACCAATATTCGTAATTAATGTATTAAAATTTTGGCTGTATTGAAAGCATTACAGTAAGTGTATACGAACATAAAAATTGGCATTTAGTTACTAAATCAAATACTTATAAATAAAAAATAAACAGAAGTCGTGGAATGGGACATAATGATATAAAATTAATACGTCTAGCAATTCTTATGTCCAATTTCACTCGGTCAACTTTCGATTAAATTTTAATAAAAGATCTGATTCCGAGTTATTTCGATGGATACGGGAAAGTTTTTAACATTATTTTTAAAAATGAAGACCTGAATTTCTTTCAAATGGTTCTTCAGGTTCCATTTTAAGATTGGGAGCCATCTATATATAAATACGGGAACGCATTTTTTTTTGTATTACACTTTTACCTGTGTTAACGTGGACGAATACGCATGAAACTTATATGGTTGAAAAGGTCCTGTGCTTAGATGTGCACAATATATTTTGTTTGTGTAATTATTCACGTTAACACAGGTAAAAGCGTTCAAAAAGTAGCATTAAGGAACAGGTTGTGCGCCATATTTGTCAACGCATGCAGCATTGCCTTTTTTATTGTTTTTTTAAATATTAAATATCAAACTAACTCAAATCATTGTTGATGTTCATTTGAAAGCATTTTAATTGTTGATTTGTTGATGTTCACTTGAAAGTATTAAGAAACTGTATAACAAAAATGTGCAGGAACTTGATGAAAATACTTTGCAGCTTTTGAAAGCCAACGAACTGATTTCAGAACCTGAAGGTGCCCAAGTATAATATAGTATCTTTAATGTACCTATACATTATTCCATAGAAACAACTGCTTAAAAATTGTTATTAACCAACTATTCAAAATATTTCTATAATTAGTAGGTAAGCATTTTATGTATTTTTCGTCGTTTACTAAGCTATTTGAAGGTATTTTCATTTTAGTTTAAAATGAATACCAATTTTGAAGTTTTTGATTTTTATTTATTTTTTAAAAAGTTTGTATTACGAAAAATTCTAATAAAAAGCAATTCATTGGAAGCGTAATATACTACTTTATGTTTGTGCAAAGTTTTAACACTCTTTCTTTAGTAACAAAAAAGTTATCGATTTTTGGTCCGAAACAGACCTTAATTTTCCACAGTGGGACGGGGGGAGAGACGCAGAGACAGGGAGGTACGATTTAGCGTAAATATAAATACAGGGTTTTTATAATTAAAGTACCATTTTGACATGGCCAGAAAAAAAAACTACTGGACCAAAAGCTATAGTACTTGATAATATTATACAAGAGGGCATGGGAAGTTCATACCCACCAAAAAAAATTAGTTCAAAAGGTCACCACCAGCATAGAATGGCGCTCTATGCAATATTCGTATACGAAATTAGACACGAAGATACAGGTGTAACCTGCTTTCAGTAAATAGTGGAGGCCACATTCAACATGTAACTAATTTTAGTAACGATTAAAGACTTGTTAATCTGTGTCTTCGTGTCTAATTCCGTATACGAATATTGCATAGAGCGCCATTCCATGCTGGTGGTGACGTTTTGAACTAATTTTTTTTTTTGTGGTGGGTATGAACTTCCCATGTCCTCTTGTATAATATTACCAATTATTATAGCTTTTGGTCCGGTAGTTTTTTTTATGGCCATGTCAAAATGAAACTTTAATTATAAAGACCCTGTATTATATTTAGATAATAATTCGATAAACATGTTAAAAGATACCATTAGAATTCCTTTATATTTTATTCTGAGAAGTTTTCAAAGTTGTTATTGCGGTGAAAGGAATCGGGAGTGTCAGAAATGTCATGCAAAGCATTTTGGATATTTATTGTGTTATCTATTTTTCATTCTTCAAAAGTTTATTAATAAGCAAGATTGCGGTTAGAACAATAATTCATAATATTTTTTTCCTCAGAAACGTAATCTAATTTCGATCATTGGGGGATCCTAGTATTTCTAAACTGGGCCGAGAGAAAACCAGAAGAAGAATAAACAGATGAGGAGATCCAGATTTTGAAAAAAAAATAAAAACACAGAACTTCATAAATAACTAAAATCATAGGCAAAATCCTGGGATTGGATAAATAAAAAAGTGCTATGAAAGAGGCCTGCAACCACATTGCGTGAAGGATAATTTTTCTCTAATAACGCCTTGTAACAGAATAATTATTTATTTTTTTGTCATACCAGTGTTATTTCCTAATTGCTTTTGTGATCAGGACTTTGATAGATTTAGCGGCTTATTCGTGAAAGTTATACATACACGGTATAATAGTAAATCTCAAAACACGACTCTTTTAAATTTTAATATGCTAGCCATTTGGGCGAGAGCGCTGGAGCATAAGCTTTCCAGTTCTCGAATCCGTCTAGGTAAAGATATTTGCTTTTGTCCTCTAAAAATCCCTCGAAAGTAGCGTCTCCTTGTGATACCTTAGCTAAGAATCTTGTACGATAGTTCTATAATATCTATTTCAGACTGTTAAGGCTTGAGACGCATCAATATATTGATTCATAGGTTGTTGTTATTTTCTGTGTGTAAACGAGCAGGCTCAATCTCCCAAGTTTCACATTGAAAGTAGGGGAATTTCAAAATACGTATCACTGACTTGGTCATAAATGCAATGCCTGAGGGCAATAATGGCCATTTTCAATAAACAATATCAATGCCCATATATTAAAGTAATGTTCTGCCAATTTGCAGACTGAATGTCCAAAGAAAATTTAGTAAAGCAGTTATAAAATTAATTGTATAAAAAATTTAACAATTGAATCTGGTCTCCCCTATTATTATTGTTCAGAATAACAGACTGGATTTGTATAAAACAAAAATTTTAATTATAAACAATGTTCTGTAGAAAAAAGTTTTCATAAAAATAATTCAGTTATATCATTAGGAGTGTAAAAGAGGAATTTATTTTGAGTAAAATTTAATTAGAATATTTTGCAGACGAAGATCTGTTCAGTTAACATTATCATGAAAAAAATGATATAGAAGAGGAATAAATTAAAACATAGTGTAGCTGAATTAATATATTTGGAATTATTAAGAAAAGAGTTCACTTGACCTTTGTGTTAAATGGTGGTAAGAGAGTGAAATGCGTTTCTGCCATTGTCATGGTAGGGGAAATGGTCAAGTTTTTTTTTTGTTTTTTTTTTCCGAGCAGTTTTACCTTTAGTAATGTTTCTTCTTCTCTTTATTGTCCCTTTTTCCTCTTCAGTTTTTTTCCCCCCCCCCCCCCCCTTGGACTTACTCTTTTTTTTGTTCTCTTCGTCCTTTACTTTTACATCCACAGAGATTAGCATACTAAGAGTGCTACTGTAGTTTTCATTATTTACGGCGCAGCTGCGAATATTTTATGCGGCCTTTCCCGTCATCTTGTTCCGCGTCCAAACCGAGGGGACTCGGCGCTAACTGTCGTTGACGATCGGCCGCCTTGAAATTCCAATGCTTCGCGAGAGCCCTCCAATACCCCCTCACCAAAAATAAGAAAAAAAGATATAAAAAGTTCAAAAATATAAGGTTGGAGGGAGGCAGAAAGGATGTCTTCTTTTTCCCCAGAAAACAACAAATGGTTTTTCTAAATCAGTTTGAAAAGAACCATGAAGGGAAAGAAAGAGTGGAGAAGGAAGGAAAAAAAGATTCAATTGGAATACATTGACAAATGGGAGCTGAGACAAAAAGCGCTGAAATGTATTGCGATATAATGTTAGGGAGGGACCAAGGTGGTTGAAAGAAAAAGGCAATCGCAAAGGAAGGATCCACCCCACCCCTAAAAAAATCAACTTTTTGATAAAAACTGGATGCAATTTATTTTAATGTATCCAGAAGGAGTAGGCTTAGCGGATGTATACAAGGACCGGATCAATGAAACAAAGTTTGATTGATAACGGTGTTTCGCTTTTTTTTTCCCTGAAGACATTACGAAAATGAAGCAACGTTTTAACATACTATAAAAATTCTAAGGAAAACCGCATAGTTCTGAGTTACATGCCGCTCTAATTCGAATAGATTTAGGACAGATATTTATTGGTTAGATAAGTAAATTTAGGTTTTCATGCCCTTATTAAGGCTTTTGATTCTAGGAGCTTTTCGGTTTCTTTTCCCTTTTGAGGGAGTCTTCAATCCAAGCACTTGCATATTCAAATTTGGCAACAATTTTGTCTAAAAATAAAAGAGCTCTTAAAAAGAGAACTTATAAAGGAATGATTTTTTTGTAGTGGAGGTTATAAAAATAGAAATTAGGCTTAAAAAAGTCTCCTGAGCTTTGAAGGGGTTTTTTGAAAGAGTTGGAGGTGATGTCCACGAGGCGAACGTGACGTTGTTGGTATGCCAAAAGAGGAGAGGCCCTCTTCCAACCTCTTTGGACTCTTTTTATTTGTTAAGACCCCTTCATCAATGAAAAGTTCTCGAGATAGCTCGGTTTATGGCCACTCGGAAACAAGGCTCCAAATTCTTTCTCCAAAAATTTATCCCAAGGACGAAAAGAAGATGATTTGAAAACGCCTGAATCCCATAAATATTAATGAAGGGAAAAGGGAAGAGAAGGAAATAGCCCCGCTGTTAACATCCATGCATAAAGTAAAGGAGACCCCTAAACCTCGCCACCCCCGCCTTTTCCTCTTTTTTTTTTCCCAACCAAACCTTTTTCTTTTTTCTTTCTTACTTCATTCACTGCCTATTTTCTCTCCGAACACACATTGCCATTTTGTTATTTTCTAAGGGAAATGGGAAACGAACACTCTTTGAGCTCTTTTCAATACCAAAAGCCATGCAATGCGTTTTAAGGGAAAACAGTTGTCGCCCCCTCTTTTATTTCCATTGATGTATTTGTAAGCAGAAATATCCAATAAAACACTAAAGAAAACCTGCCTTCTTTCTTGCTTTCTTTAGCAGTGTCCTTTTCATAACCTTCAATACAAAAGAGGACGACTCCGATTTCTTTTTCGTATCAAAATTTTATGCCATTTCCCCTTCTGACTCAGATTCGTCGGGCTCACTGATGCATTTCGACTTCTTTCTTTTAATGAATGAAAATAGAATTTTATTCACTGCTTATGGATTTTATGGACGTACTAAGTTTCTTGATTTTCTCTAAATTCTGATTATTCTCAAAGTTTAACTTTAAATATGCCGTGTCAATTTTTATTCACAATTTTGCCTTCTTTGTTTATTTATTTATTATTTGGTTATACAGGGTGTTAATAAATGCTGAGCGCTACTTGGAGGATCATTTCCTAAAGACAAAATAAGACGAAAATGTTCTTGGAAGTTTTTTAATAGACTGCATATGTTTCAAGAAAAATGACTTTGAAATGTGATGACGTCAAGTTTTGTTCGCAACGCGTGGGCTAATAGTTCGATTCCTCTGCCATATCCACGAAATTTGGACGGCTTACAGGGAGGCCGACTTCATATCCGGCATTGCGGTCACTGAAAGGATCGAGTGCCTATTTCCGAAACTAATGGACATACATGATAGGTACTCCCCGTAAGCCGTCCAATTTTCGGCATAAAAGCAGAGTTATTAGCCCATATGTTACGACCGAAATTTGAGTCATCACAATTCTTTTTTCTCGAAACGTATGCCGTCTATTAAAAATACTTTCAAGAACATATTAGTCCTATTTTGTCCTTAGGAAACGTTCCTCCAAGTAGCACGCAACTCTTAATTTACACCCTGTATAAATATTTTAAAAACATTGCAATGCAGTCGTTGTTTTGTAGATGTGATATTTCAAAATAATTCAAAATTAAGAACAACGCAAATAAATTTATAGTTTTGAATAAGATCCAAAATTATTTCTTCTTTTTCCGTTTTATTAAAATTTTTTAGTGTATATTTATAAATTCGTGTAGGAATTGATAAGATATCATATACTGATTCGAATGAGCACTTGAGTTTACGTTAAGGTAGATCTTTAAAAATCGACTAAGCCTACAATTCTGCATTTGGGAGGCAAGTCTTTCTCAACTTCCGTTTATAGTAAGAAATGGTGATTTATAAGGGAAATGTTGCAGCTTTAACAAGCAAATATTTTCTCAGGTTAGTTTGGGAAAAACTCCTAAGAGCAGAACTATAGGTAGTCCGATTTTTTTGCTCGCCATTGTATATAATCGATATCTTAAATTCAGTTTATCTTGTTGTATTCTAATTTGTTTCTCGACGCAGTAATTTTCTTTTTCTTTTCAACTGCTTGGTTTAAACATTCAAATGTATGAAATCAACTTGACCCGTGCATATTTTTACCAAGTGACAACAGAAGCGTAGATAGTTACTAAGAAAAGAAGTTTGATTTTATATTGCTTTCTTAAGTTCTTGCCATATAAAGTATTTAGCTAATGCTTTCGAGATCGTGTCCACTTTATGACTATGTATTTAAATGACCTGATGTATTTTCGCAAACCGCAACGATATAAATTTTTACCTCTGTTAATAGTAAAGATGAATAACAACTGTGGACATTTATTTACAGTAAGGAGAGGAAAAATCCGCTTTCCACAATGATATTTAATTCACATTTTGGCAGCCAAACTGCTTTCGCCAGCATATGTTAATATCAAATTTCTGCAAATCAAAATAATACCTTAAATGACTGGAATTGTCTTATTGCTGTCCCCAATAGGATTTATAATTTCTAATATTCAATGTCGTAGGAATTGTGGTCATTTCCCAGTCAGCTTCTTAAGTATATCAAGACTTTCCGAACTAACTAAATTATGATGGTTGTGAATCCGTTATTAAATTCACTAATATTTGTGATCCGTTATTATCTTTAATTTGCATTATTATTTTATTTCATTCTTTTTTGTGCTGTGAAGTAATAAATAAATAAATAAATAAATAAATAAATATGCATTTTTTTCTAAAAAGAAGAAACCAATCTGAGTTATTGTCTAAGTTGGAAAGTTTAAAGATAAACTGAAGTTCTTTTCTTAAAAGACGAACGGAGTTAGGGGAAGGGACGGATTTTCTCTGGAAATTTATACCATTACTAAACAAATCTAACCATTTCCTTTGATCCATGGATTTCCTCTTCATCTAAACTTTATTTTCCGATGGTACGTGAGGGTACAGCACGTGGTAAGAAAATTTTGTGAAACCTATAAAAATAAAATGTGACAAAATAGTTCTGCGATGATCGTTCTTCGTAAGTCCCCCCTTTTTGGTAAGAGTTCCTCCTTTTTCTTTTTTTGGCGAAGGGAAAGAAGGAGCTTTAGAGAAGAAGACGAAGAAGGTGGGAGTAAGGAGAAAGTGAAGTTGGTGGCACCACCGGAGTTGAGCGCCTTTTATAGCACCGAGGGAACTTTATGGAATGTCGGGTCATCTTGAGGGGGATCGGCGTTAAAAGGGTCTCCGAATGGAAGGTGTCGCCACGGTTAATTCCCATTGTTATAAATGAGGAGATAGCTTTGTTTCCAGAAATCGTGACATCTTTGCACTGGGTTGAAGACTTCGCCTCCCGAATCACCATCAGACGACGACGAAGTTGGGAAGAGCGCCAAGGGAGACCCTTCTACCAACCGTAAATATCTCGAGCAGAGATAAAAGACAAGGAGACGACGGACCCACAGGACGAGAAAAGCGAACAAAGTGGCTTCGTGACATCGTTCCCCTGTTATATTAATGCCGTTATTTTCCCCTTCCAAGCAAGATTTTTATCTTTCTTCTCTAATTCTTTGCCTATTATGAGCCTCGAATCTGTGAATTGACAAACTTTTTACCTAAAGCTGGTTAAAAATTACTCTAATAGTAGGAGATTCCTTCCGAAGAAACAAGATCGCTTGCCAGAATTACGCTCATTATTATAGACGAAATAAGACCGCTATTGCTTCTTCGAAAATTAATCTTAGGCTGGTGTTCCAATAACATTTACTTATTCGTATTTCCTACATCTTCAACCATCATATTGCTTAACTGTGTAGTTATATATGCCATATGTCTAAACCAGCCATTCTCCTAAAACGCTTCCAGCTGTATAATACAACTTTGAAAGGCACTTATAAATCAGACACAACTAATTTTTTAATTTTTTAACAAATCATATCTACATTTTCAAATGTTTATTATCCGTTAAAAAATCATTAATAATTGAAAAGGTGTAGTGAACCAGATTGACTGACCAATAAACGTTTTTTAAAAAAAAATTCGTGTAAATAACACAAGATCTTTCCTCGTTATGAGCCAACGAATTGAGAGCTAAATATTGTTTATTTATTTTTCTCCGTATACATTTTGGTGCTTTAGCGCTTCCATATTTACGGAAAGAGAGAAAGAGAGAGAGAGAGAGAGAGAGAGAGAGAGAGAGCGCAACAAGATGGCTGTTAGCAGAATTCCTTTTTTCATTCAAACGCAATATTTTAACATTGCGTCATTTTTTGTAGGTCATATAATTCTTTCGAGCTTTTAATACATAAAAAGAAAGAACAACAAGGGACTCCCCTTCCCTTACGTACTGCCTCATTTTACATTCTTACAAAAAAAAACTTTGTTTGCTTCACGAATTAAGTTTATGATAAACTGAGGGTCTGGCAGTTGCTTTTAAAGAAAGCCAGATATTACGTTGAAATTGCGGATACTTCATAAGCTGTTCTGAGGGATAGTTTAAGGAATTTTAATAATTTACACAATAACATTTAATAAAATGGACATATAATTTGCTTTATTTCCTTAGATAAATCAATAGAATGATCCCCTTAATAAGACCAAAGAGAACGAGCAATGACTCCACTGAAATGTGACTGCAAAACGAGACTCCAGTGAAAATTGAAAATGATTCTTCATGTTTCTGAACTTTTATCAAGTTTTATATATTGCAATGTTTTTTAAAGATATATGATTTTTAATTCCTTGTGAGATTTTAAACAAATTATGAAAATGAAAATGGTCTTCGTCTGATAAAAAGAGAAATGATATAAATATAGCTACGTATTTAATGCGAAAATATAATTTGAACATCTGAAATAAATTATCTGCTCTCTCATCAAGATAATGGCTTGTTCTTAGGGCGAAAGAAAGAGGAAAGCAAAGGCATAACGAATGATCCCCTGGCACCAATTTATCTCGTTAAGCGGAGATCCGACCGCACTTCGAAATTCGAATTTAATATTTTTAAGCATTAATAAATCAATATCAATATGCTGATTTCATAATTTTATATTAGATAACATGACACATTTACAGTTTAAAAATCCTTATAACGTCTTAACAATTTCATTTTTTATTTCATGACTAAGATTGTCCGTGAAATATTTTTAATCGCTCAGTTTACCCCAGTAAACGTTATTTCTATTCTATACATCATCTTAAGCTATTTCTTACAAGATTATATGAAATAAACTTGGACGTCTTGTGTTATTTAACTTTGAAAGCTGTTATTGCGAACCAATTACTAAGTCTTAATCTACTTTTAATGTTTATAGAGCCACGTCAAGATTATTTTATACAGTTTGCTGGTCAAGAGATAACTTTACTAATATTTTTTAAATTTTAAAGATTTTAATATTTAATTATTCTCTAAATGTGTATTATTTTTCGGGAGATAATATAATATATAATATTAGAAATGAAAAAATAAATACAATACTAATTAAAAATTAACAAAATAATTAATAACATCGTTTTTATTAATTATTTTGTTAATTTTTAATTAGTATTGTATTTATTTTTTCATTTCTAATATTATATATTATATTATCTATTGTATTCCAGGGTTTCTGTGTCTCGTTCTTTTCTCTTTTAAATATTATCCATTGTATTATTTTTCCAAATGGTTTATAAAGAATGTGTATTATTTATATGGATCGTTTTTGCTTAACTTAATTTAATCTTATTCGCTGATCAATTTTGTATATACAATTGAGTGGCTGTTAATTAAATATGTGAATTAAACGTTTTGACATATTAATGTATTTGTGTTCGGCTTAAAAAGTGCATCTGAGAAGGCAGGATCCTCTAGGCCAGCTGGGGTTCCACCAAAAAATTTTATTTTCTAAAAGAAATATTTCCACACGCCTAATTAAAGTTTAAAGCTAAAATTAAAATTAACCCATAATATCATTAAGTTTTTTATTTATTATAAATTAATGAGGGTTCCAAAAATATGTCACAAGTCTGGAAGGGTTCCTCGTTAAAATAAAGTTGGGAACCGCTGCTTTAAGCAAAAGAATGGTAACTTGAGTTAAAATTCCCAGATTTGCAGCTTTTCTGCTCATTCGACACTAAATACGTAAATAAAAGTAAAATATTATGAGAGCTAAAAGAAATTTACACATGCTTATAATTTTCTGAGTGTCTCAATCTTTTTTCCTTTGAGGTCCTCGGCTTTGATCCAAGAATAGTTTCTGAGAATCTTAAGTCTTCTTTGAATCACTAGTAACACATGAAATGGAGAAAAGTACTCCGATAGGTCACATCCTTGTTCTCTGGATAGACTTTGTAGGGTATTTGAATATTAAAAAGTGGGTGAAACTACATAAAGTAAGAGACTCAAAATAAGATACGAGTGTTGTTAGAAAAAAAATGATAATTTATTTAGCGAAAATTACTCGGTAACACTGAAAAGAGAGAGAGGAGAGAAATCAGCTGATATGCTTGAGAGAGATTGAGCGGTAAAATGGGGATCGGAAAAAGGGGACAGGGAGGGAATTCATATTCATTACTTAATATATACAATACATACAAGGCCTACTGAAGCCGAAAGTACATCAAAAAGGAGTTTAAAGTCTCTGTTTCAACAAAGAAGAAGAAAATATAGAACAAATCATTGAATGGAGTGAAAGAAAGACGATAAAACATCCAGTCCGGATTGTCGTTGGCTTTTTTTTTTAAATTTATTTTCCTAGCTGATCGTTGACCCAAGATCTGATCCATCACTCGACGAAATAAAGAAGACGTTGAGTTAATCTTGTTGAGTATTAACATGATTAGTTAGTTAAAGAGAATGGAAATGCCTGCTGACGTAACTGTTCAAGACAAAACCGGAAAATGTGAGGAGACAAAACCGGAGTAGTTTTTACTCGGACACACTTATCTGAACACGTGTCTAATTTAGCTGCCGACCAGGGCTCCGATAGACATGAAACGAAAGAATCCACGGGAGGATCAGTATCAGGTGGTGTATTTATGTATTATTTTTTTTTCAGTTTAATTTTTATTTTGTACAAAATTCCATGCGACTGTAAAAGATGACGCAAGACTTCTACAAAGTGCGACTCCCGGTTTCAATGCGTAGTCTCTTGGAGGAGTTTTTATTTGTATTATTTTCTTTTAAAGATGGTTTCTTCCATTTTTTTTAAAACATATTTCTTTTTTATATGTCGACAGCTAAAGTTAGAACAAATTCGATTTGAACGAAATAAATTTGTACATTAAATGAAAGGTGCAAACGTGGTTATGGTAGAGTTAGGCCTAGCAACTTTTATCTTAGGTTAGATACTATTACAGAAATTTTACAATGCGATCTGGAACCTATTCTGGTTTGGACTTGTGGATGGGTTATTGAAACCGGAAGTCGTCATTATTATTATTAAGATTCTTATTAGTAGTATTACAACTATTGTCATTCTTACAGTCTCTAACTTTACATTGTAATAAAAATAGCGAAAATGTAACGATGTTTAAAAGGACAAGCAATCAAACTTTTCTCAAAATACTCTAGCATTATGAAGCCATAGTATTTTATTATTTATTTAGGTTTTTTTTCTCTATGGAATAGAAAACTAGACCATAAACGGACTAAACTGTATAGAGAGATGAGAAATTTGTTACGAGCGTAGCAGCAGGCAGTTTTGTCAGGGTTTGTTTTTTTTTATTTTATTTTTTTTAGGAAGGAATAGGGATTAGATTTGGGAGGGAACTTTTTTTTTTTTAAAGGAAGGATATATTTTTATTTATTTATTTTTTAAATAAGTTGAGCAGTGGGACCTAGCTCGAGCTTCAAAGAATTGAAGATCATCGTTAAGAAGACTGTATCTAAACTTGTGAACAATACAATGAGAGACACGCACAGATTTATCCTATCATACACGTGTTTAGATGTCTTAAGAAATAGATAAAAAGGATGAAAAACATTCTCTTGAAAAGGTTTGTTAACATAGCAAGAATATTTTACAATAGTATGAAGTTTGGGCTCGTAGAATGATATAGGCCTCAGTTTTGGCCTGAAAAGTTTAATATTTTTTTTTTTTTTTTTTTACTTTTTATTTGTTTTTTTATTTAGTGTGTGTGTGTACAAATCTTCAGTTACAATAAGTCTTTTCACTAAATTTCGCCTGTTTGCTTTTCACAAGTCCTCTGTTCTCTGACGGACTTGCGCTCAACCAATAAATCCAAATAAAACTTTTGAAAATAGTTTCCTTGCATTTTCTCTTTCTTCATTCAAAAGAAATAGACAGAAGAGTGTTTACAAATTCCTCAGGTGGCGACTGAGCAATTTACACGATGGAAAAAATGTTCGTGCGCATCGACAGAATGACTCTTCTTCTTCGTTTGACATCGGGTTGTAAAACGGGGGAACAGACCAGTTGTTGTAAAGACTAACAACGAAATGACATCAAATAAAAGAGAAGGAAAAGAATGTGTGTTTCGGGATAAAATAAATAAAAGGAATTGAAAGGAAAGCAGCTGATGAAAGTGGAATGAGCCTGACCCTTCCTTCAGATACTTCGTACCGAAGAAAGTCGGAAGAAGTTGCTCGGGCCTGACTTCCGGTTGCGAGGCTCATACTTTCCGGCCGAAATCCGATAACTGGGAATCGATGGGGACGCGGCTGTCGTAGAGCGACGGCGCCTGACAAATGATGGCGATCGTCCCCACCAGACACGTCGCCCCGAAGATCCACAGGAACATTCGGTCCAGCACCATCGCCACGTACTTCCAGTCCTCGACAATCTAATCAAACAGAAACAAACAAAAAGGAACATACTCATTAACTAAATGATGACGACAAACACGTACATTAAAAAAAAATAATTAAACCAATTTATATGAATGCTTAAACAAGAATAGGTACGCTTATTAAATTTAAAATTATTATATTAAAATACAAGAAAAAATGAATACTGAATGTATGGGTAAGGAACAAATACGAGCATAATTTCCATTCTTAGTGGTTAATAAAATGAAACTATTTCTATATCATTCGATTACAGTATTCATGTAAAACTTATTTTTTTAGAAATGATACTAAAGGGTAGAGAAAGTTAATAACCAATATATATCTAACTAGACATCCGAATTATGATCGCACTTAGGACCTAGGCCTTATAGCCACTTCTCTAATACGTCTGATCACGGGCTCGAATCCTGCCATGGGCATGCATATTTTTTTTTTGTGCAGGATTGCGTTAATATAATATACCAACCAAGGCCCCATACTGACTTCGCTAGTGTTTCCAATTGGTCATACTCGCATTTTCAAAGTAACCTTTTTTTTTCTCTCAAACTTTTTCTGCTTTTCATGACTATTTGTTAATACGACTTATTCCTCTGCAGAAGAGTGGAGCCAATGTATTAACTGCATTTTCACTGAATTGTCGGAACCGAGCTTAGTTGTAAATAGAAGTTTATCTGCATTTCAGTACCGCATATTTAGGAATATAGAAGATTAAAAATGCTTTAATACAAGTGGGTTCATTAAGGGAGACAGGAATTTTTTAAACTTGTTAAGATTTTCTAAATTATTTTTACCAATAAAAGATTGAAACTGTAGATATAGTACCAAGGAACGAGAAGGCACAAAATCTCTTGCCCACATGTAATCTTCGGACATATAATCACTAGGTGGACAAGAGATTTTGTGTCTTCTCCTTTCATGATATATTTACCAGTTTATTAAAATACGGTATTTTAAGGCATTTTTTAATAATTTTATGTATTTTTCAAAAGGAATCAAATTGTTCTTTAAATCTAGGAGGAGGTACCTATTTGTAATAGTGCCGAATATTAAGGACAATGGGAAGCAAAAAAATGAATTTGCTCCCGATGATAGAGCTTCTCGTTGAGGTCCTTGGAGAGAATAATTTTGATTCACTTGTTCCTCTAACGTTTTCGAGTGCATTTTCATTCATCTTCAGGAGGATGGCAATAGCAAATGGAGTGTGATACCAAACAAAAACAGAAAAAATTAAACTTGAAGAACTGGATTTTTATACGTCAGGATTTCTTACTCATGGACTAATGAACTTTATCAAAATTATTAGTGATAGTCGACATGTGCTGCTGTCTTTTTGAAAATGGTAGAATTTTTGTGAACATGATGTTCCAATGTAAAATCCAGTGATTTTTTAAGAATATTATGTCTTTGCCCACATTTTTGGAAATTATGTAGATCAAAGATTAAATTTTCGGGTGGGTTGTTTACATTACAGGGATGGGGTAGGGAGCTTTTTAATTGTACTATTATTTTTTAAGTTTTCTTTTGCTATTGGGATTCGAATTTTGTAAGATTCGACTATGGAGTACTCATTAAATTAAATTGTCTTTGTAAATAATATATTCCTGGGAACTTTTTAAAGTTACCTCGTATATTACACGACCTATTCATTTTGAGAAAAGAGAAGGGTAATTTCTATGCGGCTAAATAGTCATGAATAATTGTAAATTATGCCCGAATTTCAATTTTTAATATCTTATAATTAACAAAAGGAAAACCATGTATAAATATTTAAATGAAAACAGTATTTACATTGAGGTCTCTGTCTTCGTCCCTCATGTGTTGGGCTATGAATTGCACCCCTTCAATGGCACGTTGCACTTCGGGTGAATATTTTCCCTGTCGTGAAGTGGAACCGGGATCCGATCCGTGACCGAGCATGTTGTCGTGGCCGATGCCCATCTTGTAAGTTCCGTCGAAGCTCGAATCCCGACTCCCCCGCTTGAGATTGGGAAACCCGTCTCGAAATTCTCCACCTCCGTTGCAGCCGTTCCGTTTCTGCATACCGTTTTCGTCGTAGTCGTCGCGAGGTCCATAACGCGGCCGGCGCATAAACAAGAGTCTCGGCAGAGTGTGGATGAAGACGCGCCGCACCAAAGGCGACATTTTGTGCGTGGCAGGCGAACGAAAGTGCACATTGAGTACCCCTACGGTTACGAGGATAGAAAAACTCACGAGCATCATGGTGAACATGAGGTATTTGCCTAGCAAGGGCACGGCGAGCGAGGTCGGCGGAATGATCTCGGCGAGCAGCAGGAAGAAGACAGTGAGCGAGAGGAGGATGGAGATGACCAGTGACACTTTCTCACCGCTGTCCGAGGGCAAGTAAAAGACGAGCACGGTGAGAAAGGACAGACCGACGCACGGAATGATCAGGTTGACCGTGTAGAACAGGGTTTTGCGACGCATTGTGATGTTGAACGTGATGTCCGGGTACGTCTGGTCCGGATAGTCTTCGTCGGTCTCCTCATTGCGCTGAGCTGGAACTGCCAAAATATCCCATTCGACGCTCAGATAATACTCCTTCAAATTTATGCCCATCTGAACAATGCTATCGCCGGGGGTTTGGTTAATGTGTTGTAGATCGACCTATTGAAGAAAGAAAAACAAAAGAAACAATAACAAAACAATTAAATAGCGCCTTAAATATGAGGATAAAAAAAGAAAAATTTCAATAAAATGATAATGATAAAACCTATAAAACACATTATATTACGACGTGTTCAAAAGAACTCCTTAAAAATAAGCTTCTAACTGAGATGAAAGAGACCATTAAGTAGTTTGTTCCTTAAAATATGTAAAATTCCAGTTTAAATATTAATAGCTGCATTAACCAATTACAGACTGTATATTTTGGTTTAAAATATCTTAAGTTTAAGAGAAGAAGACTTACCTAAAGCACAAGAACGCTCTTTCACAATAATACGAGAGCTTTTAGATGTGTAATTTTTTTGGGTTATTTGCACATCTAAAAGCGCAAATATATATCCAAACCAAATAATCTACACATTTTACCTATTTTTCAATGTAAGTACCTAGGCATCGTAGCACGAACTTCATAATAGCATCTGCGTAGAAGTGCGTTTTCTGTTTGTAAAGTCACTTGCGGATGGCCAATTCCTCGTCAAAATGAAACTGCTGCCTGATCATGAACCTCTTCGTGGAATCAAACATATGAAACTAACTGTACGGTGAATGCTGAAAATGAAAACGAACAACACCTCGCTGCTTTTCGACAGTGGACGAAGGCAGCACACAGGCCATTTTTGTTTTTCAGTTCACAATTTTGCTCCAAAGGTGACAGCGACGCCGAGCTTGCTTTTCGGTGGCATGATATTCAAACGATGTTTTAGCCAAATCTCAACCTCTTTGGATAAGTACTCGCGGCAGAACAAATAATTGTGCAATGCCTTCATATTTATTGAAAATACACGATGTACATTTCAACAGCACACTGTCATCGTCAGTCACATGCTGTTCAGGAAATATTATTGTTGAAGAGCTTTCTTCTCGTGTTATTTTATGGGTCTTCTTAACTATGAAAATAATTATTGATTGGTGATTCCACCAACATGCAGTAGATCTCATGTGAAAGCCACTTGTTTCATTAGCAATTCTTTCCTTTGTATAAATAAACAATTTCTATAATCCTTATAAGCAACGGCAAAAAGGTTTCTCATTCACCTGGCGTAATGGTGTTTTAAACTATCTGTAATTTCTTTTGGTAGAAGGCACTTATGCAAAAGTGATTCGATTTTAATTTTGAATCGTCGAACTTCTCTATGATTTTCAGTGGCATATTAATTTATTTTCTGGCTGTAAGGTTTTACTTAGATTGATATTGTTGAATCAATAAAATTGTGTAGTTCGAATAGTATTCCGCTTCCGAAAGGCAAAGAAGAGAGAAATCGCGGTTAAGTTTTCCATAAATGTTATCAGTCTCTTTAGGTTTACAATTGCGTCGTATATATAACTGACAGAATTTAAGGAAGTGGAGATGTTTTAGAATGCATTAAAAGATAGAATTCGTTGTTTGAAGGAGTGAATATCGATCGATACTTTATAAAAAAATATTAACGGAGAATTTGTTTTCTACCCTAACTAAGCCCTAAAACATAAATGAATAAATGTGTACTAGAATGTGATTTATAGAGAATTTACCTGGTGGCCGTCATAAGTCCATGAGCCAAATCGCATCACGCAAGATTGTTCGTCAAAGGGGAAAAATTCGACGTCCATTTCACAGGAGCTCTTGTAGATGGCCGGAGGTTTCCAGACTACTTTGCCGTTGTGATAGAGCGTCGCCATTGTCATCAGGGTGACTTCGTAATTACCATCGGCACTGTCAAACATCAGATACATTCACATAACATTTTACATAAAAATAATTGCAATAAAAGATTAGTAATAATTTTTTGACTTAGTCCATTTAATTTAACTGCTATTCTGGTGCATTTTTATTCTTTTTATTTTTATTTTTCATCGGAATGCACTAGATGTAATATTAATAATAATAATAATAATAATAATAATAATAATAATAATAATATTAATTTTCGTAAATCTTTGACCTATATGGACGTTTTTATCTGGTCGCCGCCAGTATACACGAATAAACATTAGCAGACGACAACAGGGATATACGTTATTAGAAGAAAAATAGGAGGAGATATCAGAAACTAACGCCATTTATTTTTTTCAAACGAAATTACAAAACATACAGGTAAAAAATAAGTGCAGCTGAAACTACACGTATTTATCTACTTTTCCACATTGGAATCTTGACAATTTAGGCATTACTCCCAACGCTGCACCAGTTTCAGTATATCCCGCTCATAGAACTCCAGTAAATGCAGCCAATGGCGCACGACAGATTTTAGTTCCTCGTCAGTGTCAAACCTCTGACCACCCAAAAATCTATTCATGGGATCAAAGAGGAGGTAGGCCGAATGTGATGCTTTTCTCTGATTTTGTTGTTAATGTCCTCGATAATGACTGGTGTTGTCGCTTATGCAGGCCGCCCAGAACGCTGTTTATCGGCAACGCTAACTCTTTCTTCCAGAAACATTTTACACCATTTGCACATAATGGAATATAGAAGGTTGAGTACGCTACAACTAAACGATTTACATATGCAAATTCTCCAGCCACATGGTTGACAGGCTACGCGGTCGTGAGGAGTTATAAAGGAGACATCGCTCACATCATTCTTAACCGTTGTACAAACGCTAGCTGCGAGAATGCCTCCAAAAACCGATAGATATTGGGAAGGATATATTCATGCACTTTCCGACGCGAAATGGTCCTATTCCATGATTATAAAACAATGCAAAGCTAGGGGGCTCACTATTTTGAAGGCAGGAATCTGTAACATACTAAATAAAAACAGAAAAACCGCAACGTTGGACGAACCTGCACCCTCGAGACCCACTCCAAGCAGAACACCGGAGATTGTAGCCAAAGTCAGGCGTCTCATCTCTGCAGAAAATTCCAAAATTCAAAGGGCTTTCGCAAATAAGGTACGGGTATCACAGTCAATGGATACGCAATATATCCCACAAAAATCTCCAACTGGTTAAGCGTCCGAAACCTGGTATGGGTGCATCAGGATAAAGCTGCGAGTCATACGTCCAAGTCAACGGTCGCCCATTTGCGAACACTGGAACAGGAGACGGGGCATACATTCAATTCCATTTGAAGACATACCCGTGAAATCTCCAAATGCATCCACCATGGATTATTGCGGCTTTGGGTTGCTGAAACGCGCCCTTGGAAGTAGACGACCCCGTACATTGGACAGTCAATGGAAAGCCTATGAAGAGGGGTGGGTACAGATCGACCTAAATTCTCTGCCGCGAAGTTTTATTGAATGGAAAATGCAATGCAGATCCATAGTTCGACACCGTGGGCACCAGATAGAACATCACCAAACATGGCGACGGGGTTTCTCATAGACTTATGAGTCTTGCAAATCGTTTAATTGTAACGTACTCAACCCTCTGTAATCCAGACAGTCGATACCGTAAACTTCTACCATTTCTTCATGAATTTCAGCGTGTTTCTTACCTTCTGCAAAAAGAAACCTTTTAACAGCTCGCTGCTCTTCTACAGTAGATAATGTGACAGCAGCGGCCGTTTGTAAAACGACTGGTAGCATGTAGTACAGTGCGCAGGAATAATTCTTGTTATGCAATGTCTGTGCATGTACTCAGCCTTCTTTTTGGCTATGTTAACTTTTACATAGCGATTATATATATTTCCTCCGTTAATAATGAATGGCCTTATTTTTAAGTAATTAGATATCCTCTCGTATATTCCAAAAATTTTAACAATTAGAGAAAGAAAAAAATTAGATTCCAAAAATTTTAAATACAACTTTAAGATCTGACTACTATAATTTTATTGATTTGAAAGATCATGTATAAATTATGAGATCTGAGAAAAATTTGTTTTGTATTAGAGAATTTTCTTTATTCTTACATTTGATGATATAATAAAAATCGTAAAATCTTTGATAAGTACTGCTTTTTGACATAGAATACGTCTTACGTTTCGATATTGGGATGCCACGCTTAAATCGTGATGTCACGAAAAGTGTTGATCACGAAAACCTTAATAACGTCAAAACTATTAATGATAGAAACTATTAATGATAGAAAAATGAATTATATTGCATTCGATAGTATAAAAAACAAAGCATGCTTTAGACTTTGACCGACTTCATGCTGACGACATCGGCTGATGCAATCGAAGTACAAAGTTGAGTCAGAAAATCTGCTCTCTGGTGGAGATTAATTTAGTCTAGCTCCGGCTTCCTTTGTGATAGCACGACATTTTAGGTGTCATTTGTTTTATCTTTTTGCGTTTTATAAAATAGCTTAAAATTAAACCTCAGTAATTAATAGTATCTAAGATATCGGCCTTCGAATTGTGGAAATTTTGCAAAAACTACAGAATTTCCAAGTTTATGCATAATAAACGCCAGAAAAATTATGGAAAACGTCACACTTTAACAGATCAAGAGATGAGGAATCCATGAAGACCCAGATGTCCGATGTTGAACGTCTATGGGCTCAGCAGGAACGACTGAAAGTTGAGTCGTGGCGCCGCCAAAGTGAACTATAGCCCGATACGAATGCGCTAATAACTTCCACCGCTCAGTTCGACGCAAATAACATATCTGACGATATTAACGTTTCAACATCGAGTAATAAAATTCAACCCATGGAGGTCTGTAATGAGCCGTAACCCAGGTCTTTGTATCTTTTGTTTAATTTTGTAGAATAAAACTCGGCATTTCAATATAAGGCAGTATAAAGGCTTCTGGAAATGCAAAATCATTTTATATGTATAATTAGAATGAAAATAAATAAATAAATAAATAAATAAATAAATAAATAAATAAATAATTGAATTGAATCTAACTAAATTGAACTGAATTGAACTTTAGGAGAAGACAGAATTACAAACAAAATTTACAATCAAAATTTTTAGTAACAAACTAGTCAGAAAAAAACATTAAAATCCTTATAATGATATTATCTAGATCATCATTTTATTATATAAAGATGGTATTATTCCTGCATGTAAAATTATAATTGATGTTTTCTTTAGCCATTAGGTCCGGAGCGGTAATTCTGCTTGAGTAAGTTTAATTATAAACTTAATGTAATCAATGTATAATAATTGCTTAGGGTAAAACAGATTTGTGATCACGTGAATCTGGAAGTGAGAATAAACATTAAAATTCTTTAAAAAAAAGTATATTAAATAAATACAAATAAAATTTCAAATATACCCCCTTTAATAGATCCAACTTTGATCTTGGGGCCATGACCCCATATAATTATTCCATATCGTAAAATTGGCTAAACTAGGAAAGAGAATAGATAAACAAATATCTTATAATCTTTGAAGAACCTCATTAATCTACCAATCAATTCGATTCTTCTAATAGCCTCCTTTTTAATTTTGCTAACAGTGGTCAAAAATTGAGTGGAACATCAAAAACAATACCCAGGTCTTTTCTTTATTAATTTTAATCGCGGACTTTAGTCTAATAATCAAATAACATACTGTTAATTTTACGAATAAAAGAAACTTGTTTCTTCTTGGTTTCATTACATTTAAAGTTTTTAATTATTCTGAATTGATAGATTCAAAAATCCTTGTGTCATCTGCAGAGAGTTGGCATCCTTTGGGAATAAACTCAAAAATAGAATTTTGCCTATGGTGCGGGACTTTTCAGAAATTTATGAATTCATGAAGAAATGGACAAAATAGATTAGTTTAGGATTGTTAACATTAATTATAATCCAGTGCGGCTATCAATCGTTAAGAAAAAACACCGGAGTTCATGTATACATTGTGGTGACAATATTGTATTCCATATTGCATTCGGTACGACTCGCTTTTCTGCAATATTTTTGTCCTTAAGTAGAAAAATACGACTTAGAGTACTTGCTAGTTCTAATAATCAAGCATTAATATCGGTTATCTCATAGTGGTTAGAAGTTTATTATTTCGTAGAATTCGTTTTTCTCTGCATTGATGTGTTCACGTGTTTAAGGTTGGATTGGTTTAGAAAACTGCCACTGACTCAACAGATTTCGATGATTGTAATAAAGAAACTTGGCTATTCATACTAAAGCTAATCCTAAATTTATAGAGACTTGAACCACCTTTGAATAATAAAATGACTTTTAACGATACTTAGTAATTAATTCTTTTTATTTCCCTCTATATCAGCTCCAAGTTGAGTCCGATGTGAAGCTGGCGATTTTAGTGGCTGCTCGCTTTTCATTTGATAAAAGCAAACTTTTTAAGCTATCAATATGATTTCATGGCCGAGTATAAAATTTTCGAACGTATCAGCAATGTCATAGTTTTGCTAAATGCGTTTGCTCTTCTTCTCCAGAGGCAAATCTTAAGGTGGTTGTCTCCCTCACTAATTCTCTTTTAGTGCAAGGTTGGAGGCCCCGCAAGAATTATTAAATAGATACAAGTGAAAGCTTTCTATGGAATTTTTCCTGCTTTTCCCATCGCCTTACGGATTACATAACAATAGAAATAGAATGTAGCGAAGGCAGTTTGAGCGTGGAGCGCCGGTGATTATTGGTTATAGTGTCTACGATTACCTCCCCGTAGAATAGCTCATTACGTTTACGAGCATCATTCATTGTGGCTTAATAACTTTTAAAGCCTTCTTGTCTCCTCCTCCCACCGCATTTCGCAACCAGAGTCTCCGGGATGATAATGAAAAGTCGGACAATGAACGAAGGATTAGCCGACAGAATTAAAAGCATTGGGCGCTCCGACGAAGGTTTGTCCGTTCCATTTTATTCACTGAACCGGGATTAGTTTCTTTGCGACTTTCTATCCTGTCAGCCCCGTTTTAATTACAGGATGTGACGTCGTAGGGATACTTGTTAATTAAGGCAGTACAAGGGTTGGAAATCATTTGGAAAATCAATAGAAAATAAACTCGAAGAGGACGGATTGGTGAGGTGAAACGGAAGCATTCTATTTCAATGGGAGAAGCTTATTAGTTATTGTCTCCAATTGGCAAAAACTGAATTGCCTTCCGATAATCCATTGTATTCAAGATTGACCGGGACAAAAGCCTTTTCAAATGCTTTTGGCGAAAACTTTATTAAAATTTCTAGGAAATGCATTTCTATGGGAATGTCATTATTAATGCAGAACATGGCATTTTTATTTTTTAGAATTCAATAATGTTACAGATATGTGATATGAATATATGGTCCGTAGAATCAAACCGCTGTTAGGCGGTGTATAACAGTTCAGTTCATTATCAGTTCAAAACGGGAGCTGCTGTGATGAAACCCATACGGCGTGGGGGCAGAGAAGGGAATGAATGAGAGCATTCCTGACTCTTGCAGCACTTCCTTATATAAGAGGCGATACAGAGGGTGTTGACCCTTGACAGTTGACCCCTCCTTTGTCTCCTTACAACGATGACCTATGTCCGGGTGGGCGGTGAAGTCAGTCGTCGTGTTGTCTGTCGTCATGAGCGCGCATATTCCAACAAATCCCCTCCTTTGGGCGCACATGACGATTGTTGGATCCTTTCTTGTCTTTTAGTAAACACATGTTTAGCCTTTGGCGGCATCGGTCGGTGGCGGATTCTCCAAGATGCTTTGTTAGGATGTCTGCCTCTATATCCTTGGAACCGTCGTGGGTTATGTTAATGTTCCCCTTTTTCAACTCTCGTCCTTAACAAAGTAGTATTTCCGATTGATGTGTTTCGTTCTGCTATGTGGGGTAGTTCCTTAAATCCACTGTATAGCTACTTGACTGTCAGTTCTCAATTGTAGTGGTCTTGAGCAATAATTGTCGAGCTGTAGTTCAGTGAGTAGGCTATTTACCCGCATCAGTTCTCGCGTACCTTCACATATTGCAATAAGCTCTGATTCACAAGTTGAAAGAGCAACCAAATCTTGTTTTCTGCTCTTCCACCCAATAAGTGAAGTTCCGATTTTTATCGCATAGCCAGAGAACGATTTCGCATTTTGTGTTGTGCACCAACTGGCATCGGTGCATATATTCAATTTCCCTTCCGTGTTCTCGTACAGTAGCCCCAATTTAGCCGTGCCTTTTCGGTAACGATACACTCGTTTAAGGGCTTTTATGTGTATCATTATAGGATCACTGTTGTAGCGTGATAATAAACTTACACTGAATTCAATGTTCGGTCTAGTGGATACAGCCATATGCATTAGGCATCCCAGCATCTCCATATAATTTTCTTTTGACACTCTCGGTGATTCTTCAAACATGTCGAGGCGTTGGTTGACATCGCCTGGAGTCTTTGTAGGATTGCAACTCTGCATGCTGAAACGTTCAAGGATTTTTGCAACATAGGACTATTGGTGGAGATGTACTTTATTGCCCGATCTATTAACCTGTATCCCCAAAAATAAATCATTTTTGGACTCCCCTTTATTTCAAAATTCTTTTCTAGTTTTGTTATCCACTTTACTATTGTCTCCGGTTTGCCAACGACGCATATGTCATCAACGTACACCCCCAAATATAATTTCTCTTTTTCGTTACTCATGTAAACGCAAGGATCGCTCTGTAATTGAATAAGGCCTAATTGTGTTAACGCCTCTGTCAATTTCTGATACCAACATCTACCTGATTGCGGTAATCCGTAAATCCCCTTTTTAAGTTTACATATTAAGTTTCCCCTTTGCTCAAAACCTTCGGGTTGTGTCATATATACTATTTCCTCTAATTCCCCGTGCAGGTAAACTGTTTTGACGTCATAAAATTGTATTTCGAATTCCCCTTTCACTGCTGTTGCTAAAAGCGTTCTAAATGACTCTAATTTCATAACTGGGGCAAAACTTTCTTGGTAGTCTATCCCCTGTCTTTGATTACACCCCATGGCTACTAGTCGTGCTTTTCTTCTATCCACCGTCCCATCTGGATTTTCTTTCACTGTGAAGACCCATTTTGATTTTATAATCTTCGCGCCTCTTGGTAATTCTACTAAATCCCACACCTGGTGAAGTTTTAGTGACTCTATTTCTTCAGCCATTGCTTTGTGCCACTCCTCTCTAAATGGCGAATTTTCTACATTTTTGTAATTTATCGGTTGGTCGATTGTTATGTGTGCTTGCTCTCTTTCTATTAATCTCTGAGAGCGTCTCACATTTAAATTTCGCAACCTTTCCTCATCTTCCATTACCCTTATTCTATGCCTAGCAGCTATTAACTGATTATCCTGTCCTCTTTTCCTTCCGCGGGTGTTATTGTGCTCGTTTATTTCTAACTCATTGGAGTGATCATTTCTTCGTTCCTCCATCCCATCATTATTGTTTCCAGTTATTATTGATTCTTGCTCTATCTGTGAGTTGTCAGAGCTGCGGTTTTCGATTTCACCCCTGTCTATACTTTCCTGATCTAGTATTGTTCTGCTTTGGTTGTCTAGATTCATGTAATTTATTTATCACCGCTAGAATTATTTCCGAAATTTTGGCTATTCAATAAGGTAAAACCTAATTGAGATTCATCAACCCTTATTGTTCTGACTTCTCTAATTCGGTTCGTTCCTGGGATAAAAATTCGATATGCCCTTCTCGTCCGGGAATATCCGACAAATATTCCTTCTTTAGCTTTGGGATCTAATTTGTTCCTTTTTCCTTTCTTGACGAAATAATAAGCTGTGCATCCAAATGTTCTTAAGTGCTTGGCAGTGGGCTTTCTCTTTGACCATTTTTCTATCGGAGGTAATTCTCCTCCGTTTTTAACTGGACTTATATTATGTAAGTATGTTGCAGTTGATGCTGCGTCTGCCCAAAATTCTGTAGGCAAACGAGCATGGATGAGCATAGCTCGCGCTTTGTCAAGTATTGTACGGTTTGCTCGTTCTGCGACCCCGTTACTTTGAGGCGTCCCCGGAACCGTTTTTTGATGTTTAATACTCATTTTTCTGAATTCATTTTCAAAATTTGCATTTACGAACTCAGTTCCGTTATCACTTGTGACTGCTCTTATTTGCTTACCCTTTCTGTTTCTCAACATATTTTTTAATTTCGATAAATGTATCGAATGCCTCATTCTTTGATTTTAAGAAGTATGTAAAAATACGTCTAGAGTATGAATCTACAATTACGTACATATATCTAGCCCCTCCTATTGAATTGCATTGCATTGGACCACATAAGTCCATGTAAATGAGCTGTAGAATCTCATTGGCTGGTTCATCCCTTAAACTAATGAACTTTTCTTGGGACAATTTCCCCGAAACACATGCTTCGCAGAATTCCAATCTTTCGTTTCCATAATTGAGTTCCCGTATCATACTATCTTTTTTCATTTTATCTAGATAGCTCTCGCAAATATGACCTAATCTGTGATGCCACATTTGTTTGCTTATTTTATTTGTATTTGCATTCATGCACGTCGAAGTCGAACGTCTCTGTCCTTGTTGTGGCTTCGCTATGCCCCTCATTACAAACATTTTCTTTCTTTCTCGGGCTTCCGCTATTAGGATCCCCCTTCTTTCATTAATTATCTGGGCTTTACCATTTGAAAAAACTACTATATTTCCCTTCTTCATTATTTCTCTAACGGATAACAAGTTGGCTCTCAATTTTGGTACGTATTTAACATCCTCAATTGTTAGCTGATGTGTGGCACCATCGCTTGTTGTAGTAACAAACTCTACATTTCCTTTCCCTTCAATGTGGATTTCTCTTCCTTCCTCGGCAACATTGACGATGCCGTTATCAGGTTGCCAATCTGAAATCCACTCTTTGTTATATGTCTTATGAGTAGTGCACCCCGAGTCTAAACTCCATAACTGACAAGCCTCATCCCGCGTTAAGTTTACCTCTTCTTTAGGTTTTTCTTTACTTACATATATCGCCCTCGCGCCTAAGGCTGAATGTTTATAGTTAGACGCCATGTTTGCCTGATTCTTGTCGCTGTGCTGTTGTCTCCCTTTTTCCCGTTGTTCATGGCGGCCTCTGCCTTTTCCTTTATTTTTGTGGACCGTTTCATGGCGATAATAGCAATTTTTGGCTAAGTGGCCCACCCTTTTGCAGATGTAACACTCTCTATTTTCCCGTTTTCTTTCTCTAAATTCATTAGCTTTATAAGCGCTTTCATCCTTTCTATTTTTGACCCCTTCTAGGATTGATTCCTCCTCTTCAAGGCGCTGTGTTAATTCCGCTATACTGAGGCGCTGTGTTAATTCCGCTAACACCCCCTTAATGCGGCCCCCACATGGCTGTATCTATGACTCAACCCGTTTATTAAAATATGGCTCAATTCTCTATCAGTTATGTTTTCCCCCAATGTCACGCATGATTCAGTCACTGCTACTGCTCTATCAACGTAATTTCTCATACTTTCATTATCTTTCATTTTTATATTTCTTAACTCTAAGGCTAATTTAATTTTTCTATCTTCACGGTTTCCCGCATATTTTTCTTCTAGCCTTTTCCATAACCTTTTTGCGCTATATTCCCTTATAAATAAGGACGCTTGAGATTGAGAGAGCGATAAAACAATTATTTCTAGAGCCTCATCATTTTTGGTTTCCCACAAGGTACGTTTTTGCATTGCGTCGGCATCCCCTTCAACAATTGGTGGTTCCTCTCCCTCTATTACAGTTTTATATAATCCCCGGGCTTTAAGTACAACTCTACCTTGAATGTCCACGTTGGGTAGTTGTCCCCTTGAAGCATCTCCAGTTGTCTTGAAGACCCGTAGTTGGAAGTCGTCATGTTCTCGTCCGTTTTCTTTGTCCGGCTATCGAAATCAGGAACCACGTTGTAAGTCGGTGACCACGCTGCAAATTCTTAACCATCTTGCTGATCCTTGAAACCACGCTCCTCTGCTACCATATTTTTATTATATATTAAATGGATACATTATATGTTACAGATATGTGATATGAATATATGGTCCGTAGACTCAAACCGTTGTTAGGCGGTGTATAACAGTTCAGTTCATTATCAGTTCATAACGGGAGCTGCTGTGATGAAACCCATACGGCGTGGGGGCAGAGAAGGGAATGAATGAGAGCATTCCTGACCCTTGCAGCACTTCCTTATATAAGAGGCGATACAGAGGGTGTTGACCCTTGACACTTGACCCCTCCTTTGTCTCCTTACAACGATGACCTATGTCCGGGTGGGCGGTGAAGTCAGTCGTCGTGTTGTCTGTCGTCATGAGCGCGCATATTCCAACATTTAATTTTACTATATAGGAACCTTAAAGTTGCTGTCTGTTTAGTGTACTGTCAATATTTCACATATATTTCTAGGGATATTTGCTGCAATATTTGTTTAGTTTATAATTTTTTTTACCTATAATTTAGAACTCTTGAGCCGTGAAACTAATGATTTCTAAGTTCGAGTATACATATAATGTTGAAGTAAAATTTTTACTTTGAAATTGTCTTTATTCCGCAAATATAACTTTTTATATAAAAATTTAATTTTTTATTTGTATATACTTGTAACAATCATAATCAAGAAATAATTCAGCTTAACTTGAACGTATTCTCAATGTTACGTTTCTAAAAAAGTTCAAATAACGATAAAATTTTAAACTTGTGTCAAATGAAACTGATTAGGAATTGTTTCTCATCCCAGATATATATACTGAGATTTGCTGCGTTCAATGCTTTTAAGTCTCAAACGTTTTCAATAATTAAAATAACCTCGTTGACAATGAAATTTTCTCGCCCAGCAAGAATCGGTGGAATCCACAGCCACAAACAATCAGAATAGACAAGATAAGGATATGAAGTGCTCTATTTAAACTAGATTTATAAATTGCATCGTCAGAATCACTGGAATAGTTGACGAGGTTAACGAAATAACGGTTATACACATCAATAGAGAATAGTTGCCTTGGACGCTATTTTTTACTATTTATGGTTTTTGCTCGTGGGCGGCTGTACTAACTCGACAGGAAAATGGTTGGTGCTGAATTATTGTTGTTGTTCTCAAACTTTGTGTCACACTGAAAGATGGTCACAGGTGACCGAAATACATATATGTGTTATTAAAAACACTTTTTTATTGTGGACAAGAGGTTTCTTTTCTTTCATCATGTTTATTATCCACAGTTCTTGCTTGGTTTCTTAGAAAGATTAGTATTTAATGAACAGTTTTGCACACAAGTTTCTGAAAAGAAGTCATGCATGGCGTTTAGTCGCGCATCCCACTGTTCGCGAAAAAAAGATGTCACGATCCGGCATGAACTTTTCAGCAGTGAGCATTCTGCACAACTATGCACGCCCACATATCGCAAATATTATAGTGGATGTACTAGCCAAGAAGAAATGGGAGGTCCTCGAACATCCTCCTTACAGCCTGGATTTCACTTTAAAGAAATTCCTCAAGGAAAAACGATTCAACATCGATGAGAAGGTGCAGGAAGCAGTAACGGACGGGTTCAAACTGTAATCCACATCTATTTTCGCGGACGGAATTTTCAGTCTCCCTAAACAGTGAGATGCGCGTCTAAACGCCTTGGGTGATTTCTTATGAGAAACATGTATACAGCACAGTTCATTAAACACAAATTTCGTATTTGTCCAAGCCTAAGTAATGTGTAGACATTTGAGATGTATAATTTTTAATCAAGAATCTTTTCATTGCATTATATAATCAATTATTATGATCGTAGATGTCGATTTAAGTTTTCCTCCGACATATGTTAATAATTTTCACGTTATGAGATTAGATATTCATTGAAATTAAATTTCCTTGCTGTTAAAAATTTGGGAGCCGGAGAATCATACGGGGAAGAGATGAGATGCAATTCTGCACAAATGTTGTTTTTGAATTAAGTCGAGTTCTTTACGATTTCGAAGAAACCTTCCTCGGTTTCCATTAACGATATTTTAGTTTTAAGAAAAAGGCGGAGTTGTAGTTGAATATCAAATATTTTATTTGCTTAAGGGAGGGGAAGAAAAGAAAAGAAGATCATGAAACGAGAGAATAGATGACAGGCTCAGATAGCTGTAAGAGATAACGTCGTGGAAAAATTCTTTAGAAGGGAATAAATAAAAATAAAGCAAGAAAAAAAGATTACTAATAAGAAGTAGGGAAAATGCAAGATGCGTTTGCAGAGAGAAATTGCCCGTTGAAGAAGCGTCCCCTTCAGTGGTTCCGAGATCGAATCCCATTACGGAGCCGAAGAGATACCGTCGATTGAGTTTAAAGGATTTAGGAGGTAGAAGCGAGTTGCTGTTCCTCTCTATAGAGATGGGGGTGGAAGTTCTCTCTTTTTGATGAAGTCATTCCCATGTGTTGAAAGCCCCGCATTCGTAGCTCCCCTGGCCACTCAATGGGCGAAGCCACGTAGACCGATATGACCAGAAAGCTGATCGGTAACGGCTCCGTAAGGTTCCTTCGCCAACCCCCTCCTTCCCTCTTTCTCCCCTGCTGTTCCTCATTTTTCCTTTCTTAAATATATATCTTTCGAGATTTTTTATCCTTATTACAACAGTAATAACCAACTTAATAGATATATGGTTAGATCCTTTGTTTTTCTTGGCCTGCAACAAGAAATAGCCATTGGCTTAAAAGCACTTCGTCCCAACCGCTGCGAGTGAGGTTCGCGCTGACAAAGAAGACGAATAGAGACAAGGAGTCTTTTCCTTTGTAACGAAGTTGTTCCGCGGGGGGTTTTCTCTACTCTTTTTCTTCTCTTTCCTTCTCTGACCTCTTTTGTGTTTCGAGATTAGCATCAGCCAAGAGAAACACTCATTTCTCATTGTCTACTGGTAAATGGTGAAAAATGAAGGTATGATCCAATGCAAACAAAACTCGACAAGATCGACGAGAGGAAAAGAGATGAAGCAAGACGGTCGAGGGTTTGTGGAGAATGGCTAAAGAGGAGTCAATCTTTTTTTTCCAAACTCCTTCTCTTGCATTCTCTTTCTTATCGTCCATCCCCTTTCTTCTCTTCAGGCAACCTTCTCCTTATAGTCTATCTCAAAAGCAGAGAGATAACGCTGATCTATGACCAGCATGTTCAATTCTAAGCCACGGCCTCATTTCTCCCTTTTTTATGTACAGTACATAGTTTCTTCTAAGGCCAAAGTTCAATTTGTCTTTTGAATGAAAACTTCGGTTGCTTGGAAAGAATATAAAATTCCTTAATAAGGTTTTTTTTAAAAAAAAAAAAAAAAGTTTTCTCATTGAGACGTTTTACGCAAAATGGCAAGCCCTCCTAGCATAGTAAAATTGGTTTTAATTTGATATGATTACATTTTAATTTATGATCAAACTGTAGGCACTGCTCTCATTTTTATGCGAGAAATGAAATCGAGTCATCAGATGATTTTGTTATGTTTTATCAAAATAAAAATAAGTTGTTTTTAACTTTTGGAAAACAATATTTATTAGAAGTACGAAATTAAAAATTCTTTTTAGAAAGTATATTGATATTTGCTATAAAATTAACTCTAACCAATTCTCTATAATCATATATTGCCTTTAATTGGCATTCTTAATTCGTATAATCATATAGCACTTAATTTAAAATAAAGCAACCGCTTTCACTAAAATATTGAAATTCCACATGGAAATTGCTTGAAAGTGGTTCATAATCAGTGGAATATAAAAAAAACAGCTGCTTCTATTATATTATTTTAGCTATGATCTAAATAACTAATATATTATGCATTAAAAAGAACGTAAGCACCCCAGAAAGAGCGAATGTAGAAGTGACACGGAAAGTCGTCACTGATATGCCCTAATCTTCTCGAGTATACAGAAACAGAGTCCGAGCCCTTAAAACCGTTGTTCTAGGCTCAAGGTGTCGTTTGTGGATAGCCGCTGCCATTTCAGGCCATCGTATAAGGACCTCCAAGAAGGCGACTCTCGGCTCTACTTGTAGCTCTGGAAACGCTTCCAAAGGAAATCATTTTGAAGGAAGCAAGGATGAGTTGTAGAAATTTGATTATAACAATTAAGAATAGAAATATTATTTTTAAGTAATCAGTTTTTAATACTAATAAATGTTTATTTTCGATTGATCCCTTGGCCATAATCGGAGTTTCTGTTCACTTTGGTTAGAAACGAATTTAAAAAAAAAAAGAAAATCAAGAGAGAAACATTTTTGAACTGAATTGATGGAATAACGGGAAAGAAATTTTCAGAGCTCGGGGCTGTTTCGATTCCTGAGAGTCACCTACGAAGTCATGTCAACTATTTTTTTTGCAAGCAAAACAAACATTTATACAAACATTTCAAAATATATGTATAAAAGATAATGTATTTTATCAATAATGTCTGTTACATGGGTTACTCAAGAAGTTTTGTAGACAAGGGAGAAGAAAAAATAAAAAAAATCATCTACCGTAATAATGTTGAGCCCAATAGTCTGCGTGCATATTAATACATTGAGAGCACCTTAAGAATCTTCGAAGAAATCTCCAGGGCAATCAACGGTTGGCTCCCAGCTATGAGGAAGGCGACGAATACCATCAGCTGCTCCATTGTCCGTCGCACTGCAATGACGATGTCTTCTCGTGTAGGGAAGCGTTACCCACGCAATGGAGCATGCAATTTCGGTATCAAATCGAAATCGCATGATGATAGATCGGGTGAATAGGGAAAATGGTCTAGTATTTCCCATCTCAAGATTAAAATTTGTGCTCAATTATTACGGTAGATGATTTTTTTACTCTTCCCTCTTGTCTACAATACTTCCTTTACGTAACAGATGTAACAGACATTATTGGTAAACACATTTGCCTGAAAAATAGTTGCCATAACTTTGTAAGTGATCCTCATGTATTAATGGAATGCTAATAGTAGCAACACTACTGTAGAGACGCCATGCAACGAAATTAGATAATGCCGCTTATTCCAGAGGTGCTTTACTTGCATATCCTCCCACTTTGTATGCAAAAATTCATACCGTGCTGCTTAGTCATGAGAAGAACAACCGCGTGTTAGCTGGCATTCTGAGATAGTGTGGTAATGACATTTTCCAAACAGCGAAGTTGTATGAAGATTGAATGTACGAGAGGTCGTACGTCAAGGTCTTCAAGGGGTTGCGAGAAATTTCAATAGCAGCAAGTCGATCAGAGCCTTCAACGAAGAATGCCAAAATGCGACAAACATGTCTCAGCCAGGTCGTCCTAATGTAAATAAAGAAGTGCATGCTCTTTCCGCATTACTGGAGACGAATTAGCCCTAGGGACATTATTAGCGCTTCAGAACTGTTCTAGATATTCTTCAGGCCATAGACCGCTCCATTTCAACTAACAACAGAACAGGCGCTGCCAACGGCATTCTACGACTTTCACATTGCCGGCAATGGATTATATAGTACATAATGTTGGCTACATCGCAGAACAGTAAAACTTTGAAACATGTACTGCACCGTTGTAACTTCAACCTCATATATGACGCATTGTCGACTCATACAACTCAATGAATAAATAATTTGCACACTAAAATTCTTTCTTTGCATTTTAAAAAGTTTTCATTGAAATTGTGACTACGTCAGTTTTTGTACTGTGTTTTGCCTCCTACTTAGCTTTTCTATTTTTTTTTTTTTGAACTTTATTTATTAAGTCTGATTGCTGTCGATTTTCTCATTGTTAACAATGCCATCCTTTTGGGCGACTTGTTGGGTTGTTAAGAAAATAACAGAAGATTCTGGGCGTTGCTATAAAAACAATAAGAATCTCATGCTTTTCTGGCTGAGGAGGGAATGGAAAATGTCTTAGAAAAAGAGATATAAATCAATATTGTGGCGAGCTATATATTTTGGCCACTTACAAGTTAGTTGAATAGCGATGTGGATTGCTGAATCTGTTAGTATGTTTAGATATTGTTAAAAATAACTATGTTTTGATGCTGTATTTGCATGACGAGGACGTACGAAATGGAAAGGTGTGAAAGGCTAGGATAGTCAACTAACTATGTGAAACTCGGTCTCACTTCTTTGAGAAGAGTCGTCAGCATAAAAAATAATGCATCAGAAAAGATTGGTCCTGTTTAAATAAATGTGAATTTGTGACATGCCCAAATCCGCTAATTGAATTAAGGGGTTAAAAGCTTTGCTGATAAGCAAATAAACTTTCTCAAATATAAACAACTAGCTGCAGTACCCGGCGTCGCTCGGAGAAAAATAAAGGGTGTTCCAAAATAATCTTTACAACTTTGATCACATATATTTCAGAAATGGGGATAGGTAGAAAGGTGCGGTTTGTGGCTTAATGTACACACACCTAAAGTTTTAGTAGCCGTTTAACAGAGTTCAATGTGTGGGCCATCTGTAGCACGCAGGATATCTAAGCGATATTCCAGTTCCTCCCATGTCCGGCCTAGTATGTCCTCATTAACGTTTGCAATTACTACTGTGATGCGAGCTCGCAGTTCCTGCAGGTCCCACATCCTTCACAGTATCCTTCACAAAGGCCCAAAGCAAAAAATCTAATGGGGTTATGTCTGGAGAACTTGGAGGCCAGGAAATGGGTCCTCCTCTGCCAATCCAGCGACCTGGAAATGTGTCGTCCAAAGCCTTCCTAACGATCAAGAATAAAAAAAAACATAACTTTAGTGTGTGTGAAATAATGCCCCAAACCGCACCTTTCTACCTATTCCCAGTTCTGAAGTATACGTGATCAAAGTTGTAAAGATCATTTAGGAACATCCTGTATAGCTTTTTCATATTTATGTATATAGAAAAGAAAAGATACACTGTATTCCCGCGCGAAAAATTTGCAGTTACTGTTGATGCTACATCACGGAAGAATCGCAAAGGTCTTCAATAAACAAAGCAAACAACGACGTCACAATTTTTAACGCTAGAAAAAATCCCATTCAGATAAAAAATAAAAGATGCACTATATTCCAGCGCGACGGACTTGAAATAATTGTTAATGCTGCTTCACGGAACAATCGCAAAATTCTTTATTAAACAAAGCAAACGTCACAATTTTTTAACGTTGGCAAAAATCCCATTCAGCCGTGACCACCGAGAGAGAAGGCCTCCGCAATGAAACTGAATATATTATTGCATCACATAGATAGTGCATTGTTATTCATATATCTACCAATAATAAGCCCTGAATTTGCACTATCTATGATGATGTAACAATGAATTCAGTTTCATTGCGGAGGCCTGCTCTCTCGGTGGTCACGATTCAGCTCCAGGTTCATTGAATTTTAAACTACAATGGAAAGGAAGAGAGAAAAAATAAAATCCTTTCTTAGCGAACCAAGAGAATTCCTATTTCCCCAAAGAGCTTCATAGATAGCAGTGCAAGATTATGCAGTCATCTAACTAACTATCTACTATTCTACTAAAATTCATTATATCTCAAAACTGTTGTTAATGGACTTACACCACTTTGGCTTTAACAGGCTCATATAATAGTATAGATTACCCATAAAATTGGCATTTTTTTGATGTGAACCCCAGAGAACTAATTGAGTTTTACCAACGCCACCTAAAGAGAAGCCCTGTTCACTGAAACGTCATACATTGTTATATCATTATCAGAAATCCCTTATTGTTGGTAGAAATCCGATAATAAGCCCTAAATTTCGCCCTCTGATGATGATGATGATGATGATGATGATGATGAAAACGCAAGCGGGGGCTCGTCACAAAATGATGAAAACGCAATTTGATGTTGATTTCTCCTCTCATCTGTTAAATTTACGACTTCGAATGAATACTGCATTCTACGTTTTTCTGCTCATTTAAATGTTAATAGAATTTATAATTAGATCCTTCAGTTTAGAAAAAAAAATCGTACTTTCTTTTTATTTACTTCATTATCCTTTCTAAAACCAGTGTTTTTACATTCGAAATGAATTGATATAAAATTTAAAGCGTAATAAAAATTAGAAAAGGAAACACTTAATTATAACTATTCAATCAAATTGAAACAGGAGACTTAGTTAGGAATAAGTAATATGCATAAATCATACGACAAATGAATATTCACGTTAATCCTCCTTTGCTGTAATTTTTTCCTTTCGTCTAGTACAATGTTACGAACATTTCCGCTTTCGCAATATCCGTTTCGACCCCCTGCGCGTATAGGCCACCCCGGTACATTTGTCCGTAATTTGCTTTGAGCTATGTAATGACAAGCTCCCGGCTCTCTTACGGCTTGCCCGGCTCTACCAATTACGAGAATTAACGACATATTTTGAAGTTTTTAATTTCGCCTTCGAGCGTGAATGGAGTCAACATTATTTTGGGAATTATGAAATTAACACGGAAGCTAAAGTAACTTTGGACAACAAGTCTAGTGAGAGAGAAAAAAAAAATCACCCTCGTTTAAATCGCTACGAATTGTTTTAATAAAGGAAAGTGTTCATTTTATCTCTTTCATCTTATGGTCTTCATTTAAAATGGAAAACAATTCCATTTTTAATACGTTTTGCTCGCACAAATGAAATGTTTAAATCCTATAGCTGTAAAAAGGAATTTTATTTATTAGTTGGAAATAAAACAGATAATACACAAGTCTAGTATTCGAACGAATTAAACTTCTAAAAGAATCTATCTAAATAAAAGTTGATAGCTCATTAGAGGAATCGGTAGAAATAAACAGGGATGGTTAAACTTTATTTGTACGCATTTTATTGAAGAATACATTAATCTTTGTTCAAACTTTAGCGTTTAGGCTTACTCTATGTGAAATTGGACGACTTTACACTGTCATGAGAAGGGTTAATATTTATGCTGAATAATTCTATGACAGCGTAAATAACACTGTCGACATCATCAGAAATGCTTACCAAAAAATTCATCATTCGAAACAAATTGGTGAGAACCCTCTTATTGGTTTAACTGGGTTAAAATCAAATTCTTTTTGATAAATCCATGTCCGATATAAGGATCTGCTTCATCCAATTGGAAAGAGCAATTGGAAACAATATAAACAAGTAAGATTGATTTTTTAAGAAATCAGATGTGGCGTTAGGCCTAAGTTACAATGGATTATCCTATCGCGGGTCCCTTAGGCGCGGGGCCTAATTGAGAGAATAGGCTAAATTGGCTTAACGCCGGCTTTAGCTAAATTATTTAGAAGAAGCACCACGTTTACAGTTAGGTTTCGAATGAGAATATTTCAAAACCAAGACAGTAGCAAACCAGAATAACCACTATGCCGAAGCAGAAAATTGAGGAAATGAGGGAGAACCTTTAAGTTGTTAAAGCATGATACAATTGCTTGAGCCAATTATAGTGCAATAAAATTTCAAAGTTAACGTTATTCTTATGGAAAAAAGTAGTTTTACTCACTTATTAAAGAGAACTATGTCCGGCAGCCAGATATGTTCGGAAGGTACGTAAATGTACTCCAAACCTCCATATTCTTCGGGATCCCAAGACAATTTGTAATCGTACCACTCCTACTTTTTAAAAAGGGAAAGAAAACAATTATAGATTTTGTTAGTATATGTATAGTTGAGAAAATTAAATATTTTATATATGGCTAAGAAATCAATAGGGGAAAAAAAGAACGCACCTGCTCCACCCACAGATTCGTTGTCATAATTTGACTTTTTAAGTTCTGAAAAATAGATAAAAACAACCATTTTATCAAGCACGCTTTGAAACTCACTTAATATAACACGATTAAAAAATTGCTAAACTTAACAATAATTAAGAAATTAATAAACGAAAACTGGAATTAATGCTCCAAGCACAAGGTAATGACATTATTGGAAAACATGTTCTACATTTCTTGTAGCCTTTTGCCCGTATTTTTATCAAAAAAATATTGGATATAATAAAGTCTCCCATATTACATTTTAGACTTGTTTAATCTTTTACTTGCTTTTAATTAGGTTTATTTTTCACTTTATACAATTTAAGTTTATTGCATTACTTAATAACTGTTTAAACTGTAACAAGATTGATCTCCTTCTTTCTTAACCCAGTTCAACCCATTCATAACGAATTCCGTTATGTCCTCAATGTTGTTCATTATAACAATATTTCTTTATGAACGTATAGTGTATATAGCGAATTTATTTTTCTTTTAAAGTAGATTTCTTTATACCCGACCAAAAAAAAAAAACAACAACACTCAATTGTGTGCTTTACATGAAAATTTTAAATGCTTTTTTAATAAACCAAGAAAACAATACAAAATTTAACACTAAGGTTTAAGTGAAATCTGAACTTATTGTTACCTAACAGCTATTTTCAAAATCATTTTTCATTAATACAGTTTCTATTTGTCATCAAAATTGTGCTACATGCTCCAAAATTTCGTTATATCCAAACTAAAGTTGCTTAAATAGTCCATAAAACCATTCTATTTTCGTTATATTAGATTTAGTATAACCGAAGAAAACTGTACGGTTTCAGTGAACCTGTTGTTGGGATTTCAACTAACTTCGTTAAAACCCTTATTTTGTTATAACCGATATCGTTATATATTGGTTCGACTGTATTCCTAAAATCTCTAATGTGATAAGCATGTCCAAGTGAAGACTAATTGAAATGGGACAAACGATTCCAAAAAGCAGATTGAAATGAGATAAAGCTTATTTTAAAATTTATTCTAGTCAGTTTGAGAAAGTCAAAGAGCAAATATTTTATTTAAAGGACAACTCTATGGTAATAACATACAACTTTATTTAAATGGGAAAGATTAGCGCATTAATAAAATCGTGGCATATTTAAAATTTTCGAACCCTAAATATCTGTTAAAACGAAAATTCCGAAGGCAATTTTCAATAGTGGGACATCCATTTTGGGACGTCAATGGAGGTATGATTTTTCATCACTGTGTAAATTATTACATAGCACGCGAGATTAGTCCTCATCAAACATACAAAAATAAGATTAAATTAATTAATTTTAGCATATACTGCTGCGATGTATTAACTTACATTGTGAAGCAAATCAATGCCTCCGTTGACGTCACCAAGACGGGTTTTCAGATGCGTTCAGAATTTTCGTTTTTTCCCGCATTTAGGGTTCGAATTTAAAAGTTTTAAATATGCCACGACGTTATTAATGCGCTAATCTTTCCTTTTAAATAAAGTTATATGTGACCATAGAGTTGTCTTTAATATACAAATATAAAAGAAAGAAAAAGGCGATGCGACATAATATCTCATTTCGATTAACCTATGATGTTTATTCTGGATGACACTAAAATTAATAGAGTTGTCTTTAATGAACGCTGATGTTATCATTGACGCCATAAAGAACAAAATTAGCATTTTTTTTACACTTATGAAGCCTGTTTTTGCAATCTTAACTTTACATTGCACTTCAAAAACAGCGAAGAAACCGGTAGGCTCTGTTGGGTAGTTATTTCGATTTCTTTAAGCAGATCCCATAGTTTACCTTGGAACTTAAAGTAAAAGGAATTAGAAATCTTGTACATGAAGAAGAGGAGAAACCATTGAGGTCAAAGTAAGCAGATATTGGAAAACTATCGAAGAAGTTTAAAAAGGCAGAGTGTTTAAGAAAATTCCGTGATGTAGTTAGTCTGCCTGAATCTTTTAAGCTTCAAATTAACGGAGGATTTTCATTTCCCTGGCTCCGATGGCGGTGTTTAATTCGTGCGCTCGCAGTTGGCTATGGCAAAGGAAAAGGAAAGGATGGGAGGGGGTAGGAGAGACGGAAGGCGGAGGAGAGAAGGGAGGGCGAAACGATGTTGCCAAACCGGAAGTGCGATGGAGTGGTGAAGGGGAGGACGTTGGATCCGAAAACGCAGCCGCAGATTGAAAATCATTCGCCGCGTCCAAATCCTGAGGACAAGTCTAATTAGATAGCTTTGCCACGCGAAACGCTAGAAGTTTGTTCGACAATCAATGAGGGACGAGCAGAGAAGAAACCAGATCATCCAATCAGGAAGGGGCTCCTCTTCGGAGTCAAGAACCTTTCGTCCAAGTGATACGCTCGCGCTAAAAGAAGCCAAGTCGATGGCTAATTAACGTTGCTCGCTGCTCGGGGCGCTCCTTAAACCCTCGACTACACGGGAGATGAATCGCCCCGGGCAACGCCCTCCCTCACAACAGCCTGCATGCTAGGTGGTCGCTTCTTCTCAACACCTTTGACAAACCACCGACTTCAATCCACATAATGTGGTCGCCACCTCAGGAACCTGAAAGGAGGGTGAGAGAGGGGGGGGGGGGCAATTGCTTGCGACGCAACACGATGAACTGTGCTCCTGTCCTTCATAGCGCCTATCTTTCGTTGAAAAATATCACCTTTGCCTCGGAAAACTTCTTATTGAAGACCAGACGCTCTAATTAACGCGTCAGGTTATCGAGTTAGTATAGATTTTGGTCACTTGTTGATCTTCAGCTAACACACAATACAAGCCACCGAGATTACTCTTAAGGTCATTCCATGTGATAACTATCCACTAGTTCTGTAATATAAAATATCATTTCTCCTAATTTTTGTCCTAATTTGATTATCCACCTAATCGTGTAGGATTTGTGTGTATTGTAAATATCACGTTTCCCTTTGCAGTTATCTAGCGTCTCGAATATTTATAAATCTAGTACCTATAAAGTGGTTTACATACTTCGTCAAATAAGTATCTAGTACGTTTGTTTTTTTATGGAAAAGTGGTAAACAATATAATGTAGAGATTTATTTCAATCCAACTTCTTCAAATAAATTGACAACGAATGAAGTGACAATCTTGCTTTGTATTTGCAAGCATATAAGGTTATCATTCAAATGGTAACTTATTTAACAGTCAAAAGATGTATCTTTGTCTTCACTATCAAGAGGATTTTGTCTCTCTTTTTTTTTTTTTTCCCCGTTCGCCAATGAATTATTTATAACCCTGTCCTGTTTTCTTGGCTTTAGGCCACATGGGAGCATCCTTTATCGGTAAAAATTCTCTAGATGGTGTTTTCAGTCCAGTGAGGAAGTTTTGAGACATTCTTCTTCTTGGCCCCATTTTACACAAACAGTCACCCTTTACACAAAATTATTTGAATGCCAGACTGGTTATTAGAAGATTGCAAATGAAAACATACTCGACATCAGGGAAAGATCCGACAGAGTCTTGGTTCCCGAGGAAGCTGTGAAACAAGCATTGAAAATGTTGGGAAACTGTGTAAAATTTTATATGTACTCTTAGCCACTTGATTTCAGTTTATTAATAAATTTGCTGGAAAAATGAGACAAGCTTTGATGCATATGTGCCCAGTTCGAAATTTTAAACCAAGAGCATATCTCAAAAAGCTGATTATATTTTCCTAAGTATTTACTCTCGTACAAATATTCTAGAACACTATAACACTAAGCCAACTTCGGACAAATCACAATGAAGATATTGCTTGAAGAGAGAGATCATCTAATCCGGATAAACACATTGAAGATAAATGTTCCAACCGAGACTAATATCGGTAATACCCATGTCCAATAATATATTGATTAAATAAATACAGGGTGATACAGCAGCGCACATCCAAATTCGATTGTCTATAAATGGTGTAATAGTTGATACGTTTCATCGGCTACTTAGAAAATTTTATATTTTGAGCATATGTTGTAAAAATATACATGTTTTGTAAATACTGTATCAAAATAGTATTAAATAGTATTACTTATCGTCGTCTGGTTTTTATTATTATTTCGATGTTCGCGAATTTTGGATCGCTCTGTATTATGTGCCACGATTCATACTCAAAAATTTCATAGGCACAATAAACATACATGATACAGATGTAAACTGAATTTACGAAAAAGTCGAAAAAGTTTAGAGAAAAAGGTGCTAGAGTCTTAGAAGTCAGATATACCTATAGGAAATCGCCAGTGCCCGATTGAATAAAAATATTCCCAGCGCTCATAGTGAAATGCTGAGAAGTTACGAAAACTTACATGATAGATAGAGAAAAACGTCCATTTACGAAGTTGTAGAGATCACCGATTTAGTAGAAATCCACTCTATTCATAAAGAAAGCAAAAGTATGAAACTCATAAAATGGGGGAGAAAAATTTATGTGTGCAACCGTACGTTGCAATATTTACGTGTACAACAGCAAAAGCACGAAATAACACATAAAAATTTAAACAATAGTCACCAAAATAATACTCCGATTATCTATCCTCCCCTCCGCCCATGCATAAATTTTTCTCCCCCGTTTTACGAGTTTTATGCTTTTGTTTTCTTTGTCCACTTAGGCAAACAGTGGATTTCTACTATGTTGGTGACTCCGTACACCTTTGTAATTGGAATTTTCCTGTATCTATCATAGCTCAAAGTCAGTTTTCGTAATTTCTCAGCGGCAACAGTAGGGGCATGAAAGTGAGAATTTAATCATATTAGCATAATACAGGGTGTCCATAAAAAGTCTGACACATTTTATCTGTGTATTACCAAAAAACAATAAAGATAAACAGAAACGGTTTTCAATATATGAAACTGTAACTGAAAAAGTTTTATTGTGTTTCACAATTTTGTGCGGGAACTGTACATCCGGGTTATTAAAATAAAAGATGGCTATTCCACAGAAGAGAGCACGGACAGTGTATTGGTTTATCGAAACGAAATCGGTGACTCAGACACAGAGAAATTTTCGAAGACAATTTAATAAGGATCCACCATGTCGAAACAGCATTTTGGATTAGGAGAAGAGTTTTTGGAAACAGGCAGCGTGCTATGCAAAAAAAATTCAGGCCGCCCAAGATGAGGATGTGGAAAGAGTTAGAGAGTCGTTTGATCGGAGCCCTAGAAAATCGATGAGGACAGTTTTCAGAGAATTGGGGTTGCCTAAATCCACGTTACTTAAAATCGTGCGTAAGACGTTACAATTTTATCCATTCAATATTTAGCTTGTACAAGCTTTCCAACCAGATGACAAACCGAACCGTACGAAGTCTGCTGTATACAGGATTGAAGACGATGGAAATTTTCTTCAGTGTGTTGTTTTCCGACGAGGAGACATTCCACGTTTCCGGACATGTTACCGCCACAATGTTTACATTTGGGGATCTGAAAACCCGCACTGTGTCCGTGAAATGGAAAGAGACACCCCAAAAGTCAATGCCTGGTGCTAGTATGCACGATCCGTAGTAGGACCCTTCTTCTTTGCGGAACCAACCGTTACTTCCATTACGTATCTGGACATGTTGCAGAATTTTGTATTCCCGCAATTAGATGAACTACGGCCCAATAAACAGGATGGAACACCACCACACTGGGGACAATTGTTCGTGCCGTTTTGGACGAAAAATTTCCATGTCGTTGGATAGGAAGAGATGGACCTATCTCTTGGCCCCCTCGATCACCCGACATTACGCCACTGGATTTTTTCTTGTGGGTTTTGCGAAGGACCAGGTGTTCAAGACAAAACTTACGGATTTGAAACGCCGAATCACGGTTGCTATTAACAAGGTGGATGTCGATATGCTCAAAAGAACATGACAAGAAATTGATTATTGGCTGGATATCCTCCGTGTGACCTAAGGAGCACACGTTGGGGTCTACTAATCTGGTTACAGTTTCATATATTGAAATCCGTTTCTGTTTATTTTTATAAGTTTTTTTGGTAATACACAGATAAAATGTGTCAGATCTTTTATGGACACCCTGTACTATAACAATACAGTGTAAAATATATCAATTTCCATCGTATTTCATAATTGGCTATTTCGCGACTCTGTATTTAATACATAAATCGTGAATTAAAATTTTATAATCGACATATTATTATATTGGTAATACCTATATACAGGGTGTCCAAAATGTCTGGTAACATGGCAGATATCTCAAAGCTGCCAGGTAGGCGGGATCTGATGAGTTTGGTTTATAGGTAATGGGGGGGGGGGGATTCATTGCCGCACTCAAATTTGACCTTGACTCCCGAATTTAAGGTCATCCATTTGCTAACTCGAAAACTATTAAAGATAGAGAAAAATTTCCAATTGCTACCCTGTAGAGCAACACCACATTAGTCTAAACACAATTTTTAATCACACCCTTCCCTTTGAAAAATTTTGAGAAAATGGGCGAGAAAGAGTCCCTCAAGGTCGGTTTGGGCTGGCCAGGTTGGCTGAGATTTTTAACACATTTGAATTACAGTGAAGCACACCGTTGGGAATTTTCTTTCCTAGAGTGACTCTTTCTCGCCCATTTTCTCAAAATTTCTTTTAATTGCACTTCATTATTTCTATTTAATATACTCGTTTGTATTTATGGTATATTTGATATACATGATTCTCTTCCGGGCTGAGATTTCTGAGTATAACCGCGATGAAGGTATTTGATACATTTTCCGAAGAGATACATTTACAGAAGTGTTCTATATTATTTTAATAAAAAAGTTTTTCACTGACTTTATTAATAGAGAATATCAAGTTATTTTCGGTGGAAAGCCGATTTCAATGGGAGACCGAAAGTAGGAACAAATCGTGATGAGAATAATCCAAGAAGGAGGATGAGGAAAACCTATTTAGTTCCTTTTTTCGCGAGGTGGTTTACCTTTTATTGCTTTTTTCGTGCCTCGTTTTTTATTCCGAGCACGAAATATTTGAGGGAGGCAATGCTCTATTTTTTAATATGAAGTTTATTTCTGTTTGAAATGGTTACGCTACTGCTTCGTGATATTGAATCGTTTGAGGTGCCTTGCAGCGACGCTTTTGGCCAATTCCCTCCCCATTACGCCTCCTTATATTGTTCTTTCTTTCTTTCTGCTAGTTCTACCAATTTGGGCTTCCTATCACCCGGTTTCCAATGTTATCACAGCGGCGATAAGCGCTTTAAGCTAAAGTATCGCATTGTTCCTCTACCGGAAGCTTAGAGTGGAGTTCCTGATTGAATGTATTCATGTCCTTATTGATTGAGGATCGAGAGATAATTGAAAAACTGGTCAAGCGAATCATTCCTTCTGGCTACGTTATTTGCTGTTTTAGTTCTCCATAATCCTATAGCTTGGCTTTCAACTCTTTCGTGTGATTTCCTCGCTAATCAAGGACCCCCAAATACAGTCTAATTCAGAATGATTTGTCAATTTCAATTCAGGATAATTCCATATTATTTAGGCATACACCAATGCATTCACCAGTTGCTCCATATGCATTCAAGTCGAATCATAATGAGGACTCCATCTTACGTATTTCTTTTCTTGCCGCTCTGCTAGACCAATTTTCAACTTTTGAAAACTTTTGCTTTTGTTGATGACGTCGGTCCACCTTATCAGTCAAACAGGCCTAATCTGATAGTGACTCTGATATCACTGTTGAAAAACTTGTTTAAGAAAAGAAGACTTGAAATTAATGACAAAAACAGTATTCCTTAATTGTTGTAAGGATAGATCCTTAATACCAGATCTACAAGCTTCTTGATATGAACACTGGATTTTCAAAATCATTATTTGATAAAAAGTTGAATCGTCTTAACCTACACAATAAAGAAATTGCGTCAGTTTTTAACAAAAAATTGTTATACAATTGTTACTAGACTTGTTTCTGTTTTATAAACCAGAATTATTCCTAAAATTTATTATGAAATTCGCTGTTAGTGATCGGCTTCAAGATTTATTTTTAGACTGCTTTTTCTTTACTTAGATACGTTTTCGTTACAAAATCTTGTGTTAAATTCGGTCTCCCCACTCTTCACTCAATTTTACTGGTTTCAAATTTGAAAACTGTATATAAAGCCCTTTAGGCTTATTCAGCTTTTCTCAAAAAGACTTTTCCCTACTTTGGGGTACATTCATGCTCTTCTAAAACTGTATTACAAATGAATTTAAAGCTAAGGAGACAATAATTTAGATTTGTAATTTTTTTCGTCCCCGTGGATGGCAAGTTGTTTAATAATAGTCTAATATTAATGATAAAAGGTGTTAAGTATACTATATGGAGTCAATTATACAATCCGATAATTCATTATAAATTTTATTCTTCTAATATCGAACTTGTATACGCAAATTAACATTTTGACTGAAATAAAATTTATATTTAAACTTATATGATGATATCTTGCCCATTGAATTGGTAACAAATCTTTGACTGATCCTCTATATCATTTGAAATAGGATGAATCATTTTCGCTTGTATATTCTAATACGTTTACCAAGATTAAGAAAAACAGATTAAAATACATAAATAGTACAAAATTTAAAGACTAATCGATAGCTTCGTTTTTATAATCTTTGACAAAATAAAAACAAAATATGGTATTGAATTCATCAACTAATACAAATTTTCCCATTAATATCTAGTTATGACTTTGTTCGAAATTTGACCCCTTCCAAGTTGATACCCCAAAATGTGCACCGAAGTGTGACAACCCCTGAAGAGAATGATTGACTTCGAACTTATAAGTAATGTACATAGCATTATAGCGGAATTAGATCGGAATGGATAAATCGGTATCGATCTGCATTGAAAGCCGATAGCTATTTGGTATACTATCGTGTCATAATGACGCCTGTTAGGGCGAAACCGATGAAAGCCTCCGACTCGTTAGTGACAAGTTCGATCACGAGAATGAGAAGGAATTGATCATGCGATTTTGAGTTGGAAAATTTCGCTAGTAATCTATCTCATCCAGTCACATATAGCAAATATTCAATGGTATAGGAAAGAAATCACCAGAAACTCTAGGAATCAACTCTTAAGTGATTAAGACTTTTTAGGACCACTTCTTAAATACTGTTAATATTCTTCTTCCATTTGAATAATTAAGATGGCTTATCCGATATTTACACACACACACATATACTGTATATGGACACGATTGTTCTCTTATTTTCTTTGAAGTGAATTGGAAAAAGCTAAACTTGGAATAGGTCCAGATCCAAAGGGCTCAAGTTAAGGGAGAGGAAAGGTTGTCAATAGAAATAAACATTTAACCGTAAGATTTCGATATCGGCATGCTCATGTGTAGTGGTGGCAAAAAGGACGATAGGGAAAAAAAATCAAACTAATTTTTGGTTCAGTCCATCATCAAACAATATTATCAATTAAAGAAAATATTAGTAATCTGTGTATTAGTGATTTTTGTTTCTGTATCTTTTAACAATTATGTCTGTAGGGATGTCTATGCCACTTTGTATATCTACTACGTGTGTGATGTCTGATTTGTTATATTCTCCGTCAAAAACAAATTTAAATCTTGCATCCTCCAAGACCGTGCCTGGTATATTTTTATAGCATTGATATATTCATTATTATTATTATTATTATTATTATTATTATTATTATTATTATTATTAATTATTATTATCTGGTTGTGAATTTGGCTATGTTAAATGTCCGGAAATAATTTTTTCGGCTTTTCCGATGGCAGTAACGATGATAAGCCCAATATGTACTCTTTCAATATTCCACAGGCATTTTATTTCCTATGCGAGGATTTGCATATTTCATAATTAATCATCCTATTAATATATAATGGATATCAAATAAAATGAAATAATTGTTGACATTTAAACAGAGAATGATAACGACTGTTTACTTGCATAAGGTACTGAATGTAGGAATAAATCACTGAATTTAAATAGAATTCTTGACTGTTTATGAAATAGCGATAAAGATGTATGCTATGATTTTGTAAAATAACTATCGTTACGAAATCTCCCAATATTTTAATCGACTGGAAAAGCAAAATTTCGTGGCATAAATCTCAAACACTGTAGGCAAATGACATTTGGATTTGCATAAATAAAAATTCCATCGATAAAGCCGTCAAATATTCACGTATTATATTAGTGTCAAGGCATATTCTTATGTCAAATATGTAATATTCTGGCTAGAAATTCGCACGCCAAAAACATATCTTCGATATCTTGTAGTTGTACCTCTATAGTCTTAACGTTCACGTTTTATTGTTGGCACACCAGTTAAAAGTGGAAAATGTTAAATTCATAATTCATAAATTAAAACATTTGATATTTTTTCATAGCTATCCTTTATGTTGAGTGGAAAATATGAACGCTAGATTTTCTGCCAAATATACCGCCAGCTTTCCTATGAGTATCCTATATTGGAATTGCTTATGAGTACCCTATGAATTCACGTGTAATACTGGGAGTCCCTCAGTCCTGAAACGTACAGATGCGCAACACACGAGATCAAGTACTCAGCAACCTGTCCTGAAACATATCGTTCATTCTAGAAATTTTCATTTCTGGTAATGTTTCTGCTGGTCAAACGCGGCGGATTCAGTGCTAACGGTCCATACACGAGGGAATTTATCAGGATGATTCGATTTAGCATTTTCGAACAGGAGAATCAGCTGTTCGTTCCTTCATTTCACAGAACGTTGAATACAAACCGCCATGTGCTTAATCAAGTTATTTAACGTTGCAAGTTTCACTGACATTTCTTCAGCATTTTTCGTTGAATGTAATCAGGCCTTTAATTACAGCACTGCGTAGGAAAATAGTGTGGAAAAAATATTATTCAAGAATGTCCATAAAGCATATGCGGAGCAGTGAAAAATATTGATAAGGTGGAATAGAGATTTACTATTGTGAAATGAAACTGAAACTTTAAATTTCTTTATTTAAACTTTTGTGAACGAAATCATTATACGTATTTATTCCGTACTGATGCGATCATAAACACGAGTTATTATAATCAAACAAATAAAAGATTTCTTAGATATTTCTAAAACAAAGAATCTTGTAACTATCAAACTCTTGTAAATCAAAACGAGGAGAAGATGACTTCAATATCATTAATTTTTCTATATGTATACTAAACAATTTCTATGGAATTACGGTTTCAACAGGGGAAGTCATCGAGATCAGGATAAAAGTGTAAATCTTAGTCTGAAAGACTTTTAGATTAGAGTTGAGCCAATCCAACATTCTTGTATGTCTTATAGTGTTATTCTATCCTCTTCTTACCATAGAATAGAATAAACCCATAGTCTTGAACAGTGCGAGAAGGAAATAGTTCTACTAAAAAAGTTTATTGGCCTTTTTCATGATAACAGGCCTTCATTGGATTGTCTAATAAGTTCTTATTATCCTTTCCTACTAGACTATCGAACTGTTCATCATCATTACCCCTATTGTGATCAGTATGACTAAGATGTCAGTAGTTATTTGTTAGTTTCTCTCGTATATCATTTAAAATATAAATGAGAACATTCCAACGTAAATTGCAAATATGTTGAAAATAATTTCGTCAAAGTTCCAGAAAAACTAATGCCATATGTCCACAGAAAGATTGTTATTCAAAAATATGATGAATGAAGATAATATCGGTCATAATAAACGTTTAAAAAACCAATCCCCAGAAGCAAAATTATACAACTTCGAAATTTACACTCTTAGTCGGTTCTCGAGTGATTCCAGACTTTACCATAATTTCTGACACAAATTAACGGTCATGTGAACGAAGAATTATTTAACGTCGATAGAAAATTTATGCTCTCTTTGTTTTACAGATGATATAAAATTATGAAGGCTCTTATATTTCGGCCAACGCGAGATGAACTCGTGGAACCTTTTCCACACGGACACCTTAGAACAAGGCCCATTTCCATTATCTCTATATAAAATCTTAATTTTTTTCTTAAACTGCATTAAAGATGCAAAGATTATAATTTCAACGAAGATTTTCATAGAATCAAAGGATAAGAAGTCCTATTAATGTGAAGCTAAAACAAAAGATCGTATTAATCAAGTTTATGATTAGCTGATTTGAAAAAAATTCTTCAAAAGTTAGGTTTCAAAATTCTTTATGTGGTTCTCTACAAATCATTTTGATCTACCTACATTTGCAAGGCCTTCCAAGTGGAAAACAGATTCAGCAGAAAAGAGCGACAATATCAATTTAACTCGAATAATGTAGAGAGCCGGGTTTCCTTTTATTTTACTCCCCTGACTTTTGTCGATTTTTGAAACCCGAAACTGAACAGCTCATTAGGAGAACGTCGAAAGGGAGGCAAAAAAAAAAAAAAAAAAAAAAAAAGGAAGAGAAAAAGAAAGAAAGACGAAAGAATACCAAGAAGGTTAAGAGCAAAAGGAAAAGAGAGAGTTCTGTAGCTTTTTTTCCCCTTTATTCCCTTCTTGCTAATGAAGAGAAAAACAATCAGGGCGAGCTTTAATATTTAAATTACTTCCTTTGAATAATAATTCTTAACGTTCCTGATTTTAAAAAAAAAACACAGCTCCTTGCGTTAAAACGGAAAAAAATTTAGCTACTCTGTGAAAAACTATGGAATTCGAACTTACATTTCAGGATAAGAAAATAAAAATACAGTATTTCTGATGAAAGAAAGTTTTTTTCCTGTTATTAAGAATAAGATCAGTATGTGCTCAAACTTCTTTTTCAGCATCTTATATCGAATTTTTCGATAAATTTGTAAGTTCGGTCGATTTCTTTTTATTTCAGAAAAGATTGGGTTTTCTAATTTTTAAATGAGGCTAAGTGCCTTTTGATGTTGAACGTCAATCAAAAAATTTTAAGGGTTTCTTTAATAAAGAAATTTTATAATTAATGCGCAAGAAAATGCTTTTTAAATATGCATAATATTTATAGCTTATCTAAGAAATACTTCAAAGAAAAAAAAATTCTCAAAACTGATGATATGCGAGATGTTTAAAATTTTGCGTGTCATCTCCGTAGCCGAGGTTAATCGCCATCGTGACACAAGTAATTCATTCGAAATGAAGAAGAGCAACATGAAACCCTCGTCGGGATGAGCTTATAAACATTCCTGATAGCTAGATTAAGGTGGAAAATAGGAGATTTTAAAACTGGTGTCATATTTTGAAGATGACAGCACAATCTTTCACTCCAAAAGCGAAAGAGGAGATGAAGGTTGAATAATTGCTGGGATGAATGATTTTAAAGAAAAACATCGCAACCAAGAATACATTTAATGTTTCAGTGTTACTGATCATAAATGTTTATAGGGAAAATAAGATTCATTATTTATTTCTTGACTATTCAAAATTACGGAAAAGTGACACGTGGATTAAAATCAATACCTAAAAATCCTCTGCTCTCTCTTTAAAAGCAAAATTGAGTTATTGAGATATTTTTATCATTTCCAGTTGTTTTAAGTTTACTATTCATATTTTGATAATCTTCAATCGATTTTGGGTACAGCGTTTCTGTGCTTATTAAAATTTGTGACGTTTCTTTAGTTCCTATTGCCTTAATATGATTTTTTTTTTGGTTGGATTCGATCGTTTTCATTTATGAATTTTTCATGCATATTTTAAAGTCAAGTGGATGTTGTAAAATATTGATTTTGTTGTCTGTGCTGTTAGCCTAAAGGAAATTGAAAGTTATAACTTCATGTTGCCTCTCGATTCGGAACAGAAACAATTCCAAACCGCTCCTCCCTCGAAATTCAGTGGGTTTTTATGAATAATTGTTTATTTTTTTTCATTGGGAATTGTGAGAGCACATATCAATGATATCAATTAAGCATTCACAACAAGTAAATATATAAATCATAATCTTAATTTTGAAAAAAAAATCACAAATTAAAAAAAAAATTGTTAAATATATTTTAAAATTGCTGTTAAATATATTTTAAAACATAAGATACATGTATTTCCAATTTAGTAATAGGTGATATTTATTACTGTAGACGCGTTTATTAGGAGCTTTAGCATAAAAGCTACTTAGAAGAATGCGCCCTGGATCTGTACGTTTATCCGGCCGTCCGCCGTTTGCACGATAACTTGAAAACGGATTAACTTTTTTAAATTCTGTCTTCATAAATATGACCATCAAAGTCTCAGCTCGGCCGTATCAACTTTTCAGAATTTTTCGTGGAACCCTACAAGTCGAATTCATGTGCTAAAACAGTGAGTGTAAAGAATACCAAGATAATGGCCTAAAATACAAATCAAAAGCAGGTGAAAAATTGAAAGATATTTTTATGGAATCAGCATTTTTAAAGACAGTGCTATTATTTTTTAACCTATTAACTTGTTTATGTGCTGTAGAACTATACACATACTTTAGGATGTCTATTATCCGAGTCAATTGGGACCAGACATCGTTCGGATACGCGATTGTTCGGATAACCGTAAAGCAAATGGGAAACGTGCGCAAAAAAAAAGCTAAATAGACGTAAAATGTTGCAATTCTACCTTTATATAATTTATAATAATAACAAATGTGGCTATATACTCAATCCGAAGATTAGTGACAATGAGGTTGAAGATGGATACGGATCTTGTGGTGTGTACAAATTATCTTGCCCCAATTGTGGAGCGTTTTACATAGGATCGTCCAGGAGATCATTCAAGGAAAGATATGATGAACACCGCAGGTCTTGGGTTAACAACGACGGCAAGTCAGCTTTTGCCGTCCACCTGATTAAAAACAAACATCGGTTTGGCACCATCGAAAACATAATGACCATTGTCAAGAAGGAGCGTGACCCAAAACGGATACTAACTTTTGAGGCCCTGGAAATTAGAAAATATGTTAAGGCAGGCGATAAACTTATGGTGAATAATCAAACAAATTTTATGAATAATTCGTTACTAGATATGGTTAATGATGTGTTAAGGAACACTGAGAGAGACGATGCATAAAAGACATCGATTAAAACGCCGATTAAAATATGAGTAATCGATGATTTTTATTTTTATTTTTGAATTTTAGAAATTATTCGTATACTGATAACCAATGTGTGCAAAAGATACAGCTTTTGTTTTTTGTATATTTTTATATTTTTATACTTTATTATTATTGGTTGAATCGATTATGTTTGTATAAATTATAAATTTCCACTATCCCTGTACTGGTCTTGCCAATGAATTATAATGTCTTATTAGTAACTTGTTTTATGCTTGTTGGTGACCAATGGATGTATTGCACTTCATGTAAACCCCTCTATTGGAACTTGTTTCTGATTGGAGGGGTAAGGCCATAAATACAGGCAACGTTCCTGGACTGAATGTAGTTGTGTCCTACCCTGATGATGTGGTTACCACGAAACGCGTAGGTTTATTAAATATCAATTACCAATTTGCTATTCAAGTCCTTTATTTTTCATTTTAAGTCTTTCAGCAAATTAGTCCAAGATGCAACCTTTAGATATTTAGTTTGGTTTTGATTGGTACACTAGGGTCGGAATTACGGGGGTGGGATTCAGAGAGGACAACATATCTATGTGCTATTTAGGTACGTAAAGGCGTGAAATTCAATATCCAGATTCCTCTAGGCAACATCTACATTACTATGAAGTTTAGGCCCAGGTGTTCCATTGGGGTCCGATTTGCGGGGGTGGTAATCACGTGGTCTTTAGAACTATGCACCATATGGCTTGTGATATATCATACGTTCGGAAATGATGAGAAAGGAAAGAAAATACGAGGTTTTTTTAAATTTTCTACATATTACTTTCAAGAAAATTAATTTTTGATTAAAAAACTTGGGGAGAGGTAAAAAGTGCAGATAAAGGGGTAAAAAATAGATGACTTCAGGATCTGCTACTTGCCTTACCCTACTCGGAGGAAGGGGGAGGTGGGAATAATTTTTTAATAAATGTATAAATGTATTTCTCCTTCACTGCTAAAGCTCCTCCTTGGAATGTTTACAAGGTTTTATTTATAATCACATCTTCAGAGCAATGATTGATCTTAATATTTTGGAGAGAGAATCAGTTTCAAATTGTAAACTATAGTAAAGATCAATCAGGTTTAACAATTTTTATGTAAATCTAACCTCACAGAATTGATTATAAAGTTTAAATAAAATATAAAACACATCTTCAACGACAGGATATTCTCTTCACATTCAACATTGATGCACAGAAACATTTTAAAAATAATGCTAAATTAGAATATTTATATATAATTTACAAGTTATACAGGGTGTTTCAAAATTATGTACAATAAATTTAGTGACATATTCTTCAGATCAAAGGAAGACGAAAATGTTCTATAGCACTTTGTCTGGAAACGATTTGTTTGCGAGTAATCCAATATCATACAGTAGGGAAGCACGGTAGTTAGCGGACGATATTTTAGCAGTTCCGGCGTTTCGACCCAACACTAGGTTGAGTGGTTTGTTCCATTTAAACCTACTTTAGGGTTGTTCCATTAGTTGTGTACGGTTGTTTCCATTACTGTAGTTTCACTACTGTACATCCACTAGAAATATCAATTTCAGAACGTTTGCGTGCTTTGACATACGCATTACGATTTACGTAAAAAAAAGTCATGTACACGTATTCCAGTGCAGAATACACTGACATGCACCTAATGTATGGTCTTGCGGACGGAAATGCTGTGGAAGCAAGAAGACTCTACCAAGAACGCTTTCCGAATAGACGTTAGCCAAATAACCGAACATTTGTATCTGTTGACAGACATTTGAGTGAGCGCGGTTCCTTTGACCGCCAAACAGGACAAGGGCGGCCTGTAGCACATTCTCCGGATGAGGAGGATGTGATAATTGACATCATACATGATGAACCACAGACAAGCATTCAGGCACTGAACCCAACGGACTATCCACACCGACAACGATTTTGCCAATGGATACAACGTCGTCATGCTGCAGACCCTAGTTGTCTCAGCCAGATACTTTTCACGGACAAAGCAACCTTCACCCGGACAGGAATCGTAAATTCTCACAACCAGCACCATTGGGCAGATGCTAACCCGCATGTTACCAGAGCTCGAGCGCATCAAGAGCGTTTCTCCGTGAACATTTGGTGTGGAATTGTCGGAAATAACTTAATTGGCCCTTATGTGTTGCCGCCACGATTGACTGGGCGACGTATCTTTTGTTTCTGCAGAATGCATTGCCAGAATTACTGGAAGACGTTCCTCTTTTGATAAGATCTAACATGCGGTTCATGCATGATGGCGCTCCAGCACATTTCAGCCATGTTGTGCGAGCACACCTTAATGCTGCATACACGAATCGGTGGATAGGTCGAGGTGGACCGGTAGCCTGGCCTGCAAGTTCACCCGACCTTAATCCCTTGGACTTTTTTCTGTGGGGTCATGTGAAAACGTTCGTCTACAGCACACAAGTTCCTAACATTATGGATCTGCGACAACGAATTGAAAATGCATGCCAAACCGTTCGTAATGCTGGCGACGAACTCTTCCATGACATCAGACGGTCGCTCATGCAACGAGCCGAAGCGTGCGTGCGAGCTGGTGGCGGGCACTTTGAACAATTCCTGTAATTTGGAGCCACGGGTTTAGTTGGCTGTATCGCGTAAATAAATCGTTTCCAGATAAAGTGCTATAGAACATTTTCGTCTTCTTTTGACCTGAAGAATATGTCACTAATTTATTGTACATAATTTTGAAACACCTTTTATAGATATAAATTGGATCTCCATATATCTATAAACGCGTTAATAATTTTAAATTTGAAGAATTGTTTATTGAACGGATATTTATAAGAAGAAAGGACGAGACACAAAAACCCTGGAATACAATAGATAATAGTTAATAAATAAAAATGAAAAATAAAATAATAATTAACAAATAACAAAATAATAATAAAAATAAGTAAAATCAAAATAAGACTATAAAATCAAATAAAAAGCTGACGTTTCGGTAAGAGCCTATCCTTTATCAAAGCAAAAAAGGATAATTCTCTAATATTCTATTTGCTTTTAGAGAATTATCCTTTTTTGCTTTGATAAAGGATAGGCTCTATCCGAAACGTCAGCTTTTTATTTGATTTTATAGTCTTATTTTGATTTTACTTATTTTTATTATTATTTTGTTATTTGTTAATTATTATTTTATTTTTCATTTTTATTTATTAACTATTAAGAATTGTTTATTCTAATATTAACAAGTTCATTGTTTAATAATTTAAGTTACAAATTGAATTCGATAATTTTGAACCATTATTTTCATTTGAAGTCCAGTTTAACAGTAAGATAAAATCCATGTATCACTCTATCAGTATTAATGATATTGATCTACGCTGTATTTATAAGTAAATTAAAAAAAAATCAGAAAATACAAAAAAAAAACAAACAAAAAAAAACCTGAAAATATTCGCTGCCAGTTGATTTAATAAGAACTGTTATACTACGTTCGCACTAGCACATTGGATCTAGATCGGCAGCTTGAACTAGTTTCGAATTTTGAAGTGTGAACGCTAGCGATCTGGATTCGAACTAAATCGACTGTCTCCAAACTCGATTCACTGAATCCTGTTCGGAGAACTCGATCGATGCTGCCAATCTACATTCGTTCCTTCCCACAATCCCTTGCACGATTAAGTTTTCACAAAATGGCCTTTAAACAATTGATCAACTCGTGGTCCGAATTAAAAAAACAATTTTATTCGGCCTATGGCTTGAAAACTTGGATGGATTGAGACGACAAAAAAGAAATTCGTTCATATACAATCCCTTGCACCTGTTGACTATAATGAACAATTGGAGTTGTAAAGCTGGATGGAGATTAATGTACGAGTTCCCTAACTGGATAGCAGCGCTGAAGTGCGAACACTCTGTGGATCTGAAATGAATCCAATTTCCCAATAAATCTAGTTTGTATCTGGATCGACTCGATCTAGTTCTGTAGTGCGAATGAGGTATAAGAATTTTGTAAACTAAATTAATTTGTTTTACTATAATTCAGCAGCCCATTGATTTTGTTAATGTTCTTCCTTGAAGCACCTAATATTGCAACAAAGAGAGGGTTGAACAGACCTAACAGCTATTTTCAAAATACCCTATGCCCATAAGCATTAATTGTTCTTGATTTATTGCGTTTGTTTGTGATTGTCATATTGAGTGCGTTTCTCATTCTCATTAGCTGGAAACGTTCGTTTTCGTGTATGGTGCTCATGCCGTTTCATTTTAGCATTTGAGCGTCAAGCTTGGTGTTTCTTTTTGTCTGAGATATCTCACACTTTGCATTCTGAGCTAAACCAATTTTCCAGGACTTTCGCAAACAAGCATCTGAGCATTTTGGATTTTAGCAATCATATTTTGTCGTTTGTTGGAACCAATGAAGGTTGGATTGTTGCTGATACAACTATAGCAGCTGATATGAATTATCAAGCTTGTCTTTCTCGTAAGTGTGTGATGTATGTTTCCATATCTAAGATGGCAGTTGAAGTAATTGTGTTGGATTTTTCGCTTCTCATGGATTCTGAAAAGCGATGCCAGAAAAAGGAAAATGTTTTTTTTTTTGTTTTTTTTTAACAAAATAGCATAGATAAATAACACGGACTTTAACTTATTTGATACTACATTGAAGCAGCCTGCAAAGTATCGTCATCAGTTTCACTTTCCTGAAAAGCCTGGAAAACCGTTTCTTTATTCTTTTTGATCTGTGTGGTCAATTTGACGTTTCCAATCAAACATCATACGCCCGGCGTAATGTAGGCATACCAGCTTCCCAGCTGAAAAGAATCGCGCCTATCAAATACTTAACTATATGATGTAATGAAAAATGCAAGCATATAAGCAACGCTAGTCTTTGAAAGAATTTAACAACTGGTTAGACATTTACATGTCGATACAAACGAGGAGAAAATTATATGTGTCCCGGGAGAAAAGGTAAATTTTTCGTGTGTATATTGAATGAGTTATTATTATTCAAACTGTTTATACAGAGTGGATACAAAAATGAGCCCCCTTTTATTTTCGTAACTGAAGCAGATTCGTCAATTTGGATGAATCCAATGAATAGGAAGTTGTGGGTGAATCACATGTTAAATTTATAAGTTACCTCCCTAGGCACTTCACAAAGACATTTGAATGTTCAACATGCAAATCAAGAAATTACCAAAAAATTACCATAATAACATTCACTTTCATGAGGAAAAGCAAATAATAGGCATGTATCAGCATACAGAAGACACAACAATTCCAGGATGGCAAGCTACACTGTTCCTGAAATGGTCAACATGAACTTCTACTTTGGATTGTGATTGTTGGTGATCCGTTCATCGGATTTTGGAATTATTTTTTGTTCGGAATTCCACGCTGAACAAGTCTTCAATTGGAATTTTTTCGTGTATCTGTTACGGTTTTTAAGATAGGATTTGAATGTGTCCTATTTTACATATTTGGGATGATGAAACTTCCTATTCATTGGATTCTTCAAAATTGACATATCTGCTTCGGTTACGAAAATAAAAAGGGGGGGGGGAGCTCATTTTTGTATCCACCCTGTATAAACATGTAGTCGTTTATTACTGCTTTCTGAAATATAGCTATTTGACTACATTCTATGTACAAAAAAAAGTTTTTTTTTTATTAATTTAACCTTTTGTTTTGTTTACTTCCCCTCCCCCTATTGACCCTTATTTCCTCTTATTTTATTGGCCCATTGTTAAAGCATGTTCAACAGTCGTTATATTCCTTCCTCTTAACTAATGGGAGATATTCTTGGCAATTTGCTTCCCCCCCACCCCCTCTGTCTATATATTCTCTAGCATTAAAGCTTTTATTTCTTTTTTTACTTATGTCTCTCACCGCTGAAGATGACTACTTGGTAGCCGAAATACGTATCCGGTATTTCACGGTATTTCATTTCTCCTTGTGAATTAGACGTTCTCCCCCTTTTGATTACATTCTGTGTTTTTATTTTACTGCATTAACATTCTAATAATTTTATCATAAAATATAATCCATAATGTACTTCGATGCGTTTTCAATTCATGTGAGAACGTGGCGATTTGCGCGCTTTAAGGCATCTTCTCTTATTTGATCCACAGAATCTGTTATAAGTGCAATAAGCTCGTCTTGTCTATTGACTGTAGTTGTATAAGCATCACAGGCAGAAATCCCAGGGAGTTAGATTGGGTGATCTTGGTGGCCAACTAACTGTTCCACCGCGATCAATCCAGATTAGAAAAACCATAAATCATAGCGCCATGCTCGATATTAGAGAAAACTTGCGGCATTTTTCAAATCTGTCAAATACAACAGCGATGATAAACAAGAGTTTAACAAAACTTTTACATTTACACAAATCAAACAGCTATAGTGAATAATGAAATCACCACGAAGGGCCACAGTTAAATTATTTATGAGAGGAATACTGAAAGTAATGAGTAACATTAAGAAAAAGGTCAATAATTGCTATACACAGAATACATCATTTCAAACTATAAACTTTTGTCTATTTCTCAACAATAATCTCCATTCCTGTGGACACATTTTCCCCACCGTTGTGGAAGTTTGAAAATCCCTCGACGGTAGAAGTCCGTTCCAGCGAGAACATTCAAAACTTCGGATGGGAAGCTCTGCCGCATCCTCCTTACAGTCCAGACTTGGCACCCTCCGACTACCATCTTTTTGGTTTTGTGAAGTGGCAGATGAGAGGCCAGCGCTATGCGACAGACGAGGACGTGAAGAGAGCAGCAATGATGTATTCTATGTATCGCAATTATTAACATTTTTTTTATTAATATTGCTCATTACTTTCGGTATGACCCTCGTACTTTAAATTATTCAATATTTAACCAATAGTTATATCTCAGAAACCATTAATAAGTGACTACATTTTTATGTAAATCTTTTGACTTACAATAACTCATTTTATCCCCACACGAAATATTGACCTTTTATCCCGGGACCCTATATTGTATTAGCTTTAATAGATAATTTTTCTTCTGCAGATGGATAGATCGTAAGGGTGGCCTCCACCGATTTGACACTCTCTCCTTCAATAAGGGAGTGGTATATAGGGGAAAAAGTTCGTGATATCATCTATTCCCTGCGAAATAGTATTCTGTTTATATTAGGTATTTTTTTATTTACAAAATTGCGCAGAATTAGAAAGATTAGTTTTATTAGATTCTTAAGAAATTCTCAATAATTTAAGAAATTTTTTTATTCGCGTCATTAAATATTTATCAAGCTAAATGTATAGGATGAAGTGTGCTTTTTCTATTTGTGGAGAGAGAAAAGAGGATCTGTGGGCAGTAAACTATATTTAATAAGCCGTTCAAGTTTTTTCTTTGTGAAGTTAGGATTTCGAGAGAGGCGCTGGAGAAGAGAGCCCTCTGTGGCTCAAGGAGGTCGGTAGAACCCATTAGCACTAATAGGAAAGGTCACGACTTGTTTGATCCAAACGCAATAAGAATTCCCGTCGTACATAAATAGGCAAGTGGTGGCTGCTTATGTCTCCCCCTTAAGAACGGGCCATCGATCGGTCGGTCGGCGACATCCCTCTCTCCGATTCACCGACCAAAAGAGAGAGAGAAGGCTACGGTGGCTAGCGGTGCCGACGATCGTTCCCCGGACGCCCCCAAAACGGCGAAACGACCGGCTTCACCTCGGGTCCGAGCGGTCACTTACCACCAGAAGCCGCAGATTTCAGGGGCCATTTTATCGCGGAGAAAGTTGGCAAAAGGGAAAAGCGAGCAACGGTTAGTCCTCCGCTCATAAATATGGAATCCTTCATAAACCAATGACACAGAGCCGATACCCAACGGCTCTCACGACACCCAATGTACAAGCGAGGAAACAGATGTTGCAAAAATCGCACCGGCGCTTTTTAAAGAGCGATGAATTCATGGAAGTGGCTACCAACAGCCACTCCTTGTATTCTACGATATGACACCGTTTCCTTATGCGTTTGAATAAACTGCGTGTTTACCAAATGGGACGGCAAGGAAAATCCTTTTCATGCCCAGAAATTTAGGAACAGCGCCTCCGCGGTCACCGAACGCAACGTGCCTATTCCTTAACATGTGAACACGGTTTTAAATGACTAGCCTAAGAGCAGTTTCGCAAGTATCAGCAAGCTGAATGAAAACGCAACGACATTGGGTTTTCCTAATTCCAATTTCGTAACTCTCACATCCATACAATTAAAATCTGAATTTAAAAGTGGTGCCTGAAAATTTTCCCCTTAGTTTACAGATGCTGAAAATTTTCTTTGAAGAGCTGCTCTACATTGAATACAAAAATATTCTTCTCTTGAACGAATATGCAGCATCAAAAATTGTAGTCAATCTCATCAACTAAGGCCATTCTAGAGATAATTTCCATTCTGTTCAATCAGTACAAGGTTATACAATTTTTATTAATATATAACTAAGTTTTTTTAATCCAAATTAAAGCAGAAAAGCGTGGCATCGATATCGCAGATGTTCGAGCAGATGAAGGATGGTAAGAAGTTGGTACTGGTGTCCGATCCAAAAATAAAAATTTGGAGGAAACCCCTTATCGTTTTGTTTATTTTTGAGAGCAACTGAAATTCAATTCATTCTATCGATAATATCTTTCTGAATTTTCAAGATATTTGCTTTGGCTTTTTATAAGAGTAACTCTATACAGAATGTATCTGAAACCCTGTCACAAACTGGAGGGGAGGTGCAATGTAGTATGGGTGATTCTGAGCAAAAAAGTTCATATGAACATGGATCCGAGTTTGAACGATAATTGAGATATGAACAGAAATAAAAATGCCGCAACCAAGACCAACAAGTTAATAACTCAGGTTCTGTAAAGCCTAGATTAATGAAATATGAAGGAATAACAGGGTACATAAGACTGTGTGTGCCGTTAAAATTTAGTGTAATTCTAGCGAGAAGTTTCCGAGTTACGCCGTCAAAATTGTAACAAGTGCTGGATAGTACTCACAAGTGAACACGTGTTATGATTTTGAATGAGTAACTCAGAAACTTCTTGTTGGAATTCGATCAAATTTTAATGGTATACACAGTTTTATCTATCCTGCTATTCCGCCTAATTTCATTATTCTAAGCTTTACAGAACCTGATTTATTAACTTGTTGATCTTGGTGGCGGCATTTTTATTTCGGTTCATATCTCAGTTATCGTTCAAATTCGGACCCATGTTCATATGAACTTTTTTGCTTAAAATTACTCATACTACCTCCCCTACAAGCTTGTGACAGGGCTTCAAATACATCCTGTATATTTGGATAATAAATTACGCAAAAGACATTTTGGTCACGCTTGCGCATGTGCAGTTAAACATCATTTAGTAAAAAAATGCTCGTATTTCATCAACTATTTAATATTTTTATTTTCTGATTGCAGGGTGTTGTCTCTACTGGAATTTGGCAGATCTCCTGAAAATGGCATTGCATTGGGTTGAAAACTCTGCATGTTTAAACAAAAAATTTACGACTTAATTTTGATTAAAAAAAAAAAAAAACCCTTTATATTTCCATTAAAATATGCGCTTTTCTCATACAATGAACGCAGATAAGTAAAAGAAGCTTCATTATCATATGCTACAGCTACAATGCATTTCAAGCATTATTTTTTACAGGGTGATCCCAAATATTATTTTTTGTGCAATTTGTTGCTTGTCCCCTATTTGCCTATGGGACAAAACCTTCACTGAAATATAGAGGTTTAATATGCTCTTTAGATCCCTGAAGTTTCAGGGTAATTTGTCAAGTATTTTTCTAGATATTCAATAAAACGTGTATAATCGAAAGTGTCCACTTTCAATTGAGCAGTCAGTGTACATTACATTTGATATCTTTTTATTTATTAAAAAAATCAATCAAAAACAACCATCATTGATTTTTTTAATTTGTTAGATAATGTATCAATCTTTGATGTATTGTCATCACTTTTTGATTGAATTCTATAAAAGCTCGGATGATGACGATTTATCGAAATCGAACTGTTACATATATATAATTTATATTTTTATATCAAATTGCTTTTTTTGGCAGAAAATCTCTGCCTATACGTACCAACAACTGAACGAATATGTTTACATATTTTCAAACGAATTCGTTTATCGATTTTAATTTGTAAACTGTTTGCGGTATTTACTATTGCGAAATATACTAAAAAAAGAAAATTGAAAATTTTATACTCACCGAGTGAAATTATTTTTAGACTAATTACGAAATACTTGAAGCAATTTCTGAAGGCGGTACAATATTGTTATTGCTATACCACGTACAAAATATTAATACAGCGTTCGTTTTAAGAAATTATGACTATTTTTCAAAAATTGCTTTTAAGGAAATAAAATAGAATCGGAATTTGCCTCAAGCCTTTTCGTTTTAATAATATCATCAAAACTATATTAAATCCAAGTAGTCTTGTTTAAAGAAAAACTAAACGCAATCTGATTAAAATTAAATATCTTTACTTTCCGGTTACTTTAACTTTTACGCCTAATTGTATGAATTATTACAGACGTTAAAATTTTCTGCTGAATTCTTTATTCGAAACGCAACCATTACGAATTTAAATTTTTGCAACACCGTAGTGCTCTCGGTTTAAAGTGGAACGGGGTTGTAAAATACATTAATACGATCAATTTAAATCAATCGCCAGTTCTAAATAGTTAAAATGAAATGTGAAACGTAGACAAAATTTTAGCAAGTGTAAACATATAGTTCAATAGAGTGCATTTAAAATTAACCTGAATTTAGAATTCAAAGAGAAGCTTAAAATATAGATATTGCAATGATCAAATTTCAAATGTGAAAATCCATTAAATGGTTTGGAAGATTCATTTAATGAATGATATTACCTGAAGAAAAACGGATTAAAAAAGAATTAATTAAGATTTTATAGGTTAAAGGTAAAAAAAAATTCAAATTATAATTAATGTCCATTAAGTAAAATTAATGTACCAAAAAATAATAACATGGGAATTAGTGTCTGAAATTATACACCTTTCCTTTCTTTCTTCCTTTCTTCAGAGCCATTTCATAGACCACAAGAAAAGTCTCAAATTGCCGCCAAAACTCATTTTTATCTCTTCTTATTCTTCTTCTTTTCTCGGTCTCATTAAAATAATTTAAGCATTTTCATAACGAAATAGCATTTCTTTTTTATATTTTTTACTTCAAATTAAAATTCTTCTTTTTGAAGAACATCTATGCAAATCGGAACATCTTGAAAATTTAATATTTGAATATAAACAACGAATCGAATATGTAGAAAATCTTGTTTGAAACAGTTTAACCTTCTCGCACTCTTTTCTTTTTCCTCCTTCATTAAACTATTTTACTTGAATTATTAACTAGTGATGCTAATCTCCACTTTTCATTAATACTACAGGGTGTTTCTAAATTTTCTTCCATGTTATACGTGTTTATTACTCAAAAACTATTATAGATTTTAACGTGATTTTTTTTTGATTCACAAAGAAAAACTCATGTGAATAATGAAACACGCGGATGGCGCGTGGAATCATTGTTGGCGCGTTGTTCCATTTTTCGCAAGACGCAGTAAACAATGGCAAGTGTTCAAGAAAAAACTCAATGCGTGTTATGGCTTGAGAAATTTAAGTCAATGATTACAGTTAAAAGAATATTCAAAACAAAGTTTAAAAAGGATCCTCCAAATCGTAAGTCAATTTAGCTATGGCATGGTGTGGTTTAATGCATGATCGAGTAATCGGACCTTTCTTTTCGCTGAAGACACCATTACCGCTGCAACCTACTTAGCTATGCTGGAGAACTATCTGATTCCACAGGTGGAAGAACTGCAACCAACAAGATGGAGCACCTCTTCACTGGGGCCTGCAAATTAGGCAGTGCCTTGATACGAACTTTCCAGGACGATGGATTGGACAGGATGGACTAATCCTTTGGCCCCCTCACTCACCCGATGCGAACACTCTAGATTTTTTTCTTCTGGGGATATGTGAAAGACAGAGTGTACAAGACCAACGTTGATGACATTGAAACTCTCAAGAACAGAATAATTGAAACAATCGCTGAAATTATCCCCGAAATGCTAGCCCGAACATGGGAGGAAATCGAGTTTCGCTTTGACGTCCTTCACGCTATAAATGGGGGGCACATTGGAATTTATTAAGGCATGCTAAGAAACCTTTTGAGTTTTTCTTTGTGAATAAAAAAAATCACGTTAAAATCTGTAATAGTTTTTGAGTAATAAACATGTATAATACGGGAGATAATTTAGAAACACTCTGTATTTTCTTTTCCTCAACCTAACCATTTACTCTCTTCTCACTTACGCAGCAGAAACAACAATGGCCATCCAGTGACCACAAACCATCCAACAGGGTGACAAAAAACTTTGATAACTTTTGAACAATTGGCGAGATTCAGTTAAAACTTGGCGGTTGAATGCAGGGCATGTTGGGATTTTTTTGAGCATGCGCACTGTGACTGCTGAAGGAAATGTCAAAATTTTAGAAAAGGAAGTTGTTTTTTTTTAAAGAAAATTATTTCAAATTTAAAAAAAAAAATATTTTCATGAAAAAAAAATTAAAGACTGCAAAAATAAACACAAACCGTCTAACTTTTTTTTTTTTTTTAAATTCTCTCCCCCCTTTTGCCTGTCGGTTTTGCTATTATTCGCCTTTTCCTCAACTTGTATCCTTAGTATCCAAAGTGACCCAGGTTCCGAAAAGATATGGTTCATGCAGGAGGGAGCACGACCCCATCAGAGCAATAGAGTGTTTGAAGTCTTGGAAGAGCATTTTGGTGAAGGCATTCTGGCTTTGGGGTACCCAGAGGCCACTGGAATGGGAATCGCTTGGCCGCCATATTCTCCTGATCTCAATCCTTGTGACTCATTTTTTGTGGGGCAATATTAAAGACAAAGTTTACGCATATAACCCCGGAACCATCGCTGAGCTCAAAACAGCTATTCAGGAGGTCATCGAAAGCATCGATGTCTCGACACTTCAGCGAGTTTTGCAAAATTTTGCTCTTCGTCTGTGCCACAACATAGATAGCCATTGATGCCCAGCATATCGAGCATGTCATAAACCAAATCCGAATATCTCCAGTTTTTGAAAATTTGATGTTTTATTTCATATAGCTCAATAATTGTCACCCGGTTTATGCTAGGTATTACAAAGAGAGACATAGAAGGACCACTTGTTTAATTTAATTTTCGTAGAATTAAAATTATTCAATAAAATAAAAAAATATCCCGAAAAAGTAGTTAAACTTTTTTTGACGAAGTATAATTTCATATTAATTACGGTTTTCTTTAAAACAACATTTATTACGTTATGGATATTATTAAAGACCGGTTTTGGCTATAGAGCGATCTTCAGTGCTGTTATGGGCTATACAATCATAATTTATATAATAAGGTATGTTATAGTAATGAAATTTATAGTAATGAAATTACAGATAATATTACACTACTTACAGTTTGAGAAAACTTGCTTGGTGAAAATAGGTGATCAAAAAAAAACAACAAATTTTTAAAAACTTGTTCACTACAGAGCGGTCCAAAAATGTACTCACTGTTTGACAATCCATATCTTGTTACAAATTTGACTTGCAGGCACAATTTTTGGCACTTTGAGGGAGTTATAATAAGTGTTCGAAATGACCACCAGCAGCTTCTAAACAACGCCGATGGCACCGAACGACACACCAAACTAAGGCTGTTAGTGGTAGCACATAACCGCACAGATCACACAAATTTTCTTGCAAATTCTTCATCCTCATGAACCATGTGCTGAAACCAATCACAATACTCTATCCTTCGATCCGAGTCGTCCTCATTCATCGCGTGTAGCAGTCTTGGAATGAAAACTCTCCACTTTGCACCCTTCAAAATGCGTCTTACACTTGACCGGCTTACCCCACTTTCGAGCGCTCCCTGGTTCACCATCGAACACCAGCGCCACCTACCACGACAAATTTCATGGTTTTATAGTTACACTACTCTTGTGCATGAGATTATTAAGTGTAAGTCTTTTTGTTTCTAAATTACTGAATTAGAAACAGTGAGTACATTTTTTTGATCCTTCTGAATAACAATCTCTAAGGTCCTGGAAGAAAGTATAAGGTCGCTTGAAAAAACAATGCTGTGTCGAAACCGTTTAGTTTTACGATCTGTTCTTTCGGAATATTGTTCAACAACACGTAAAGAATATTTATAAACAATAAAGAGCCCATAGTAAAGATAAAAAATAAAATTGTAGTAATAAATGTTATATTTCAGCAATTCTGCTTGGACAAAAGTATAAGGTCGCTTCCTATTTCCCCTAAATTTAATGAGACATGCCGACCACTGACTCATAACTAAACAAATACATGCTAAATAGGTGTTCTTGAGTTAGATAAAGTAAAATTATTGACACATTTTCCTTTTATCTTGTGACTTTCACAATGCCGAAAGGAAAGCATCTTTCTGAGTTTGAAAAGGGTCAAATTGTGGCATTGAAGCAGTCTGGTCTAACTGGATCGCAAAAATTGGAAGATCAAAAAGTGTTGTAAATAATTTCTTAAAAGATCAAGACAATTATGGCGTCAAGACAAGATCAGGGAGACCACCAACAATGACTCGCCGAGAGAAACTGAGGGCTTTGCGATTAGCCTGCACCAAACATCATTCCTCGGCTGTTATTAAAGAACAGTTGAACTTAAAATGCACAAGTAGAACTGTGAGACGTGTACTCTCGTCGGATCCTCATCCGTCGTTCTCCAAGATGACGGCAAGACCACCACTGACACAAGCTCACAAAGATGCAAGACTTGCCTTTGCCAAGAAATGTGTATCCTTTGGGGAAAAATGGGAAAATGTCGTCTTCTCTGACGAGAAAAAATTTAACCTAGACGGGCCTGATGGTTTCACTTGATATTGTTATGATATCCGTGGGAATCAAGAATATTTTTCCAAGAGGCAAGCTGGTGGGGGTTCGGTGATGATGTGGGGTGGATTTGCGCGAGGTGGGAAAACTCCTATTCTGTTCATAAACACAAGGATGAATTCCTTAAAGTACCAGAACATGCTGACAGACAATTTACTACCGCATGCCCCTCTCATCACTTCAGGCGACTAGATTTTTCAGCAGGATAACGCACCGATCCACAGCTCAGCATCTACAAAAGAATGGTTTTCAGCCAACCAAGTAACTGTATTAGACTGGCCAAGCCGTAGCTCTGATTTGAACCCAGTTGAGAACTTATGGGGTATCTTAGTGCGTACCGTGTATCAGAATCGTCGCCAATACAACATCAAGGAAGCACTTGCTGCAGAAGTGAAAAAGGCATGGGGAGAAATGCTTCCTGAAGTATTAAAACAACTCACAGACTCCATGACTAACCGAATGATTAAGGTTATTGAAAAAAGGGCGATTTCATTGGCTATTAAAACAAAATACATCTCCGACCTTAAACTTATTTCCAGGCAAAATACCTGAAATATGACGTTTTCTGTTATAATTTTATTAGTTTTGTTTAGCATGGATTCATTTTACACATACTTGTTTATTTTGTGTTATTGAACAATATTCTGAAAGAACAGATCTTAGAAATAAACGGTTTAGACACAGCATTGTTTTTTCAAGCGACCTTATACTTTCTTCCAGGACCTTATTTATTTTGATTTGGATTAGAGAAGTAGGAGGTGGCCATTTACATATCATTTCAATCTTCAAAGTGTCAAATACGTCAAAGTTTTGAAAACATGAAGGTGAGATACAGGTAGACAGACATAGTAAAATCAGTAAGTATCCTCATTCTTCCACTACTTAATAATCAAATTATAAAATCTACAATTTCAAGAATTATCAATTGTAAATGTATCACGTTTTAATGGTGGCTCGGTAACCGAGAGCGCTAAAGTGCAGGTCTTATAGCTCTCGACACCAATGAGTCGCGGGTTCGAATCCTGCTGAGGGCATGGATGTTTGAGTTTGTCCCTTTACTAATAATTTTGGACGACCAGGCAAATTTAGACTTATTTTCTGCTAGACTAAAATTCCTATAGATCCAATGGTAATTTAATATCCTCGACACCGAAAAGGTAAAAGAGAAATTGAAAATATAGATACATTTTAAACCGTTTCAGTGATGGATAAATTAGAATTAGATTAAGTCTAATATTTAATTATTTCATTGATTTTGATTTTATTCCAATAATTCCAAATGGAAACTTAATTAAATATTAAATAGGATAGGTAGATAGAAGATATTCAGCCCGTCTCAGTTCACCGCAGGACATAGACCTCCCCCCACGGGGTGGAGGGTGGGAGGTGGGGATTTGGTCTAATCTTCCACGCTGATCAGACGAGTTGGGAGATGCATTTTTGAGCTTCTGTCAGCTTTTTATTATTAGGAGTGTTAGCATAAAAACTACTTATAAGAATGCGCCCTTGGTCTGTACGTTTATCCGGCCGTCCGCCGTTTGCACGATAAAACGGATTGACTTTTTCAAATTCTGTTTTCAGAAATATGACCGTCAAAGTCTTAGCTCGGCCGTATCAACTTTTTAGAATTTTTCGTAGACCCCCTTCAAGTCGAATTCACGTGCTAAAACAGTGAGTGTAAAGAATTCAAAGATACTGGCATGTCATATAACAATCGATTTGTCAAGAAGGAATACATTGTTACTTTCTGTTCATCTTTTAAGCATTATTGACATCGGCGCGCGCACGTGAAATCGCTTTGTCGACGCACGATTGCTCAAGTGCTCATAATCTATAAGCTTATTATTAAGTAGCGGAAAAATGGAACTACTTATTGGTTTTATTTTATACACGATTTGAATCACCCTTCATCATTTCTACTTTTTTGAGGTAGAAGGTTGAAATTCGGAATGTAGCTTACTATGGGCATGTGCACCTTCACTATTTAGTTTGGTTTTGATTAGCCCACTAAGGTCGGAGTTTTGGGGGTGAAAATTAGAGGGGACCAAAGGTCTAGGTGTATTTACGCATATAAAGGAGTGAAATTCGGTATGCAGATTCCTATAAGCAAGATCTCATTATATAAAGAATTTTTTCCCCGAGGTATCCATGCCTTCCCGACTCGGTGGCGGAAATGCATCGAAAAAATGGGGGACTACATTGAAAAATAGTGTACCAACTCTGTCTGTAATAAAGGAGCTTAAAAAATATTTCCGGTTTTCATTTAACTGACCCTAGTAAGTAGAATAAGGATGGAGCTACTTATTGGTTTTATAATGTCAGTCCGTCCCCTTCATAATTTCTACATTTTTTGAGGTAGAAGGTTGAAATTCGGAATGTAGCTTACTATGGGCATGTCCATCTGCACTTTTTAGTTTGGTTTTGATTGTATACGGGGGTCGGAATTACGGGGGTGGGATTCAGAGAGGGCAACATATCTATTTGCTATTTAGATATGTAAAGGCGTAAAATCCAGTATCCAGATTCCTCTAGGTAAAATCTACATTACTATGAAGTTTAGGCCTAATTGTTCCAGTGGGATCGGATTTGCGGGAGTGGCAGTCACTTGGTCCTTAGAACTATGGCAACATATGGCATGTGATATATCATACGTTCGGAAATGATGAGAAAGGAAAGAAGATACGAGGTTTTTTACATTTTTTACATATTATGTTCGAGAAAATCAATTTATTGATTAAAAAAAAACTTCGGGAGAGGTAAAAAGTGCAGATAAACGGGTAAAAATAGATGACTTGCCTTATCCTACTCGGGAGGAGGGGGGGGGGGGAAGGATTAATTTCTTTTTAACAAACGTATAAATGTATTTCTGCTTCACTGCTAAAGCTCCTCCTTAAAATGTTTACAAGATTTTATTAGAGTTAATATTAGTAAGCGTTTCAAGTAATTTTTAAATCGTCTTATGTCTTGTTTATATGTCTTTTAGCTTCTAACGAATATTTTCATATTTCAAACAATATTTATTTTAAAAAGTTTATTTTAGGAAGTAGGATATATAAATAATTTCTTAAATTTAGTAGATGTAAATAGAATTTTAACGGATTTTAATTCATTGATAAACTTGTTTATATTTAAATTTTATTTTTTACAAGGTCGAGGTTTAAATTTATTTTTCATTTCTTATGTAAGCGATCTTCCGCGCGGTTTCTTTAATTTTTAAATATTATGGGTGGCATGAAAAAGAGAGTAAAATGCATATTTCTCATAACAGTTTCCTTGCGTTGATATAAATTATGCAAACCGCCTCAAAATAAATAAACATAGGAAACATGACACTGATAAAAATTGAAATTGTCATGAGGAAAGGCACCTTTATCTCCTTGATGCTGAAATACTCAATACTTAATTAAGAAATTTCTAATGTACCTTATTAGAGAACTGTTCATATTTTATGTTATTTTGATTTTATTATTTTAGGAATGTTCAATGATAAAATTAATTTATGCTGACTTGTAACGAAATCTATACAGTGTGTCTCGCCTAAAGGGAACCAATAGAATCTCCAAGAATTCTTAACAATGAGCAGCAAACCACTATAGAAGACGATAATAGGGTATTTTCTCTCGAGAAGGCAAAGGAGATACACGTGTCTCTCCAGCTCTAACTGGCATTCAGTCAATTGGCAAAACAATAGATTTCATTGCTCAGTGAGAGTGTGCGTTCTGCTTATTTCTTCAAAAAAGCTTTTTTTTTGTATTAATTTACAAATATTCCTATTTTTGTCTGTTTGACTAAAAAATATGATTAAAATAGTTTAGACTCTATAAGAAGGCAGTCTGGATGTTTAGAGGCAGTTTACTGACAAAAAAACTGAGTTCCCTGAGAGCATTTTTGCCGCATGCCAGGCTTCTGTTAGAATGATTTGGAATAGCGTCACCTTATGCTATTCCAAATCATTCTAAAATTTTCTAAATCATTCCAAAATGTACCAAAGCCTTAAAACCATTATAAAGCATGTTATTTTACCTACAACTCTAATTATTCCGGGCAATGCCGGGTGCCTCTGTTAGTCTTAATAGAATTAATAAAAATTTGATCCTTATATAGATCGTGTTTTAAAGAAACTTTAATCAATAAATTATTTTTGGCAATACCTTAAAGAATGAATAACAATTGCTGAATCGGTCTTTTCTTCTTTGAATTATTGAGCAGCCAAAATGGAATTGCTCTACGACACTCGAGACGTTTGCAATCATAATTAATTTGGCTCGAAATTTTCCCTTCGCTTATTATCCTTAAAAGGTGTTTGATTTAACTGAAAACTTCGATATATTATTCAGTGAATTCCTGTTAGGCAATTTAATTGAAACGCGAATTAAATTCTTCACGTGTGATTGTTTTCGTTTATCGATATTTATTTTGCACCGACATTTTTCTCCTTCCGTCAACCACGCTATCTGCTACACCTCATCCATATTTCCCGTTCTATCTCCATTTTTTTTTAATTTCTCATTGTGAAAACGTAATTTAATTTGAAAATACTTATTAGCTGTTGGGGAAATTGAGCGCTAAAAACACTAAGCGGGGGGAAAAATCCGTTCCTTATCCGTTGTTGTGTGATCAATAAATTTTTTCCTTCCTATTTTGAGGCTGCATTTTAATTAGATTTCATAAATGATTTTTTTATGCTGAGGCATTTTCTTTTTAACCAGTGAGGTTTTTTTATTTTATATAATTGTTATTATTTATTTTGCTGCTTTTCTTGATGTTGAAGCACAGCGTGCTTATTCCACTTGGTTTTTTTATGAGGTTATTAAATTAAGATAGGAAAGAAATTCCCCCTTCGAAGAAATGAGCCATTTCAAATGGAACCCTAACTCCTTTTAACCCATTTTTTCTCCTTCCTACTTCATTCTCTCTTGCTTTCTCTCCCTCATAAACTCTAGAACTTATTGAAATAGCTCTGAGCATTTCTATCGGTTGACTGGCTCTTGAATGTGGTTTGTCAGCTAAAAGAAAAATTGGAATCAATCGAAACCAGGAAAGGAACCCCCAAAATTCAATTGGTTTCAACTATCTTCACTTTGTTAACTACTGAAGAAGAGTGAATGAATTGCGTTTGTAGAGTTTTTAAGTATGAAGGTGCGCATTACTTAATGAAGAAGAAGAAGAATAAAAAAGAAAAAATATTATTATTAGGGTGAATCAGAAATGTTAAATAAAATATATTCAAGAATTTATTCTATATATAAAAAAAAATTACTTCCGAGCTAGCTAATTTTTAAGGCGAATTTTCTCTAGTACAATGTATTTTTGACGTGCAATTCTGTTTAAAAGAGCAATAATTAAATTATACTTCCCGTATTCATTAAGATTTAATTAAAATCCAGTGGTGCATATTTAACAAAGCGCGCTTTTTGAATTAATTTTCATCGCAAAAATCGATCGATTTTATTCTCTCTCTCCCTCTCGCTCTATTATATTATTCCTCCCTTGTCGGAATACCGCTTACAATCAATAAATGGGATATTTATTCTAAGGATCATAAAGCTTAAAGAAGCGTGGCCATTAAAATAATGATTTTTAAAAAGGATTCCTATCCCGCCTCATCAATTTTTTTATATCTTGATCAAATATTCATACCTGCAGATATTAATAATAATAACTTTCGATTGAGTGAATGCGGTCCCGACATGACATATCAACTCCTAGGACCTCCAAGCTTATAAACATTCCATATTATAGATATATATATCTCAAACCCTGACTTAGAGAATACTACACCTGTAAAGGAAGAAAAAGCCTCTAGCCATAAAAAAGGCACTCGACATATGAAACGCCGGATGTTTATTTTCCTTCATTTAGGCAATTCCACGCTATAGTTTTGCCAAAAATTAGTTATGGGGCTTATCTTTGATCAACTGCGAAAACAGCATGCAATAAAATTACACGTACTGCCTTCGCACTACTTACGGCATCAATGATTCAAAAATAAAATATCCTTGGACACAATTCTGCAATTAACCAAGCTAAAAGAATTATATAGAACAATCACTTAAATCGACCATCCAACAGATTTCATAAACACTTGCTTTCCACGAATTCTTACAGGCAAACAAGAAAGTGATGCGAGATGTAGTTGGAGCCAAAAACTGTGGACTAAATGCAACAATGACGACAGGAAACCACTGATCCACATAAGTTTTTTATTCAGACGTATGCGCATTTCGGCAGCCACGCTGCCTTCTTCAGCGTATACGTCTGAATAAAAAACTTATGTGGATCAGTGGTTTCCTGTCGTCATTGAAGAAAGTGATATATTGAGCCTCCATTTATATCACCCCGATCGGCAAGATACAATAAAAGAATGGAAGGAAATCCTATTCTAAATTGCTCTTCTACAACCTGTGCTCATGCAAAGTACGCAAACAAGATTTTAATGATTTATTTTGAAAATGCAATCTTCCAATGATTGCCGATAGAATTTCGCCTCTATAGACGTGGTTGTTTTCTCTGTAAAAGGAAATATATATTATCAGCAACACTTGAACAACTTAGAACTAAAAGCTTATGAAGATGCTTTAATCAATTTATAATTTGAAAATTAATCACTTAATAGTAATTGTCTGTACTGGGACAGAACTATTTCCTCAGACAAAACAGTCCCACACAACAGATCAGACATTACTCTCACCGACAAGAACAAATGCATCACCTACTTCATCGACATCGCAGTCCCCTGTATCCTGGAAAAAAGAAAGACGATACACTGATCTCGCCATCGAGTTCCAAGAAGAATGGGGAATGAAAAAAGATACATTTGTCCCCATTGTCCTCTCCACGTTCGGCTTCATCCCTAGCAACCTGCAGCAACAATTATCAACCCCTGGATCTGCCCACCAGCATTTTTCATGAATGCAGAAAACCGTAATTCTTGACAGCTGCCACATCCTGCGAAAATTTCTACAGTTTTAAATTCTTAGTTTTTAAAATGTTTTTCTTCTTCTTTTTATTTGTATACATATATTTCTTTCTAGTTTTGTGTAAAATTTTATGTGTCCAATATTAAGTTTTGTTTCTTTGACCACTGTCGGTAAACTTGTATACCAGTTTCAAACTGAGACCGAAATTATAAATCTTAATATATAAAGTGCTTCGTCCGTCTGTCATATGACGCAAATCCGGAATTTTCATTGGCAAGTGAAGCAAGTGACGCAACAAAAGTAAATGACTCGATGTTACTTATTGCCTCTACTCCATTGCGCCTTGTAATAATAAAAATAAATACTAAACGTAAATTATATTTTGACAGAGCAATAATTACTAATAAGACAATTAACCATACAGAGATCAGAGATCACAAATGTAATTGTAGATAAACAATATAAAATTGCATATACGAGGCAAAGACAAAACTCCGTAATATTTCATTTACGAAATTACTCTCCTGTCAGAATCCACATTGTTAATATCGTCTTTTCTATTATCGAGATTAGTCTAAGATCACTAAACAAAACCCTGCGAACTTTGAATATAAAGACACATTTTTAAACAATAGCATATAGGAAATATATTTTTAAATGATGCAATGATTTAAATAAGACAATAAATGTACGTGGATTTAAAAGAAAATCATTTTAATCTCTTCCTAATCCCAATACTCCTAGCAATATCATTCAAAAGCTTATACAGATAATAATTTAAGGAAAGAGTATAATGAAAATCAACACCAAGATATTAATAATTTTTAATATTATAATAATATTAATTTCAATTTCAATTTCAATTTATTTAGTTTTATGGTCTACATCAACAGCATAATGCCAACACAAAAAGAAAACAAAAATAAACAAACAAAAAAAAAACCATTAAAAGTGAAAAATAACAAGTGCACAATATAGAAACAAAGATAAATATACAGAGAAGTTAAAAATAAAATTCATTGAAAAATGTCAATGTTCTTAGATCTGTTGTATGCGATTTGCATGCGATATAGAGGAGACCTTTGACCATAGAGGCCACGGATGAATTTTGGGTGAAACTTAAAGATGCGATTTTGTAGTCTGCTTTTTGGTACATAAAAGTAAATCTTCGATATGAAATGCATCGCATTGACATTACCTTTAATAATTTTCTGTAAGAAAGTCATGTCACGATTATGTCTTAATTCACTGAGAGGTATAAGGGGTTGGATGTTATCATTTCTTCTGAGGTAACGTTGGAACGTCTTTTGGACACAGTCCAGTTCAGCAGCTTGGTCATTAGTGATGCCATTCCAGAAGAGTGAACCGTACATAAAGATAGGTAGAACCAGTGTTTTGTACAAATGTATAAATGTGGTACTTTTACTGAAGGCAAAACTACTTCGTAAAATGGTTCCAAGAATCCGGAAAGCTTTTCGCTTAACTGATTGAATGTGGTCTTGGAAGGAGAGTGTGTTGTCAAAGATGATGCCAAGATCCTTTATCGTGTTAACTGATGGTATATCCTGCCCACTGACTTTGTAGTTATAGTGAAAGATTTGATGTTTGTTGCTAAAGCGAACCAAAGAACATTTAGTTGGGTTTATTCGTAGATGATTTGTGTTTGACCAATCTGCAAGTTGATCAAGGGCATTTTGGAGGTTAGAAGCATGATCCTGCCCATGGATGCATTTGTAGATTTTGACGTCATCTACATAGAGAAGTACTTCTGCATGTGTTATACTGTCCGGAAGATCATAAGTATAAATATTAAAGAGTAAGGGGCCCAAGATAGATCCCTGTGGTACACCAAGCTGCGGACTGAATGGTTGTGAGCGATAAGGACTAATATGGACGTATGCAGTGCGATTGTTAAGATATGACTTAAGCAAGGAAAGCAGGTTTCCCTGGATTCTTAGGTTATGAAGCTTTCTACACAATAGATCGTGTCTGACCATGTCGAAAGCCTTGCTAAAGTCGATGTACACAACATCCATCTGAGCAGTTTGCTCATAAGCTTCAAAGAGATCGGTAGCAAGGGTGATCAAATTTGTTTCGACAGAGCGCCTAGGGATAAATCCATGCTGACTGATAGGTAGAGACGGATAAACCTGACTGAGTAGGTATTTGTGTAAGATGCTGTCGAAGATCTTAGCAAGGCAAGGAATAACAGATATCGGCCGATATTTAGTGCTACAATCAGTTGGACCATTTTTGTGAACAGGAACAACTTTCACAGTTTTCCAAATGGTTGGGTAGACACCTGTCTTTATACTGAGGTTATACACATGCTTTAGAGGCTGAATAAGAACATGCTGGAGACCTTTGATTATGAATGAGGGGAAATCGTTTGTGGACGTTGATCGTTTACTCTTAAGTCTCAGGCAGCCATAGAGTATATCTTGGTCAGTGAGTTCACAGCATGAAAAAGGGTCTAGTGAGGTTGCGTAGTGATCCGTTGTGGAGTTATGTAGAAGATCAGCTTTTGAAGTCGCAACTGCATGATTGTTGAAGTGTTTTGCTAATAAATCACAAATTTCCTGCATGTTGTTGGTGGTTGTCCTATCTTCTGTGCGGATGCTGGTACAAGACGTTTTGTCCTTCCGTTTGCTATTGATATAGTGCCAAAAGTTTCTAGCATCGTGACAGCAGTCCGCTTCAATTGCATCAATCATTTTGGTATAGTCAATGTCCCGTTGTTATTTGCAGTTTTTGCGCACAGTGGAGAACTGGTCATAAATATTTCCGTTAAGTGTTTTTTTGAATAATTTGTGAAGTTTGTTCTTCTCTTTTATAAGAGAAATTAAGGTGGGTGAGAACCATGGTGGGTATTTAGGACATTTTTGCTGAACATAGCGTACTGGAATTTTCTTTTTCAGAAGATCCATAAGGTCATCTTGCAGAAGTTTGGCAGCTATGTTGGGATCTTCACAAGCAAGTACTCTGGTTTAATTATGCTCTCGGACACTATTGTAGAGGCCAGGATAATCTCCCCGCTTTATATCCCAAGCTGTTACGGCGGGATTGGAGAGTTTGCAAGAGGGATTAGGATGAGCTGGCAAGGTTACTGAGAAAGGCGGATGATAAATGTCTGGTGTAACCAGCGCATCTATATTAGCAATTTCGTCAACTTTACAGTCTATGTCAGTGAGGATGAGATCAAGTTGAGATTCAGCAGTATTGTAAATCTCATTTACCTGTTTTAGGTTTGCCACTGCTAAGAAGTCTAAAAGGAGTGAATGTTTAAGTGCAGTATAGTAGTTGCCAGCAGCAGGTCTGATGTTGAAATCACCAATGATAAGTATAGGCCCAGAATGTTGCAGAACTTTGAAAGCGTCTCTAATGTTTTCAGCAGCCAAAGTAGCATGAAAGTATACACATCCAATAAGTATAGAGGAGGACTCGCCGTAAGGAATAGAGACCCAAACATTCTGGATTTCCGTGATGTCAGAGTTAGTAGGTTGAGGATGAAGATGATGACAGACAGCGATGGCAACACCACTGCCACGAGTGTCCGTGCGTTCATTTCTGAAAACAGAATAGCGATAATCGAAGGCAGATGAAGACGTAATTTCAGAATTGAACCAAGTTTCGGTTAAACAGATTAAATCATAAGAGGTAAGTGACAAGTTCTGATAAAATGAGTGTAATTTGGTACGCAAACCACGGCAATTCTGGTAGTATATTAACATGAGTTAGACATGAGATCTACCAGACTCTCTGATGGTAGGGCAGGATCTCTATGAACAGAAGTATTAGTGGAGTTGGTGAGGGCGCTGCTGGTGGTTGGGTCGCTCTCATTATAATGCTGAGGCTTTCTAGTACTGAGAATGTCTTCTTCTCCAGGAGTCATTTGAAAAAGACATTCTATTGAATTATGTTTGTGAGTTGTTACTTTGCTACCATTTGTAACAATTAGGTTGGGGTTGAGTCGGCCTCGAAATGGCAAAACCATGGAGTTGGCAGGTCATCTATGTGGCTCTAAGAATAAGTCCACAACATTAGCATGATTAGTATGGTGATTTAGCACGGAGCTTGTAGCAAACTATGGTTTCATCACAGAATTTAGCCATGTGATTTTGCAGTTCTTGTTCTGTGAGACTTGGATGCATCCTTGTAATAAAGAGTTTGTTGAACTTGGCACGTTTCTTGGGTTCATAGATAGGTATATCGCTGTTATTATTTGAGCCCATAATAGGCTCACGCGTTTTGTTGGTCTTAACAGGATGAGGTTTCCTATACATAGTCACCCAGGATGTTGTTGATTTTTCTTTATTACACCCTTGTGAGTGTATATTTGTCGCTAGCACTTGGGAATAGCTGTGATTGGATGGTGGACTGGATGGTGCATTAGGTGGTGCACTAATAATAATAATAATAATAATAATAATAATAATAATAATAATAATAATAATGTAACAGCAACTGGGAAAAAGGCCTTCATATAAACTGAAGGTCCGAGCCCAAAGCGGGTGTAATGAAAATACACTTAAACATTAACAAAAAATAGCGTATGAAAACTAAAAATAAAGATAAAAAAAGAATATGTTACACCGATACAACAAGTATTATTAATAAAAACACTACACATAATGAATCCCATTAAAATAATAATAATAATAATAATAATAATTCGAAAATTCGAGAACTAATATTAGTTATAAATTTAATGTTGAAGGCCAATATTGACTTATAGCAGATTGTGTAATGAATTGAAAAAAAACTGTCACAAGAAGGAAAAGAAATTAATGAATTTTTATTTTAATCTAACTTAATAGCGTTCAGAGCATTTAAATCTAAAATCTTTTCGTCGCTGTGAATCCGAGAATAATCTTTTGCTTTTAAGTGAGAGTAGAAAGGTTTCAGTCTAATTAATGTTTCATGAGTTACTTTGCAAATCGATTGAATGCTACGATCCATCATTTTTAGGATTTTGATAAAAACTGTCGACGGGAAGAAAAATCCGGAACATAAAGGTGAAGCAAATTTTTCTTCAAGATATAACTACTTTTTTATGCGTTTTTTAATATCCTGTAATTTCTGTTTTATAATTTCCATTTAAAAAAAATCTAATTTCTTTTATGTTAAGCGATTTGCTCTCTACCAAATAATGATGTAGACGGAGATGACATCCTCTTAAGGAATTTTTTTTATTATTTCATAAAATTAAAAAATCTATTCTTCATTATTCGTGCTGACGAATTTATTGACATTCAATTTATGGGATGATAAAAAGCATTTTTCTTTTCATCGCTTTAGAAAGTTTTAGTTATTAAAGCTTAACTATATAACTATTAAAAATAATTTTCTTAGAGGGCAAATGTGCTTTCAGTTTTTTTAATGTAAAGATAAATTTTAAATGACTTGTTTGCAGAAGCCACTCTTTTGATTTAGGACCGCGTACACAATACCACCGAGTCAGACCCTCTGATCTCCACAGAGCCTTTTTGATAAATGAGCATTTTATGCTTGCACCCTATTCATTTGCTGTCGCCATTTTGTGTACTTTGCTCTCCGGGGAATAACAGATCGTGTATCAGGAAAGTTCCTTCACAATACTTGAAGTAAAGCTTCCTGTGTATGCACTATGTCTGTGGCTCTATTTTCATCGTAATGAAACAGTAGTTAAACTGGAGATCTGCTCCAAGATACGTAATTATGTTGAAATTGGAGAGTAGAATTAAGTAATAATGTGCACATAATAAATTAACATATTCAACAATCACAAGATAAAAAATAAATTAACAATAGACTTTTATTAACACCAACAATTAAGAAACATCTTCATCTTCATTTAAATTCCCTTATAAAATAACTGATGATGAGACTTGACTCTCTACGAAAAGGTTCTTAATATTTAGTTTAGCATTAAATTTTATTTTCATATATTATTATTATTATCATTGTTTGGGGAAGCCAAACTCGGATCAAGTCCGGAAGCCAATCCCAGAGGCGGACCCAAAAGAGGGCCAAGCCCAAGGGACTCAAATGCAAGGGAGGTAAAGTTATGCACTCGTGGGAGTATTGATGTTTGGGTGTAGGAATTTCCTTACTATGTGACAGGTGTTTAGAATTGTGGCTTTCTGTAAGGTTTTGTATAAGTGTGGGTTTAACTTTAGTGTTGACAGGCTTTTGTGTAGCGAGTGTGGAATAACCCCAGTGGCAGAAAGAACGATAGGAACAATGTGTACTCTGTTAACTCCCCAAAGGAGTTTTACTTCGTGTGCAAGATCCGTATATTTAGTGATTTTGTTAGTGTACGTCTTTTGTAAATTGTGTGTGTTGGGGATGGAGATATCAATTATGTAAGTTTATTATTATTATTATTATTATTATTATTATTATTATTATTAATGTCAGCACACCAAAAGGTGTATAAATAAAAATGTATAATAAAAAATCAATAAACAATAGCGAGTTTACCAGAAAATAAGTTCAATTGTTGGCGTCTGTGTAAAAACAAATTAGTTGTTTTCTAAAATGATAACACGATATTGTACATGCGATAGCTTTACAGTTAAGACCAAGACAGCGCAAATCGAAAAGGAGATCATTCCAATATTTGATAGCATTGTAAGGGAAATGCTGGTCACGAAAATTTGATGTCACATGTGGTATCAGAATTTTCCCATGCATATTCTTACGATGTTTTTCTGTAATACACAGCCACGATCGTATAAAAGCAGCGGGGTGGTTTTCACTACGCATCGAATCTGCCAATTCCGTGACCGTGCCACTTTTCCGGATTGTCTCTATAATCGGTATTTTATACATTGAACAACATCTTGTTATCGATTCATACTTAGTTAGTCCAAAAGCTGTTCGGATGACCTTATTATAAGCAACTGTTATTCGTTGTAAATTCATTTTTTTGAGTTTCCCCAAAAGATAAGGCTGTAATCTAATATTGGCCTTATAACAGCATGAATTAGTCTAGCCATTTCATAATAAGAAAGATATGGGCGAATGCGTTTTATCAAATATGTTTTTCGATGCAGATTAACTATAATAATATCGGTCAAGTTACCAAAGTTCATCCAGGTATCAAACGTTATTCCCTAAACTTTAATGGTGTCTTGGGTTGGGTTTTTCCTACAGGCAATAAACTTTTTTGTTTTCTTTCTGTTCAGAGACAGTCCTCTGCAGCTATACCAGGTTTCTAGATAACTTATATTTTGTTCAAGATTTTTCCGAACAATCTCTTGATCTTGGCTGTAATAAGAGGCATATAAAAAATTTTTATTGCTATTGTTTTCATCGTCTGTATTTATACAGAATTGAAGGAACTAACATTGTTCCATTTAATTTATAATTTTCAATTTTCTACTACATCCGACTGTGAAAGCTTTTTAACCATCTGGGAAAAGATGGAGACCTTTGACACCTACATAACAGTCATGTGGAAAATGTGGAAAAGACATTTGATACCTACATAACAGTCATCTTACCACCATATTCAAGACTATAATCATCTGGATTTGAGTTCATCTAATGTCTACATCTGCGCAGAATTTCTTCTACTGTAGATAAAGCCTCCAACGTTTGGATTTACAAGAAATCCTCGTGAGTTTTAACATTCGAGTGTGTCAAATTTACTTTCATCGAACTTACAGTCCATCTGTACATTTTTATTATATGGAAAGTATCATATCATTATTTTAGATTACGTAATTATATTAAGATTGAAAAACAAAAGGAAAAATCCTGCGACATGAGAAAGAACCACAATCTTCTCGTCTCATCGCCTCCACCAACTGGGCAAGATACAATAAATTTATTGTGAAAATTTGACGGAACGAAATTTCAATTAAAGGAAATCACTTTCTACATCAAGCACTGGCCATCAATTTTAATGCGTAGACTTCTTGGCGAAATATTCACTTCCGATGTTTGTAACCCATTTAGGTCTCCCGAATCTGAATTTCTTAACTATAATTTTCTTTCAAGATGCTAATCATTAAGCAATTATTGTTGGATATAGAAAATCTGAAAAAGAGTACACACGAGTTATGGAAAATATTGATCTGAAAAACTCTTGAATATCATAAGCGTACATTCCAAAGGACATTTTTTATACAAATTTGACTCAATTTATATAAAAATCTATTTGTTTTTTAATGCAAAACAAAGTTTAAAAATATTTAATCAAAAAAATAATTGTTTTATTTTTTATCCCTCAATCGTAATTGACAGAAAAGTATAATAGAATTTCTAACCGCAATTATTAACGATAAAAAAAAGATTTAAAAGCATTCACTGAACTCAACACGAAATAATTATTAGCAGTATTCATATTCATAGTAATTTGTATTCTTGCCAAATTCACTACAAATAATAGAGAATTCATTTTATTTTCTGCTGCAAATTAGATTTCTTTGAACTGAAGAATTTTTTTATTAACTCTTCCCGTTAGTTTTATTTCGTCGGTGGCAATTAAAAAAAATATAATATTGGCCATTATTTTTTTTTATTCATTTTTCTCGTTATTAGTAAGGGAAAAATATTTTCATTTCTTGAAGGGTCTTTTTTCATTCATTTTTTAAATATCTGTCCTCGTAATTTTTTCTTGTCCTCCGTCGTTTCCCTTCTGCTCTTGATCTGTCAGACATCGGTTGAAAGATTTGCTTATTATACTGCTTAAGGCTACTTAAAGAAGAAGGACATCTCAAAAAGTTTTATTTTTTTATTTATCTATTTTTTGGATGCTTCCCCTCCCCCCAATATTTTTTACATTAAGGAAAGAAAAATTTCTTTTTAACCTTCCGTACGTTATGTTAAGTCTTTGCCAACATCGAGTTGATTCAAGAAATGACATTCTTTTAAATGAGTTCTTAAAATTTTTTATTCTGTTATAACTCTTCCTCCTAAATTAAATAAAGAATAAATCAGATTTTATTTTAAAAATCGGCTTAACTTGTACCTTCTTTCGATTTTCTGTAAATTGCATAATAGAATAATGTGATATTGATATGGTATGTCTCCTAATATTTCAAAAACGAAATATTTGGTTTCTTCTTGCGAAATATTAAGTAAAAACACTTGACATGGTGTCGACAGAAAATTAAATTTTATTGCTCATATAAATTTGTTATATGGGAAAATGTGTAGATCCATTTTTCTGTTTAAGCGATGGAGGAATGTTCTTAATCGTAATGAACTCCGTACGGTTTTTTTTGGCTTTTTTTTTTGTAAAGTGGTGTTATTGATGAAAATAGGAAAGAAAATTCCATAGCCTGGATTAGCTCTTCGCGTTGAACACGCTACCTAATTGTGCCATTGTGGGCATGGAAGCATGACACTATCTATATGTCCTTGGCGCTGGTTAGAGCAGTTATCTGTTTCGCAGGTTAAACATCTGAGGTATGGCTTAGATTGAACCCTCATTAATCATTCTTGAGATATTCTTTAAAGTGGTATTTGGGGAACAGGTAAGAAACACGCTTTAATCAGCTTCAAGTTGCGTATAATAATTATCACCGGACACCGCTCCAATGCTTATGGGATTGTTCGTATACAATCTATAAAAGTTAAAATACGCTCATATCAGCTGCTGTAGTCAATATGAACAGACGACGCGAACTTAATGTGGAGGAAAGAGGGATATCATTGGAGCCCTGAGATTTCCAACAAATTTCAGATGCTTTGCTCGACAGTGAATGATGTCATCTTGACGTGGAAATAAGAGGGGGTTATAACATGCCAACCCATACCAGTAAACCTTCGAAATCGGCAGATCGCGACCGTCGATGCTAGATGTTAAATAGGAAGGCTTCGTTAAAAACTTTGGCACAGGCCTTTCGATCGACTTCATCTAGTGGTACGGTCCGCCGGGAGATCGTTGCATTTGGTTTTCATGGGCGAGCAGCAGTTCACAAGCCAAATATCACAGCCCTCAATGCGACCTGTCGATTACAGTGGTGAAAGAAACGCCGCCACTGGACTCCAGAACAATGGAAAACCATCCTATGAAGTGAAGAATTCTGCTACCAGTTGTGGCGGTCCAATGGACGTGTGGGTTTGGGGAATGCCTGGCGAAAGATAATTACAGGACTGTGTCATATCCATAGTGAAATTTGGAGGAGATGGCATCATGTTCTGGTCCTGCTTTTCGTGGCATGGTCTTGGTCGTCTTGTTTTAGTTCGCAGAAACAAATTGTTCTGGACAATTCTGCGCTACCGACATTATGGGAACACCTTGGTAATGACCCATACCTTTTTTCAGCACGACAATACTCCCTTGTCATACAGCAGGCGTTATTAACATCTGGTTTGAGGAAATGGGTATGGGGAAACTTGACTGGCCAGCTTAAAGTCCAGATTTCAACCCCCACTGAAAACTTTTGAGACGAATTGGAGCACCGGTTGAAACCCAGGCCATGCCGCCCAAAGAACAGCACAGAGCTGTTTGCCAATTTGAAGAATAAATGGAACAAGATTGCCAACGACACGTATCGCAAATTGGTGTAAAGTCTTCTTGGAAGGATTGTGGATGTCATTGCGGTGAAAGATGTCCCTACACGACACCGATGTCGTGCAGGATCCGATTTAACTTACTGGTAAGGGATGCCCGGTGATGAATGGCCAGATAATGTACCTTGCGTACTGCTTTTAAATTTAGTAAGTATGTGTATATCAGTATTTTGAGTAAAAGGATGAAATTTCCCATACTTATTACAATTATTCACATTAATTTAGCTACTGAGATTGCAAATGCATTAGGTAATCGTTATCATCCATATCATGAAATTTACAATTGGTTTTGTGGAGAAGTATATTATAGTACATCAGGAGATTATAAATTCGAATTAAATTTTAATGTAACTGATTCCTGTAAGGGTAGATTCCCTTTTTTGGTATTGAGCACTAGAATTCTTTGTCTTATTCCTTAAGATCTCAGATTTTTGTGTGTTCTAACTTCACATATACTTGATTGACCAACAAAAATAGATTATTAAGTAGCGGAAGAATGGAGTACTTATTGGTTTTACAATGTCCGTCTGCTCATCCCTCCGTCCCCTTCATAATTTCTGCATTTTTTGAGGTAGAAGGTTGAAATTAGGAATCAAGTTACTATGGGCATGTCCAACTTCACTATTTAGTTTGATTTTGATTGGCCCACTAGGGTCGGGATTACGGGATTGGGAGTTAGAGAAAACCAAGAGACTATGTGGTATTTAAGTATGTAAAGGAGTGAAATTCGATATGCAGATTCCTCTAGGCAAAAATCTACATTTCTATGAAGTTTGGGCCAAATTGTCCCAGTGAGGTCGGAGTTGTGGGAGTGGCAGTCACTTGGCCTTTAGAACTATTGGCAACACATGGCATGTGATATATCATTCGATCGGAAATGATGGGAAGCGAAAGAAGATA